>CM073571.1:25304176-25904176 GCA_037074715.1 Magnolia kwangsiensis | reverse complement strand
TAATACCCTTACGCAATTTCGGGGATGAAATTGTTTTTAAGGGGGTAGATTGTAACATCCTGGATTTTCACTAATTTGGATTTCTAAACATTCTTAAATTTTTTTTATAAATTAACTTATAATATCACTTAAATGACCATTAGCACTCAATGTTAGTATATACAGGGGTGGTACCAGTAAAGAACCCCACGAGTCCGATTAATGAACCGTAGGAAACCACCGAATCCACCCGATCACTTGAACATCAGGTCCAGCCCCATGATTTACTCACGTAGGAACCAAATCTAACTGACCTGTTTCTAATTAAACAAGACGAGCATAAATAAATTAAAGATCTAACCAAAACAGAGTTAAATAAGGCCCGGATCTTAACAATAAACCAAATCAACCCTTGTAACGTCCCGTCCAACCAGCATAGTGTCCTGGGACGTCCACATATGATTTACTGTAGGACCATTTGTTTAAGCCACTCATAGTGGGGTACTACAAGTTAATTAACCTAGGATTAGGCCATTAGGGTAGACCAGACAGGTCTTGATAGGGCCTAGTGCGGGCCGCCAAGTCAAACGACTGTTTACACTCAGCATCAGCCTGTACGGGATATACCGCGGTGCAAAAAGGTCAGAAAATTATATAAATTTAAGGAAACATATATCTCACTGGGCTTGTGGTCCATCGCGGACCACAGACTCATTGGACACCCAAAAGTTGATTATTCGAGCCGTTACTATAGCACATATCAACCTAACAAAATGCCAAAGTTGAAATCTGACAATGGATAATGAAACTAAGACTCTAGACTTTCTAGTCGTCGAATTTCTTCTAAATTTTTGGTGAAGGTCTAATGTACTGCCCTTCGCCCGTCCACAAAACCTGGGACCCGATCGTGACACGATGACCGTTGATCATAAACCGGACCCGTACAACCAAATCCCATATCCGATCGTTTCTAAAATTTGCATTGCCCTTCATCAGGTCATGGACCACTTACCCTATAAGTTTCGTGGCCAGGGGACCACCAGAACCTCTCCAATCACTTGAATAGACCCCACAGGGTCACTTAAGGATCGAGACCATATGGTCAAACCTCACATTCGCTTATCCGTTTGATCCCAAGTTTGGCATGACCCTTCATCGGGTCATGGAGCACTTATCCTATGGTGTATATCGATATGTACACCCCATAGTGGCCCTAGATCTTAGAAAAACCCTCCCATAAGTCTAATATAGTAAAAACTTAGCCCTTAGGGCTATTTACACCAATTTTGACATTATAAAAAGGCCTTCTCTTAGGCACCCCTCTCCCTATACGATTTTTATCCTATGAAAAGAAAGAAAGAAAGAAAAAGAGAGGAAAAAAGAGTGAAAGAGAGTGAAGAAGAGATCCAAGGTGGACCCTAGATCGTGGTGGGGCCGAGGAGATCAAGCATTGCAACTCCCTACTTCATTCTTCAAAGAAAATCCTCCACCACCACAACAATAATCATTCTATGAAGCATTTAGGTAAGATCTTTCACCCTTTTTCTTGAAACTCATATATTGAGAATGGTTTGGCTTGGATTTCTCATATGCAAGAGCTTGCTTTAAGGATTCCGGCCGGCCAACCCCTAAAACCCTCATTTCTAGGTCGTCTATCAAGCCTCCAACGATCCGAAGGTGCGGACTATTATCCTTAGGTGGCCTAGCACCAATTATAGTAGGAGTTTAATGATTTTATTTGTTGAATTGTTGTATTGAGAAAATTAGAGAAAATTAGGAATAGTGTGTTGTTGGAATTGCATGGTTTTGCATGATTAATTTACATTTGATGTTGATTTTATCTCTCACATGATTTACCATAAGAATGATTACATGCTCATGTTTGTTTGATTGGTTTTGCCCATATGTGTTGCTTCATAGTGCTTATGAATCTTGACTCTCGTGTGTTTGATTTCTTTAGGTGTTGGAAGTACTCAACTTCCTCACTAACCCACACACTCATACGCACCTTGTTCATAATAATGAAGTATGCTTGCTAGGAATATTTGGATCGTAGGTTGCGATGTATGTGAATATGACATTGTTGTGCTTGTTGATAATCTTAATGGTTGACATGCTATGAATCAACATTGAACCCTCGGGTTGGTCAGGAACATGAAAAGAGGCGCTAGTCCCGTCGGTAGGATTATGCTTGGGCTAGACCCGTGGGTTTGGGCGGGTGTGGTCGGATGGCTGTAGTTTGACTACATGGGTCCTCTGTGCCAAATGTCACTCGTCTTACGCTCGCCTGACTTGTGAGGTCTAGCCTACTGTCTGACCAATCTTGTTTGTTAACCCTGCTTGCTCACATATGTATGGAACCTGAAACTCTCTACAACCATTGTAGCCCATCAATAACCCACTTATAAACTGGTCCACAGTCTCGTGAGCCGGACATGATGGAATGAGACACTATGTCTGAGCTATCGGCCTACGCTGGGGTGCCGCGCTTCCTCGTTGTGACCGCGAGTGATCCCTTTCTCTCGTTACTCCTCATGTGCTTGAAGTTGGGGATGAGGAACCGACGAGATCACGTACCGCGAGGTCTCGGCCTCACGCATTGGGGAATCTTTATCTCGTAACCGGCTTAAGACATTGATACGTGGGGTGCATCAGATTCCCTAACCTGCGGGATGAATGGAATTAATTAATGACTCGGCTAACACGATCACATTGCATCGCATTAGTTAGGGTGGCGACTCGGAAGTCGAGGTCGCTCTGAGGGAGTTCTGACATATGTGATCGTTAGATGGAGTCACTCGAGGGAGTGTTGTGGCGAGAGCGTGCATCATATCATTCTGCATGCATGTATTTTAAATAAGAGTTGCTAAGAATATAGTGTCCCATACCACCATAATCTGCTCACGAGTCTAGGTTGCTCACTGGTCACTACATGGAGATTTGTGGCCCCAGCGTATGCCGACAGCTCGACCACGGTGTCCCATACCACCATGCCCGGCTCATGAGTCTTAGTAGCTCAAGGTACCACAGTTATCAGGGTTATCACTGGTAAGTTCAGTACCCTAGGTTCAAACAGTTATAACGAATACAAGGTGAACATACAATGGTCAGTCGGGTTACTTGATGAGTCCGACTAGCACAAGCGCACGTTGAATCGACCGACATGAAGTGCACAAGCATTTCGTGTGGCATAACCACTGCCGACGACTCGGGTTCGTCATACACATCCTTCGTGGTGAATAGAATCCAACTACGAATTCTAAGCTGTTACCGACTGCCTAAACTAGAATATAGCCCCAAGCACTTGTAATCTAAATCAATGATCATATGTGAGTGACAAAAATGAAACACAATTAATCCAAGCATGTTAACAACATGTTATAACATACAACATAAGCAATTCAACCAAACACAAGCATTTCATATATGTATGGAAATCAATTCAATATAACAAACATGGAGGAAATCATGTACATCGTCATATTAGTTGAGAATCTAATCTCAACGCTAAACTATAGCAACATTTACTCGATACTTACTTATACAAAACTTTATACAAACAGTTAATCTACACACATTAGCCTACATAGCGTATGTCGGCCAATAATGTGCATTAGGGCGAATCTCTTCGCCGAACAGATCATACACACATAACTAGCATAGGTACACGACAAATACACATGGCAATCATATTAGCAAAATACGTACGTATACAGTATTTCCTATAAATACCTAAAATATCCTAAATCTCATATTCTTTATACGTATTCGAAATGAAAAACAGACAGCATATTCTACATGTCAAACAACATCCTTATCAGCAATCTACCATTAAACGGCATTGAAAGCTTTGAAAACAGGTAATCTAAGCGTCTAAAATCCACACCTTACGCCGTAGGAGCGTAATGAAACGAATAGGAACTCTACGTCGTCGTCAACGATTGATTGGCAACCTACAACACAAGGTGAGTCAGCTACCTAGCTACTTGTACCCATAGGAGCCTTAAAAACAGGTTAGGATTAGGGTTTTCTTACCTAGAATGAAATCAGAATCACCGGAATAACGATGCAGGTGGATGGCTTTGGCACGTGAAGCAGTAAGGAAGAATCCCAGGAGAAAGCTCCAACTTCTCCCTCACTTTCTCTCTCTTTTCTCTCCGCTCTCTCCTAGGGTTTTCCCAAATTCGTATGGGTTATAAAGTTAAGGGTTTAAGGCCCTTTTATAAGCCCAAACATAACCAAAACAGACTCCAAGTCAAGGTATACTTGGGTTATAGCCAAATCGGGTCTGTTCCGATCCAAAAGGACATTTCTGTAGGTCCCCTAACTGAATGCGGTCGGACTTAAGCAAATGGATGTTGGTTCCTGATCACATTAAGTTTTCAGTTCGATAGAGTTTCCAGATCGCACGTGACGGACCAGTTTCAGTTCAGCGGTCACCGAGACTCGATCAGGGATTCCAAGCACACTGACATGAGAGGAAAATGTTTCCTGATCTGAGGGTGTAATTTGGTCGAATCCTAACGGTCAGAATGCTTAAAAAATGTCGCTCAAGCGACATGTGCCAGATTTATTTAAATTGAATTAATTTTCTAAATATTTTTCTTTTCTCACTCTCTTCACTCCGGACTCAGTAAAATGGTCTCAGGATATCTGTTGAGCTTGATTTTTGAAATGTTTTTCAAGTCCAACTAGGCGGTCGTAATTGTCTAAAATTATCGCTATCGGACTTTCGATGCGCGGTCTAGATCCAATACAAAGTTTCAAAGGGTTCCTGAGAACAAACAGGTTTAGAGTTTGATCCTGTATTTCATTGTAAGGTAGCGTCAATGATTCTATAGGTTTTGGGTCTTACAGATCGTATTTAAAGTGGTTGGTTCTAATTTTGCAGGGAATCTAGTGTAGCGCTGGCTAATTCACCTTAAATTTCTAAAGAATTAGGTTCTAAATGATTTCTCTAGCTTTGGAATCAAATTTTGAAAAGCTACCAAGGTACTATGGTTGACCCATTGCTTAAGGACGTCTAACCTCAGGTTGGCAAAAATCCGGGGTGTTACACATTAGTTGGATTAGATACATTGGTCTGGTTCTTGCTGGCTTAGACTACCATACTGGTTATATTTTTGTGAACTTTCTGGCCAAGGTTAATATTAAACCTGTTGGTTTGAGTAGAAAACACTTGGAGCTTTACTAATTCGTATGAGAAAATGAGTAAAATGACTTGTGTTATTAGAATGAACTGACCAAGTTTGATTTATATAGGTAAGGGTAGTTGGACGTTTTGGTCTAAGGTCATAATTATAATTGACTATTTCAGACTGTTGATGAGAATCTAGTCGTTGCTCCTATATAAGTAGATAGGTTTGTCTCACAGTACTATGAATCTAGCCATGTAACCCATCTCTCTTATCTACCCATCCGTGACATGATGTGCATGTGCGAAGTACAAAGGATGCTAATAGCGTCTTTACAACTACACTGCCTCATATACCCACACCTTCACACCGAGCCTGTGATCATGCGTGTGCCTGCATAGCACTGGAATATGCACAACTCGATTGTCCACTGTTTCACCAAGTAAATAATAAGGTACTCAACACCCTACTTATCAAGGAAAAATTTTCTTCTCTTATTTTTCATATGGAACTACTTGCAAACACAACAAATCAAAAATTTTCACAAATATTTATATATAATTTTTATTTAAAATGTCTTTAATCAAAATTCTTCCATAATGATGAAAAGAACAAAATATTTTCCATAATAATAAAAAGAGTTTATTAAAGTTTAAAAAGATCTTATTCGATTAGATTAAGCGCCTATTTGTTAACTCTTAAAATTAACACTTAACACGGAATTGAAAAAATGCCTCATGTCAAGAGTTATTTGCTAATGCTGAAATCGAAAAGCGCTAAGTGATTTTTCACGATATTTCATTGAATTCTGTCCGTGATAGGAGTTTGGCTTAACGGTGAATACGGAATGCTTCAAATGCACTCCATAAATTTTTTCTCTTTCAAATTGTTTACTTAATAGAAAACTAACTTTTAACATGTAAAACTTATTTATGCCCCACCATGATTAATGTGTTTGATCCACACCGTCCATTAACTTTTTTAGATCATTTTAGAGTATAAGCCCAAAAATGAGGTACATGTAAAACTCATGTGGGCCACACCATAAAAGCCAAATGAAATTGAATAAAGCTCAAGTCCACTATTAAAAACCTTTTGGGGGCATAAAAGTTTTGGATCAAGTTGATCTTTTTTTTTCCCTTCATCTTGCCTAATCAACAGATTAAATGTCAAATAAACAGTACAGTGAGCCTGAGGAGAATTTTAAGGGGGACATCAATCACTATTGTTTTCCTATAATGTTGTCCACGAGAGATAAATATCCCTCTATTTTTTTTTGTGTGAAGCCCTAAAATGAATTTAAATATGGGGGCCACCTGAGATGCCAAACGAGCCCTTATTCGCAAGGCTGCCACGTCACACGTCACACAGATATTATCCAAGATCGAGTTTGTTTTGGATACGTTGCAACTCACCATCTCCATCATGCGTCTCCCCATTGGGGCCCATATTTAGAGATGGGACCTATGATTTGAACGGTCCATTTCCATGGTGCTATAATCTCACTTCAACGATTATCCAGACCTTCAAATTTCAGAATTTGAATGTGAACCATTGAAAATCTTCTAAGCAGAATCATCCGTTTAGATTGTATTCGTTATGTGATCCAGATTGTCGATGTGATTGGACATAATTGAATGGCCCATGAAGCAGAATATTTTGGATGGAAAAATCATAACTCTGTAACATATGTATAGAAGATAGACGGTTAGAAAAGAAGGTAACGCGACAGTCCAATCCAAAGAAACGAAGTCCAAAAATTCAATCAACATCACCTCCAAATCTGAGGCAATTTTTCGTGCAAGCACCATCCACGGTGGGTCCCATCGGATAAACGGCTTGGATCTTTGAACCACTGGGATCTACTTGTGCAAGATGAAGCCCGAGAGTAGCATTGCATAAGTTGGCGAACATATGCAGTATACGGTGATAACTGATAACCCTGACTTCTCTAGAAATGGAAGAAATGGAGAAATTGACCACTGTAGACGCCACCTTTTACCCGGCGTCTCTTCAGGTCCTTCCCAAACTTTATTTTGTCAAAGTAGGCCATTCTGTACGGATAACTATTTGCGCAAGAATATACCCTTGATTTATAACTAATAGCTACGGGTTATAACCGTACTAGTCGGGATAAGCCACCCTGAACGAAAGGTATTTCGTGTGTAAATAGTGTGTCCGTACAGATGGGCTTACTTTGGGGAAGTAAAGTTTAGGAGTGTCATGAAAAGACGCCAGGTAAAAGGTAGCGTCTACAGTGGTCAATTTCTTCCGAAATGCCCTACTTAAACCGTACAAGCCGGACCATACGACCGTGAATACTTCAACCCCTCCACTACCAAAGTGGCATATACCCATATGTATCAAGACCGTTAAAACAGTGGGTCCGATCGTGGATGCAGTAAATCCCGAAAACCACATTAAACAATGATCCTAACTTTCCAATTAGTGGTATAAAATGGACGGTATAAATAAATGGCCAACGGCATAAAATCAACCAGCTAAATGAATGGCTGAGATTTTCGGGTCAGTATGATTTTTGAACTATGATCCATGCACGATGTCTATCAATATTGGGAACGTCCATATAAGATGTTCGAGCAGGCCATGTGCATGCAAGTCACTTCCAGCGAAGACCATATCATATATAAGCATAAGCCCGGACACAAGTACTGCAGACGTCGCTGCATTTAATTAGTCAATCCGTTCAACCTGTGGGCCATCAATTACTCAAATCACATTAAATGCACAGCTCTAACCGTTTATTCTATGTCAAGTCACACACCAAACGGACGGGTTGAAAGAAAGTAATAAAGGGCTCTGATTCCTCAGTTGAGACGGACTGCATGGTGTGCCACACACCATCAACTAGGGTGATGTGTTTACGTCGCTAAGACACGTGAGACCCGTCATGATTTATGTGTTATATTCCTACCGTCCATATATATATATTTTTAATAATTCTTTTGAAAAGACGTAAATATGAATCTCAAGTGACCACACTAAAGAGAGGGGTGGTAACAATGATTTCTATCTTTGAAGCTCTGTTAACGACAGTTACGAATCAAAATGCTTATTTGACATCCAACCTATTTATAAGGCTACGCAGACTTATTAAAGGATAAAGCATTAATCCAAAACTTACGCACGGGAAGTTTTCAATTATAGCCGTTCTTTTTGTGGTGTGGCCCACTTAAGCTTTGGATCTGGGCTCGTTTTTTTTTTTTCTTTCGGCTCATGACTTAAAATGACGGACGGTTTTTGTATAACAGATAATTCCTGGTGGGCCCACAGTACGGGGTGACGTCAACACACCTCAGTGGTGTGTGGCACACCACACGATTCGCTTCCCTCATCAGTAGTCAAATGTCCATTTATGGACAGTAGATCTGTCTTATCATTTCAGTTATGCCCCATTGCGTGGGGCCCATGATTAGGACGGATTGCATTGATGGACATGCATACTCCGTATATAGAAGTATGCCCAGAGTAATATAAAGCCAGTTTTCCTGTTTTGTGCAGCTTACCACCACATGTACCAGCAAGGCACACGTGTACGAGATCTAATCCACCCATCACGTACACGTGATCTAATCCATCCATCACGAGGCTCCGCTAGGTTGATGCTCTGAACAGAGAATCAGGCTCGTCCACTGTACACACGGGCCCACAGCTTAAGAAACTAAAGCATGGCTGGAAAATATGTAAGATGCTTTCTAAGCTGTCTAACTGTTTCTAAGATAGTGGGCCACCTGATGAGTGTATCAGCTTGATTTTTGTCTTAAAAAATCTATCGATCAGACGCACCTGACGGACGGCCTAGATATTACACCCATCACCTGCTAGCACACGTGTGGCAGGTAATTGTACCCCAATTGTCATGTGTGTGGGCTTATCAGAACAATAATACGCATGACATACGGGAAGTGATGTACCGAAATATACGACAACGCCTCTTATAATGAAATGATAAATAAAAATTCATGAACAGACGTTTTATATTTTCTTAGGAGGGTATCTTCACCTAATGCAGGTGTAATTTCATATGTGTTTGGATAACATAACATATCAATCCGGATGTATAAAATTCCACTTCTAATAAAAATGGAGTTTTATATTTTTTATCTTACGGTTGGATTATTATAATTGAAAAGGCCGTTGGACTTTGATCTTTTGCTTGTGGAGTTTTGATCGAATACATCTTGATGTACTGTAACTGGATCTGTAGGGAGTGTATCCACTGGATTTGGTTTCTCTTGAATGATCCAAACCGTTTATTAGATAGGGCACCCTATGGATAAGGGACCCAATGTAAAAGAAGAAACACTCTCATGTTGAATATTTTAACCGTTTGATTATACAAACCTTAAGATGACCGTCCATATTCAAAGAAAAAGAGCCAAATTATGAAAGGATTGAAGTAAACCAATTTAAAAGCTTTTATTTATTGTCTACCACAGCACAAGTGAGGCCATAATTTAAACGGTTTAGATGAGTGCAATATAACTCAGATTCAAAGGCTAAAGTTATGATGTACCTTATTGCAATACATCCAAATGTATTCTAGAAAATCTATTGCTTATGTGGATGTGTTTCAGCACGATTTATTTATTAAGTTTCTTATGAACACTAACCCGCATGCGTGCTATGACTATAAAAAACGTGAGGGATCTATTTTTATTTTTATTTTTTTAATAGAATGATTGATGGTTTTTAAGTATAATATTTATCTTTTATCTTTATATTTTTATGTAGAAATGTGGTACGGAATGTTTCTAAGTCATTGGTACCATGGTTCGGTACCTGTCGCTTTTGGAAAAGAAAACATGTGATATGTCCCACTTTACACTACATTGTGTGATGACCAATGTGACAAATGTTGGGTAAATTTTAAACATCTTATGATGATATTATGGAAAAAGATAGTAAATGATAATGTGCCAATGTTTTTGTGAGATTTTCAAAATATTAGACAAGCCGTGATATTGACTTCAAAAAAAATATCTTCAAGGAATTCTGAATATATATAAATATATATATAATGTTTTGGGAAAAACTTCAAATTTTGAAATATCTCCCGTGAAATTTTCTAGCCAAGAACTTGTCCAATATGGAGATGACCATGGTTTGTGCCACATTGCACATTGCTTTTGGCACTTTGTAAGGTCTTTTAAAAACACATTTCAATTTTATTTATTTAATAAAAAAAATAATAATAATAATTATTACTATTTTGTTCTTGATTTTCTAATTGAATTAGAGTCATCTCATTATGAGTAAATGGTAAGATGAATAAAAATTCATAATTTTACGGTTTGGTTAGTTGGAAAAAGAGTAGGCATCTGATTGGAATTTCCAATTGATTCAAGTGGTTCCATCCCTTGGATGGATAGAGGGGAGGGTGGAGCTTCTTTTTTTTTTTTTTTTTTTTTTTTTTTTTTTAACACATGCACACACACCCCACACACTCAACCTAGTAGAATTTCACCACCTATGGATACTCGAACCTTTGACCGGGTGTTGAAACTCCTGAGAGTCTACCACCCGAGCAAGAGGGTGTCTTCAAAGCACTATATATTTTATGTAATAAGCTTTAAAGCCATGCAATCTTTTTTAAAAGAACAGAGAAGAGAGAGAGAGAGAGAGAGAGAGAGAGAGAGAGAGAGAGAGAGAGAGAGAGAGAGAGAGAGAGAGAGAGAGAGAGAGGATCACGAAAATTACATAATGAGTTTAAAAAATTGTCCAAGCAAGCATATTAGTGTAGTGCATTGATTGATAGGTTTGATCTTTTGAAATATTTGTAGAAAAGATCTTTTTCTTACAAGTATGCTGATAGAGCTCATTGTGGATTTTGTACCAATCCAACCCATTAAAAGAGTTTGCCCCAACAAAAAAAGTGGGACTTCCTTGAATCAAGGCTATCCTAACTACACTTAAGCCACAAGTGAATTTTGATTTTGATTTTTTTTTTTTTTTTGTAGATATCCATTATTATTATTATTATTAATTGTGTAGCCTACTTAATGAGTATGTATTCCTAATTATTTGGTAATCCTGTTATTATGGGGTTCTCACTTGATGCTAGATGGCATACAAACAACATGATGGACGATCTACAGGGATAGTTGAATAACATTTACACACAGGTGGATGAGTTATATGCATATTAATAGGTTCCAACCTCTCTTTTCCTTGTGTTCCAACCCAGGTCTCAGTGGTAGATAGAGTGCCTTTTCAACAACAATCTTGGGTCTGAGTGCCCTGTGGGGTGTGTGTTTTGTGTGCAAATGTAAAAATAAAAATAAAAAACATCCATTGTCCGTTTTATTTTTTATTTTTTTAAGATAATGTATAATATATGTGACTAGTACTATCAGTTCATGCCACATTTCAATTATTTGAAATTGAATTTTTCATCGATTGATACCGTGCCACGGCCGGTTGGTGACACTATTTGTGCCACATTCTACTATGCAGAGGGGTACACATCAGGTGCTATTTAATACATTAAATAGATGTGGGGTACTTTCATTTTATTTTTTTTCTTTCCTGCAAAGATGTTACTTGTTAGCTCCTTTTGGTGTTTGGGAAGCCATTTTTGTATGGGACCAATTTCAAAGTTTCTATTTTACATTTATCCAATGGTGATGACTCTTCTTTTTCCACTCTCTCTAACTCTTATCAATTACTTCCTTCTTTTAGTAGTAGCCTCTTTCTTTTGACCCTATCATTTTGGTCCTTTCACCTTTCCATTTCTCCAATGGAGAACCCTTCTTTTATCTCTCTCTAAAGCCTTTTCATTTACTTCATTCTTTAGTATTAGACTATTTCTATTGATCCTGTCATTTCGTTCCTTTCAACTAATGTATCTTGCTATCTTTGGGTGACATTACCATGCATTTATTTACATACACTTTTTATTAAAGGTTCCTTTTGAGATAAAAAATTATAAAAATGCCCTAATTTATTTTTTTCTTTAAGTAGTGAAACTCACACTTGTAGAACTCATGTGGTATATGTATAACATTCAACCTATTAAATGTATTCAGCACACAATGGTGGAACATATATATACAAAATATCATATCAATTGGATCATTAAATGGACTACACTTGAATTAAGATATTTAGAATGATGTTCATTATTTTTTATGGATTGATTCATCTTGTGATTGGATCCATCATATTTTATATTTGTCTAATAATAATGTTAGTATGCATCAACAGGTTAAATGTAAGAGACATGATGGGCCTCACAAGGTTTGATTTTTCACCTTTTTTTGCAAAGAAAAAGCAAAGGAGGACATTAATGTACTTTTTCTCCTAATTGCCCAAAAACATCAGTTTATTGGAGGCACTATTTGGTAAAATCCAATTCTACTATGAGTTTGGGGTAAAAATTCCTTCTATGTATTTTACATATAACTTTAGCTTGGGCACATTTGTTGGTCTAGAATTTCTTTGTGAATATTTTTGTACTTGCCTAAGTAAAACACTTTCTTTTGTAAATTGCCATTTTAATTTCCGCGCTTATCATCCATTTTCAAACACAACTTATCAGATGCATAGGATCATCAAATCAAACTGACTTTAGAGAGAGTGTAATCAATGGTGTCTCCATATGGACGGTCCATGTCCATGCTTAAACCTCTCTGTTACATTCAACATGGACCATCCATTCTCAAACCACTACTCCAATGGTTAGGATCTCCTGATCAATGTGAATTGAGAGGGATGGGCAATCAAAAGTGTACAATATGTGATAGATTGTCCACATCAATACTTAGACTTTTTAAATACTCAATATGGACCGCTTGAGGTTGTTAGGATCACTTGATCAAAACGATGAGAGAGGAATAATCAGTCAAAGGTGGGCCCCTCATGTAGATGGCATGCATTAATGCTTAGACCCCTCTACTACACTCAATATTTATCATCCATCTACCAAACCACTAATCCCATGTTAGGATTCATCCAATCAAAGTGATTTGAGATCGATGGGAAATCAAAGGTGTGTCCCACATTATTGACTAACCATATCAATGCGTAGAGTTCTCTAAGATATATTAAATATGGATCATCCATTTCTCATACCATTAATTTGATGGTTAGGATCACCTAATTAAAGTAATTTGAGAGGGATAAGCAATCAAAGGTGGGCTAGCTAGATGATGGGCAGAATACATCATATGCTTAAATGACACTCATTACTATCAAATTAAATGTTTAAATGGTAGACTCACAGGAGTTTCAATAAAAGTATGGGTTGAGTACCCACTATGGTATGTGTAAAAAAAAATAAAAAAAAACCTTAAATGGAAAACTTAATATTGACCATTCATCTTTCCAATTACAACTAATTAAATGGTTAGGAACATCTAATTAAAGAGAGGGCTTGGAAATTAAGGGTGGGCCTCCTAGTCTATATCAATAAGAGGCCTTTTCTACATTAATCAATATAAATTTCCCATTTGCATATCCATTCATCAAATGGCTAGGAGCATTTGATCCAAGTGATTTGAGAGGGGTGGACCTCACATAAGGGCTGTATAAATGATTATATCCAGTTTTTAGGCACAAACTTGGAACACAATTAGATTTCCACATTTCCATGTATTAAAACAAACAGAGGAAATGTACAGTCCTAGGAAAAATAGACCTTAGACAAACATGGTAAATGTTAAACTATTTACATATATGAATGGTTTTCTACTAAAGTATAAGCCGTAAATCTTTTACATATGTAAATGGTTTCCAAACAAACCTACCCTTTAGGAATTATACAGTGATTGGGTCGAGAGGTTGCACACATTCTCACTTCCAATAAGTGCTCTAATGATATTTGATATTCAACAACATCTAGAATGTTCCATTCCATAAATTTTTTTTTTTTTTTTTTTATTAAAAAAAACCCTGGAGATTAGAAGATCATAAAACTATAATACTTGGCCTTCTTATCGTTAAATGCAGACCTTGGTTTTTTTTCCTCTTTTAACAGTTTTATCTGGATTTTGGTGCGTGGATATATGGCATGTACCATCAACATTGGTGCTATAATGGGCCTAGGGTGAAAATGAGTGGGTTTGAGCTAATGTATCACGACTTAAAATTAATCTGCCCTAACTGGCCTTGGACCCAAAATGAGTATGATTTGAATAAACTTAAAATGGACCCGATCCAAACTCAAAAGTTGAAGGTAATGAGCAACCTTGAAATGACTTAAAAAAATAAAAATAAAAATAAAAAACAACCCTTTTGATATAAAATACATCTAAACTTTTAACTGCAAAATAATATTATTGATTCTTGAACTGACCCAAAATATATTCATAAAATAAATGGGACCGGTTTAGATTCCTTACGTTAGATCCACTACACTTAATAAATGGTTCTGATTGTTTGAGTTGGACCCGACTCAGACCCGACCCATTTATGTATACAATATAATTGGGTTGGATCTAGAAGTCCGTAGACAGGATGGGACATGAATCTTTTCCACTCTCACGTGGTCCACTTAGAAAATTGAAAACTAGAAATAAAAACGTTTGGCCCTGGTTGAATAATACCCCACCACCTTTTATCTGGGTTTGGCTTATTCAAGGCATCCAAAAAGAGAGAACTCGTGTTTCCTTCCATGCCAAAATAATTGACAAGGTTGGAGTTACAAATCATGAATTTTTAGTGACTCTCTCTTTCTTTTCAAATGAATCCAAATCCAACTGGACCCAACAACCTAAAATCAACATCCCATCTCTCTGTCTTTATTGGACACGATTTCTCCACTTATGGAGATTTATTTGCACGAGAAATCAAAACCATGACCCCATTCGTAGCTGTTTTTCTCATGCATGGCCCATCTCTATCCTTTCTCCAAACGTTTCGTCTAGGTGCGTGCCGGCCGTACTGGTGCCACTGTATATCAGGTGGATGTGGGGTCCACATGGTGTATGTATCACATCCAACCTGTCATCGAATATATCCACTCAAGGTATATCAACTGCCTGAAAATCAGCTTCATCCAAAACTTTGGTGGGCAACAGCACAGGAAACAAGGTGGAAGGGCATGCTTACACTTGATTTTCATTGGAGCCCACCTGAGCAGCAGCACAGTCTTTTTTTTTTTTTTTTCTTGACACTTCATCCATGGCAGATGAAGCATTTGGATGACTTGGATTTCATATACATAGTATGGTGAGCACCATCACAAATCAATTATAGGTATCCTCTCTTAACCTGTCCCCTGTGTGATCCACTTGTGTTTTTATATGGTCCATGCTTTCGGCCAGGGTGTAATACGAGAGAATGCATTAGATGAAGGGTTCAGATAGCATGAATAAATCACACGGCCCCACTTGTTATGTTACCACTGGAGCCCACCCCCTCCATACAAATGCAGATCATCTGTGTTGAAGGCACAGTGGTTTGTTGCGCCGCCATTTCTCATTGGTCCAAGTCAGTGCTGACTTGGACCAATGAGAAATGGTGACGCAACAAACCTTTGTGCCTTCAATGTAGACAATCCACATTCTTACCTAAAAGTAAGCATGTCATTAGTAGTTTGATAAGCTTAGGAGTGCACATGAAACCAGTGAATTGGATCAAGAGGGCCAGACAGCAGGGTTTAGTCCAGTTTTGAAGTGTACAAGTTTTGGTTTCAGTTCCGTGAATCAAAGAATTGGTAAGTCTTGGTTTGATTCTTGATTTGGAGTTTTGTAAAACTTAATTGAACCGTAAATCAAACTGTAGAACTGAACCTTAGAAACGAACCTAGAACTAAACCCCTTGGTCAATAAACATTTAAATTTTATTTTTTAAAATATAAAAAATTATACCATTCATCAAATGAATCATATTATGAATAGACATTGGCAACAAAATTATTTTGAAAACACAAAAGGGTCATAAAAAACAAACCATGACAAGATTACTCTCTATAAAAAATTTCAGTAGAGTTACTTGGACTAGATTATTTTAAAAAAGAAAATCATGCAATTCGGTTGGATTATAAAAATCCTAGAATTGTAAAATTGAACCAGAACCAAACTGAATTTTTATGGTCCGATTCCAATTCAATTATAAGATGCAAACGGTTCAATTTTGATTTCACTGTTGACTAGACTGAACCGAACCGTGTGCACCACTAGATAAGCTTACACCCAAGCTCACATGCCAACATAGAACAAGCATGCATTATCCTAGCTTTTTATTAGATGGGCCACACTATTTAGATATTAAGGCTTTTCAAAAAGACGTTTTACTACTCAAATGGACCACGTTTAGAGTTGGGCATCGAGTTGAGTTGGACTAAGTTAGGGCTGATCCGACTCGATTCAGTTTTGAAATAGGCCTGAGCTGAACTTGACTCGTCTCGTTACCGAGTCCAGCATACCTGAACCGATTCAAATTCGGGTATGGTGTGGACTAAACTGGATCGAGTTCGACCTAATAAAAGTACCGAGTCGGTTCGAGTTGGCACTGATTCAGATCGAGAGATGAGGAAGGGAGGGAGGGAGTGGAAAGGAAAGAGAGGAGGATGGTGGTGAATCCAGTGATGGTGGTGGGTGGCTGCCAGGCTTGGAAGAGGAGGTTGGGAGGGAGTGGAGAGGAGAGAGATAGGGAGGAAGAGACAAGGAGGTGGGTTGTTGCCAAGCGTGGGGGGGGGGGGGGGGGCGCGATGTGGAGGAAGAGAGAGTTTGAGACCGGGTTAGGGTGGGGTCGGGTGAGGCATATATGGTTAAAGATTCTAACAAATGAAGATTTTATTATTATTATTATTATATATACCCGACTCCGAGTTAAGTTAGTTTCAGATCGAGTCAAGTTTGAGTAGATTGAGTTTCAGGTCGAGTTACTATGTAACTCGAACTTGACTGGGTTTGAGTTCAGATTGGGTGAAGCTTGTTCGGTTTGGACCGACTCATCCATTCAGTTCAGGTCGAGTTGGATCTAAATGAGTTGGACGAGTCGAGTTAAGTGAGTTGAGTTGATTCGTGCCCAACTCTAACCACATTGTACAAAACAAATGCACCAATATAAGAGAATGTACATTTTGGCCTCACCTTATAGAAAGTTCAAATTCACACACATGTGCCATATTGCTACATCTGCTGAATGTGTGCCAAAGAGGTACTATAAATCTTTTGAGATAGCAAATATCTAAATCACAAATAAAAGATTATTTGTTATTATTTTAATATATCAACTTAGGTCATACCTACATTATACAATTTCGGCCGGTGAGCTGTTGGTTTTGGATGTTTTCTTTTCAAGTGGTGACAAATTACTTGCAAGAAATGGTAAGGAAATATTTTAACTGTGTGCCGTTAATTTTTTATCTTTTGATTTTCAAGTTGATGACAAAAATACTTGCAAAGATTATAAGAAAATATTTCAATGCCGACTGCTGGATTTTTAATGTTTTTTTATTAGTGCATGCTGACAAAAATACCAGAAAATATTAGTAAGAAAATATTTTAATGGTCATCCATCTACCACAATATTCTCCATTATAGATATTTTCATTGTTAGGTGTCATTATTATTATTATTTTCTAGTCATGCATGTCACCTTATGCTTCTAATATCAGGAGCCGCCAACCGAATGGTTTATCAGGTGGGCCATATCTTGGAGTAAATTGTAGCTCCGAAAAAATACATTCTAATGTGAAGATCCTAACCATCCAATTAGAGGGTTTTCTCGCATTGTGTGGACCGCTTATAGTTGATGTTAAATTGTCCACTTTGTAGGACACAGATGTGATGTTAAGGATTGTTGGTCAGTAATTAATTAGTGGAACTATTACTTGCAAATAGTGTAGCACAAAAATTCCCTTGAGGAGAAAAAGATCCTGACTTTTCATTTATCAACCCCACTGTGTCAGTAGCCAAGGATCTTGCCATTGGGACGATCAAATTAATGCCTGGACTGTGGCCAAGATGGACGGTGAATATTTTTTTTTGGAAGATTGGCTGTAATTGTATTGCCAATCAAGAAGGGAGAAAAACACAAATCAATCTGCAGAAGGGAGCTAGGCTCCAACAACAATTAATAAGCCTAGAGGCAGATCGAGCTTTAGATTAGGTTGATTGTTGGGTGTCCTCCTTATCATTGTTCCCTGTATTTTTTTGTGGTGTGGCCTATTTGAGTTTTAGATTAGGCTGATTCTTGGACTTAGGCTTAAAAATGAAGTCGTCCATATGATGGACGGATTAGATGAGCATGACACATCATGGTGGGCCCACACAACTCAAATAATAGTAACTTGAGTAGGTTCAAATGTATGAGATCATTACCCATCAATGCCTCTAAAAAGGAAAGTGATTATAGTTTATAATCTCGTGAGTATAACTAATCCACCAAAAACCCAAGCATGAAAGACACAAATAACTACACGCTAATTGCATCAATTAAATAATAGATTTCATTTCATCATTACTGCTTATAAAATCAAGATCCGACCAATCATTCTCCTAGAATGTCTTATAATTGTTATAGACTTGGAGTTTGATTAGGAAAATCTTATTTTTAATCAACCACATTCCAAACTAATCAGTGATTATTTCTTTCAATCAAAGGCGATTTGGAATCGAATATGGAATACTCGCAACCTATGGGCACGTGCTTGAATGCCCAGTTGGCACGTGAGAAACATAGAAAAATGCTAATTAGCCCATCTGATTGAAAGTTTTGAATTTTTAATTAAATCTTATATTAAGGGAAAATGTAATATAAGGTTGACCTCATGGTAAGCTTCCCATGAGGTTGAGATATGTGTGCCCCGCCTTGATCTATGTTGGATATCCACCCCATCAATCAGATGCACCCTTCCATGATTGGCCATGAACTTAAAATTGAGCCAATCAATGGCTTAAGTGGGTCACACCATATACAACAGTTGAGAGTAGATATCCACCCATTGAAAACTTCATGATTGTTTATTGGACCGACTGAGACGTGGGTCAGACATCCAGCCCATCCATTGTGTGTGTCCCACTTTGGTGAGGGGACACACTAAATTTTAGCAGTATTAAAAGCTTATTTGGGCCCCAACTTGTGGTTGTAGATGTTTTAGGCAGTATTTCACGTGGTTTCGGAAGTCATGGCCCACTTGAATTCTGGATGCGGCTGATTTTTGGAATATTGCCTAACCTAGACGGGACCCACCAAACGAACGGTGTTGATTTTCAACATAGATCACGGCGGGGCCCACATAGCTCGACCTCATAGGAAGCTACGTGAGGTCGACTTCATAATACCATTTCCCATCCATAACATGCTTGATTCTAGACATTTGGAAGCTATTCGTTGAAAGATGCTCTGCCCCATATACTTTGGATTCTTTGCCAATAATAGTAAAATGGAGCCCTTTCTATTCATGAATGGATTACAGTGTGAGGTTACCACAACTATTTTGTCACAACTCATCCAGATCACGCTAACTGATCCAGAGCATGGAGTGCACTGTCTAGTATGATACATAAGCTGGGCCTGAAATCACCCAAGTTGGCGATCTTAACCATCAGAAGTCATCGGGACGTCTGACTATTCTTTTTAAACATGTGTTCTCGCCAATTGGACGGTCATAAACATACAAACAATGTGATTTGTTGGGCTACGGTACATTGACAGGGATATCCAAAATTTGGACAGTCAGGATTTTGCATGTGGGTGTGGGATGAGATGAAGTAATTTAAGCTGTGACAAACGCGCATTTTAGTGTAGTGATCTATAATGTAAGTGCCATTAATCATGCATTTCGTAAGTAATGGGGCTGTGGGACAGGAATAATTTGCAACACCTGTTGTACACAGAACCTGAAACACCTTGTGCTCTGTGGGGCCTACCATGTTATATATGTGAAATCCACCCGGTCCATCAGTGTGGGCTCTGGATTCTAGGTGCTATGGAAAAAAAGGTCATCCAGACTCACCACTCGGGAGGACAATACAATAGGGGAAAATGGAGATGGGTTTCTAACCGTAGGTTTATATGTGGGACAGAGATGGCTCCTACATTTAATCAAAACTTTTTATCAGGTGTGAATGGCCAGGATCAATAGAATATTAAAAAAATAAGCCTTATTAAAAACATATACGGGCCAAATTGGTGAACTTGAGTTTTTGGTCGCAAATTTACATTTTCATCATTGGTACATGTTATTTGAGTTTTAGAGGGATGATAGTTTTTATGTACGGTGAAAATAAGTCTTAAAACATTATAGATGGAGTGGATTTTACACATACAGCATAGTGGACCGAAAAAGCTTTGGTATTTTCTGCACTGTAGAAACAGGCGCTATGGACGATTCCAGTCTGCGGTTCTGTGGGGGTGGTACGGTGTGCTTTGAATGTGAGAAAGGGTAATGAATGCGGTGGCAATGGGCTCTATCTCCTGTCCACACATTTCAAGGGATCATATGGTGGAACTGTCCACTGATGGCTTATCCGTTTATTAACCTTGCTTCATAAAATCTTCCAGATTGGAAACTTCTAGATATCCAATCTTTAGCCTTTTTAGAGTTGAATGTAGACCGTTGTTGCAATTCTTGTCTTGACTGGCCATTTTCTGGCATCATTGGGGGGTTTGATTGACTTGCTGAGTGGCTATTCAGGGTATGATCCATTCCATTCAAGATAGGCCCATCAGACAAATGGTCTAGATCAATAAATGTATGGGCCCCACTTGAGAAAATTGAAAGCCTAAGGATTCTCTATATCCGCGGGCGTGGAGCGTGGATCATCAGGAACGTTTGGCGTGGTACGCCTGGCGAATGGCGATGGCGGGTGATGTGATGGTAGAACTTGCGAACCCTGCCGTTCTGAGCACCATGCGTTTTCAGGACGCGGTTTCGGTGGTTCCGCGAACGGTGGATTCGTAACTGTGGGGCCCACCCTGATACGTTTGTTCATATCCATTCCGACCATCCGTTTTTCTAGATTCTTTTATGCCATTAGACAAGAAATTTAAAGCAGATCCAATTATCAGATGGAAAACACTACAGGAAAAAGTGGTGATTAAACGCCGACCATTAAAAACTTCTTGAGAGCTAGTTTTGGATCAAGCTGATATTTTTTCCCCTTCATCTACGTTGGTGTAAGCTTATCAACAGGTAGATGAAAAATAAACATTACGGTGGGCCATAGGAACTTTTTAATGGTGGGCGTCCTTCAATCACCAATGTTTTCATGTGGTGTGGTCCACCTTAGTTTTGGATCTGGTTCATATTGGGTATCATAACCTACAATGAGCTGAAAAAACAGGATGGACGGGCGTTTATTTAAAACAAATACATCAGGATGGGCCCCACAGTCGCGGATCCACCGAATCCCAGTAAGTTTTGGCTTATTTTCGGACGCAGGTTGCATACTGACACTGCCCGCGGCAACCTCGCCACTGGATGGTATTCTATGGACCCCGCAATATTTATTTGTTTTAATCCATGCCGTCCATCCATTTTGGATCATTATTTTAGGGCATGAGCCACAAAACGAGGTACATAGAAATCTTAGGTGTACCACACCACAGGAAAACAGTACTTACTGAACTCCCACCATAAAAACACTTCCTAAGGCCCACAGTAATGTTTATGTTTATTTTCCTTCTAACTTGTTGATTAGGTAACAAATACCTGGATGAAGGGAAACCAAAAATATCAGTTTGATCCAAAACTTTAGTGACTCCAAGAAGTTTTTAATGGTAAGCATTGGTCATCACTATTTTCTGTGGTGTGGTCCACCTGAGATATGGAGCTACCTCATTTTTTGGCTCATGCAATAAAATTATCTTTTGAAATAGATGTAGAGCATGGATAGAACACATATATGATGGTGGGGCCCATAGATATAAATTAGCAATCCGCGCCCATTATTTTCCTGGAGGAAAGAAAACCATGCACCCCACATCATTGATGTTCTGTACACTTCTCTCTTCACATTACACGTAGAAAATGTATCTGGCAATCCGGACAGTTGTTCTGGTGGGCCATCACGTGAATAGATTACATCCAGAAAATAAACAGGATTGAAGTTTGGTATCCATCCAATCAGTCACCTCCAAATAAACAGTGAGAAGTGGACAAAATAAAAACAGCAGATTTCACAACAAATGGATGGTCAGATCCGTCCTAAGCAATAATTTTGGTCCTTGTACCGCTCAACCAACAGTCCCGATAATCTGATATGTTTGCCACGTGTAATTTTAAGGAGGGAAATGTACAGAGTTTCTTTTGTGCAGAGGCCAGTCTCTATTCACGTGGGGCCATGTTCTTATTACAGAGGTGAATCGGATGCATAGACCCCACCATTTTTGTGGGTGCCATAGAAATAGACCCGATGATGGTGATCGGTCCTGAGTTTTTCCAGAGGTTGGGATGTTGTGTGCAGAGGAATCATATGATCCTCGACCCGGGGATGTGCACCTTTTGCACTTGGATTTTCATCATCGTATTCGTGGGGCCCACTTATCAGTGATCCAAACCGTTTATCTGATCCATAACACGGTAGATGTAGACGCATTGCGCATGATATAATCCGAGATTTGAAGAACCTAATCACCAACGTTGGTTCTTGCTTCTGCTGATTGTATTTCGCTTCAAATCCGTCCATTACTGGGACATGAATTGGATGGATAGGATGTTCCTATAGAGGGAATTTTGGGGCTTGGCCCATCTTCAATGGACCCTGGAGATGGAATGGTCAGGATCAGCTTTTTTGTTTTTTTTTTTGTTTTTCCCTAAAAAAAGCTTTAAATCCACCAATATCAAAAGCAGCGAACGTGCCAATATATCACATGTGTGTAGTACAGGGAGACGTCCATCCGATGGTCCGTTGGTGCATGCCTCCTACCGTAAATTTTAGACCAGCCCACTCGTCAGGCATGCCATACATGCAAGATAAATCTAGATCACTGCCCACCCTTTTTAAACCGTCCATTTATTTGTACAGATGTGTCCATCCGGATCAATGAACGGTCCAGATTGCGCTAAGGATCATACAGTATGTAACCACCCTATGAACGTCCTCGGCCATGCACACGTGCCAAGCCAGCATGGCTGGAAGATCTCGTGTGTGAAATGATACTCTTATGTCTTTCAACTGTATGATAGATACAGCCTTTTTGTGCATTTATATTTAGGTAGGTTGTCTATCATCGGCTGTCTACCCGGGCCCCACGTGCGCACGTGCATGCTCCATGCATGCAGGTGTAGGGGTTTTATGTTAGTTCTGCACCATTTAAAAAATGGTGGTGATTCATCCTTACTCATATCTGACACTTATTTACAGTTATCCAGACCATCCAAAATGTGGGCGGAGCATATATCTAATATCACTCTGAAAAAGAAATCCTATCCATTCAATTAATGGCTATCTGAGGGATTGTTGAAACGCAAATAGTTCGTTGGCCATTTGGACGGCCTGAATTGCTGTATAACCATGCGACATGTATATTAGAAGAGTCGCCATCATTTATTTAAATGACGCACACTTGCCTATAGTTAAATCCGGCCAGATCCCTCTCTACCTATCTGTCAAACACGTAGCCTACTATCCAGTCTTAACCGTCCAATTATATGCCTAGTAGTTGATGGAAAGTACCACCGAAAAGAAGAAAATAAGAAAACCCACCTATCTTATCCATTCAATTGGTGACTACTGGCTGGCTAAAAAGAAGAGGCTGTGAGTTGTCCAGATTCAAAGGCCACGGAAAGTTGAATCGGCAATTTTTAGTTGCTATATAATTTAGATAATGGCCACGTCATAAATGAATGATCAGATTTTGGTTAAACATGTATGAATATGTACATGCAAGGTGTGCTAGAATCATAACTGATTCAAATTGAATGAAATATTGCTTTGTAAAAGGTGATGAAATAGTTATATTGGAATCATGTGTTGGGAGTGTAGCATAAAAACCTTACCAGCTCACCTCCCAAAACATCAGAATTATGGGATATAATAAAATAATGAAATAAATCATAGCACAAGTCATACAATACAAGAAATTTTATATGAAAAACCTTCGAAGAAGTAAAAATCACTAGACTTAGTCTAGAGTAACAATCCACTATAAAGTAGAATATTACAACCGATCACAAGAATACAACACTTGGATCAAACCTTCTTCACTCACGCAGAAGTGGATGAACAATAAAAGAATAATGAAAATGAATAGATTTCACTAATCATGAGGACGTACAAGTACTGAGACGTTGACTGCACAATATATCACATCTACAAGTAGAATCTTCTACTCTACAAGCTTTCTTTCTATTTCACCTTGATCGTGAGAACACCTTAGCATAATAGCTTTAGAAAGTCTTCTCAATACCCTAAAAAAATCTTAAGAACCTCTATTTATAGTTTAGAAAACTCTTTTCCATACCTTTACAAAAACTATCTCAAATTTAAGCAATCCACACTAAATTCGGACTGAATCTGCGTAACTGTCGGCTAGTCGAGCCAGGGCGTCATCCGGTCGAGCAGACCCTCAACCAGTCGAACAGGCCCTTTCGACCGATTGAGTAGGCTACTTGACCGGTCGAGCAGCGCAGTCCAACAAGATTTAGGACATCTGCATTGCACAACTTCTCGTCTAAACTAAGGAAGAAAACCCCATTATCATGATCTTAATTAGAATCAAATTTGTGAAAATTAACCTAAGTACTCAGCTAACAATTGATAAGATAATATGGTGATTTTTCTTTTTTAACCTTTAGAACAAAGACTATTATCACAACGGTAATTGCTTGATTACATTTGTCCAAAAAAAATACCGGGTGAAAGTAAAATAAGAATTTAAAGACTTAATGTTGATTTTATTAATATTGATAAGAATTCAATACAATTGATATATAAAAGTTAGAAAAAAAAAAATAAATTGCCAATGATGATATGAGCAGGCGCAACAGCCATGTATGGAATGATCTCTAAGACTCAAGTCCTGAATATTTATGTAAATGAAATTGGCTTGTTGCAGCAATGAATTAGATGGAATTGATAACTAAATGCAGCATATGCTAAGATATGTGTTCTTAAAGCACGAAGGATTGATAGATAAAGTTGAGCTGAAAAGATTATGTGTTTGTTTGGAATGGTGAGGCTTTAGAGCTCTTCATTCTATACTAATTTACTGGGAAACAACATTGAGCTAAAAAGAATTATGTGTTTGTTTGAAACAACTAGAGTATGAATCTCATCATTCTATACTAATTTTATAGATTTGGATGAGGTGCTGAAATTACACAAGTTACTTGAACCTTAAGAATTAGGATTCGATTAGGTGATGAATTAGGATTCGATTAGGTGACAGACTTGGCTTGATAAGTTTCTTTTCTTAGGTTATAGCGAACTGCATTAGTACCATTGTATTTAAGGTACTAGTGACTCAGCTTCATAGGCTTCTTTCTTAGTATTGTAGCCAACTATGCTTACCCCTCATATCAGAGTGTAGCCCTGATTCCAGTTGATTTTTTCTTTTTTAAAGATCATGTTTTGTGATTTTCAAATATAGGTATTTAGAAATATAGTACTTGACGATCTTTCGTTTCATTGATGGAAGAGCAACCGTCACTAAAAGAGGTATTGGAGATCTTCATAATCTTTCATTTCATTCTTCATAAGTACTTTTTCTAATGTCTTTATATGAACATTCTTGCATCTGACTGCAACAAGTCGGGTATAAACACGTCTAAGCATTGTGATTTTGCATAATTTTCAATCCAAAAGGAGCTCATAAATTGGATGTCATGATGGGCATGCAGGTAAGCCACGTGTACGGGTGAGGTACAAGTTGCTAGTGGTACATGCCGCTCAAAAGCATTGGAACCGGGATGAATATCTCAGGAAGAAAAACGAACATTTGAATTAGGTCGACTCGGACGAGTCTTCAATCCATGCTTTTAAAGCAGGGCTACAACACTATGAAAATTCACCATCAACCAAACATTTGTATTAGTTGTGCAACAATCGAGACCATCCAAAGCATGTACCTATTACGAAAGGCCCATATCTCAGATCTAAGATTGACAGGATAATCTTGTCCGTTTGATTCGCTCACTAAACAAGCATCGATAGCTTTATATCTGATTGTCCGTTTATCTGTTAGTTTAAGTGTGCGATTTTGGTTTTATTATCATCCACCATTTAGATAGACTGAATTCTCATGTATTCCTATATACAATTCATTATTTATTGGAACTGAGATTGAAAATGATCTTGCTTTTAGTATTAGAGCTATGTAGATAAAATAGATGCACTGCCTACCATCCAATTCGGTGGAATTGAATTGCATTAGGTGGAGTTAAATTCTATGTTTAGATCTAACTTGGAGTTTTGACCATCCAATTATATATTTGGGGATCAAATTCTTCCTTTCAAAAATAACACTGTAATAAGTGAAATCAGTATTTATTGGATCATGTAATTGTAATTAACATATCATATTTCATAACTAATGCTGGTCACCTATATGCACATACAACTCAAGTATCATGTGTAAGGTGAGCTAATGGATGGATGGACTAGATAAGATGGATGTATCAATGTAGAACCCATGGATGTAGTGGATTTTAAATTCCACTGAAAATCCAGTCATATCTCTCATTAGTACTAGATGATATGATTTCAGGATTAATACAATCATTCTCATCAATTCTAAATACAGCATAAAATTTACTTTGGACCAAATGCAATTCCATATATACTACATGATTCCAAGTTCAAGACATACAATGATAAAACCAACCACACTTTATGAGAAAATGTTAGACAGTCAAGCGATTACCAAATAAGTATAGTTGAAGTGAGGGCACTTTGATGTACAAGTTATGAGTTGAAGAAAAATAAAATTAGAAATCAATGCATAAAGGAAACTTAAAGAGTAGCCTCTTTTATCTTCTTCTTCTCTCTCTCTCTCTCTCTCAAAAAAAAAAAAAAAAAGGATGTAGCCTCAATAGTCAATGACTAAACACTGTGGGCACCAGTTAGGTGTGAGGTGGTTCAAGGCTCTAAGGGCCTGTTTGTCCGGGCGAATCCCATGAGATTAGGAGCGATGGGATGGATTTTAAGGTAATGATGGTGGTATTAGTGGATTGGTTTAAGATCCATAGGATTATTATATCTTGGGACAAGTTCACTGGGTTTGTTTGGCACGCTTGACATATACTAGGATTTTACCTTCAATCCATCCAACCAAGGAATGGGATCAATTTTAAGGTAATGATGGTGATGCCAGTGAAATGTTTTAAGATCCATGGGATTGCTTATATTATGGGACAAGTTCACCGGGTTTGTTTGGCTCATTATGCATAACCCAAGATATTGTGATCCCATCCCTACTAACACCGTGGGATCAGTCCGGCCAAACATGCCCTAAAGCATTAAGGGGAAAAGATTTAATGTTCTTTCTTTTAATTGAGAATGGGGTCCTTGATAAAGTGAAATAGGGAGCATAATTCTTGTAGCTGACCCCTCTTATTTGTTATTAGGCTCCAACGATGATAATGGCAATTTGAGGTGCCACAGCCTAAAAATGATGGTGAACTGCAAGCATTGTTTACTTTATATTATTTTATTATATTTTATTTTTGTCGGATTAGTTGACTACTCAAGCCTCAAAACATTTATGGCCGTGCAATCACATCTATCGTACCCACTGATGAGTTGTTTCAGGGATAAAAGAATCTCATTCCTTGAATCCGTTCACGTATATTTAAAAAGGAGAAATTTAGGACCGTGGACCCCACCTTTTAGCCAGCTTAGCTTATTTTATGAAAGAAGACAAACTTTGTTTTGCAACTTAGACCTGCTTGTACGGACAGAAAATTTGAGGACGAAAATACCCTCCCTTCGAAGACGAGCACTGATGCTCCTCCAGCTGAGAGTTGTACGAATGGCTCAAAAGAGATCAAAGTTACATGCCCCCACAGCTATGTATTTATTATATCCACAACGTTCATCCATATTTTGAAATCATTTCGGAGCATTATCCAAAAAAAAAAAATCATATTCAAAGATCAACTGGACCACACCACAAAGAGCTGCAGGAAAATTGATTTTCACCGTTAAAAATTTTGTAGGGCCCAGCATAACATTTACTTTACATTCATTCTATTCATGAGGTCACAAAGGCCTGGATGAAGAAGGAAAAAAAGTTTTCATAATGATCCAAAACTTTCGTAACCCCTAAAAGGGTTTCAATGGTAGATGTTCAATTCTTGCCTTTTACAGTGTGGTCCACTTGATAGTTAGATCTATCTTATTTTTCATCCCAAACCTTAATATGAGCTCTCCAAATAGATGGATGGTTTGGATATAACATAGACATCATGATGGGACCCACAAAAGCAACATAGAAAAAAAAAAAAAAGGTCGCGGCACTGCCTGTCCGTTACAGTAATAGATACGGTTATAATCTGTAGCTAAAATGTATCAAAAATTCTAAAATTTTAAGGCAAACTCACTGGACAGTTTTGAACTTTTTCAATAATATCGACAGATCGTCGATATATCAACATATCGTCGATATATCGACGCAATTATAGCTACGGTTATAATCCATAGCTAAAGTGTATCAAAAATTGTTATCAATGACTAACGTCGATATATCGATGATATGTAGATAATATCGACAACTTATGTCGATTATATCGATGATATGTAGATAATATCGACAACTTATGTCGATAATATTGAGGATATGTAGATAATATCAACGTTTGTATCTTTTGTAAAAAAAAAAAAAAAATTGTATTTTTTTTTTTTGTTTTTGTTTTCGTTTAGGTTATAGGTTTTGGTTTAGGTTATAGTTTTTTATTTAAGTTATAGGTTAACGGTTTAGGTTAAGGTTTAGGTTTATGTTATAGGTTTTTGGATTTGAGAACGGGTTTGGGTTTAGGTTTAGGTTATAGGTTTTTGAATTTGAGAATGGGTTTGGGTTTAAGTTATAGGTTTTGGTTTTGATTTTGGTTTTAGTTATAGGTTTTTAGGATTTGAGAATGGGTTCAGGTCTAGGTTATAGGTTTTTGTTTTGGTTTTGATTTTGGTTATAGGTTTTGGTTGAGGTTATAGGTTATAGGTTTAGGTTATAGATTTTAGGATTTGAGAATGGGCTCAGGTTTATGTTATTGGTTTTGGTTTTGGTTTAGGTTATAAGTTTTGGGTTTTGGTTTAGGTTTAGGTTTAGGTTATAGGTTATAGGATTTGAGAATGGGTTCGGGTTTAGGTTATACGTTTTGGTTTTTGTTTAGGCTATAGGCTTTGATTTAGGTTATAGGTTAACGGTTTAAGTTAAGGTTTAGGTTTAGGTTTAGGTTATAGGTTTTTGGATTTGAGAATGGGTTCGGGTTTAGGTTATAGGTTTTGGTTTTGGTTTAGGTTATAGATTTTGGAATTTGAGAATGGGTTTGGGTTTAGGTTATAGGTTTTGAGATTTGAGAATGAGCTCGAGTTTAGGTTATATGTTTTGGTTTTGGTTTTGGTTATAGGTTTTGGTTTAAGTTATAGATTATAGGTTTAGGTTTTGGGATTCGAGAATGGGCTCGGGTTTAGGTTATAGGTTTTGGTTATAGGGTTTGGTTTAGGTTATAGGTTATAGGTTTAGATTTTGGTTTAAGTTTAGGTTATAGGTTATAGGATTTGAGAATGGTTCAAGTTTAGGTTATAGGTTTTGGTTTTAATTTAGGTTATAGGTTATAGGTTTAGATTAAGGTTTAGGTTTATGTTTTAGTAATGTTTTCTCTTGGGTTTTCAAGTTTAGGTTTTCGTTAAGGAGTTGATATTAGGATTAGGTGTAGGTTTAGGTTTAGAGATTTGAGAATACATTTAGGTTTTGGGTTTAGGTTATAGGTTTAGGTTTAGATTATAAGTGTTGGTTATATGTTAAGGCTTAGAGAACTGAGAATAGGTTAAGGTTTAGGTTTAGGAAATCGGGTTCAGGACCAGGTTTAGGTTTGATTTTTCAAGTTTAGATTTAGGTTAAAGAGATGATATTAAGATTAGGTGTAGGTTTATGTTTAGGGATTTGAGAATACATTTAGGTTATAGGTTTAGGTTTAGGTTATAGGTGTCAGTTATATGTTAAAGTTTAGGGAACTGAGAATAAGTTAAGGTTTAGGTTTAAGAAATCGGGTTCGGGACCGGGTTTGGGTTTGGATTTTCAAGTTTAGGTTTAGGTTAAGGAGTTATTATTAGGATTAGGTGTAGGTTTAGGTTTAGGGATTTAAGAATACATTTAGGTTTTAGGTTTAGGTTTTAGGTTTAGGTTTAGGTTATAAGTGTCGGTTATATGTTAAGGTTTATGGAACTGAGAATAGGTTAAGGATTAGGTATAGGAAATTAGGTTCGGGACCGGGTTTAGGTTTGGGTTTTCAAGTTTAGGTTTAGGTTAAGGAGTTGATATTAGGATTAGGTGTAGGTTTAGGTTTAGGGATTTGAGAATACATTTAGGTTTTAGGTTTAGGTTATAGGTTTATGTTTAGGTTATAAGTGTCGGTTATATGTTAAGGTTTGGGGAACTAATAATAGGTTAAGGATTAGGTTTAGGAAATCGGGTTCGGGATCGGGTTTAGGTTTGGATTTTCAAGTTTAGGTTCAGGTTAAGGAGTTGATATTAGGATTAGGTGTAGGTTTAGGTTTACGGATTTGAGAATACATTTAGGTTTTAGGTTATAAGTGCAGGTTATAGGTTTAGGTTTAAGTTAGGTTATAGGTTATAACTAGAAATTAATCGAGGCAAACTAGAAATTGAGCGGGGCAAACTAAAATTATTGTTATTTTGCTATGTTGCTTTTGTGCGTCCCATCATGATGTATGTGTTATATCCAAACCGTCCATATATGAGTGGGGCAAACTGGAAATTGAGCGGGGCAAACTAGAAATTGAGCGGGGCAAACTGAAAATTGAGTGGGGCAAACTGAATTTTTTTTTTCTATGTTGCTTTTGTGCGTCCCATCATGATGTATGTGTTATATCCAAACCATCCATATATGAGCGGGACAAACTGAAAATTGAGCGGGGCAAATTGAAAATTAAGCGGGGCAAATTATAAATTGAGCGGGGCAAACTGAAAATTAAGCGGGGCAAACTGAAATTTTATTTTATTTTTTGCTATGTTGCTTTTGTGGGTCCCATCATGATGTATGTGTTATATCCAAACCGTCCATATATGAGCGGGGCAAACTGAAAATTGAGCGGGGCAAACTGAAATTTTTTTTGGGATTTGATAATGGGTTCGGGTTTAGGTTATAGGTTTAGGTTTAGGTTTTGGTTTAAGTTATAGGTTATAGGTTTTGAGATTTGAGAATGGGTTCGGGTTTAGGTTATAGGTTTTGGTATTGGTTTAGGTTATAGGTTTTGGTTAAGGTTATAGGTTATAGGTTTAGGTTTAGGTTATAGGTTTTGGGATTTGATAATGGGTTCGGGTTTAGGTTATAGGTTTTGGTTTTGGTTTAGGTTATTTGTTATAGGTTCAAGATAAGGTTTAGGTTTAAGTTTAGGTTATAAGTTTTGGAATTTGAGAATGGGATCGGATTTAGGTTATAAGTTTTAGGATTTGAGAATAGGATTGGATTTAGGTTATATGTTTTGGTATTGGTTTAGGTTATAGGTTTTGGTTAAGGTTATAGGTTATAGGTTTAGGTTTAGGTTTAGGTTAGGTTTAAGTTATAGGTTTTGGGATTTGATAATGGGTTTGGGTTTAGGTTATAGGTTTTGGTTTTGGTTTATGATAAGGTGTAGGTTTAGGTTTAGGTTATAGGTTTTAGGATTTGAGAATGGATTTGGGTTTAGGTCATAGCTTTTGGTTTTGGTTTAGGTTATAGGTTTTGAAATTTGGGAATGGGTTCAGGTTTAGGTTATAGGTTTTGGTTTTGGTTTTGGTTTTGGTTTTGGTTAAGGTTATAAGTTATAGGTTTAGGTTTAGGTTTAAGTTAGGTTTAGGTTATATATTTTGAGATTTGAAAATAGTTTTAGGTTATAAGTATAGAACTCCCAATTTCCTAACAAATACGATCCTTTTGATCATTTCTTCACATGTACACTTTCGAAAAGGATATTATGTGGACTAGATTAGAATGATCAGTCATCCTAAATTAGGATGCATTTTTTGTCTCAAATATTCACTTGTAGCATACCATATCTCAACGGATTGACGTAACTTTTTTTACTGTGTGTACATTCCCATAGTGATGGTGCTTTTCTAAAATCAAATTTCGTTGTTCAACATCTATTTCATAACCATTTTTGCTAGGGACCACATGTTCTTCACCTACCTCTGCTTCACATTTTGTCACTTGAAGCACGAAGGAGAAGAAGTCTACAAGCAGAAGTAGAGAGCAGCCACAACTCTACTTTCATTTAACGATGATGGTAAGGAAAGAGGGGAGGAGGGATTATGTGCCTCGTTCTCATTCTTATTATTATTAAAATTGCATTCCATATACTTTATTTTAGTCTTGACCAGGTTTAGGTTTTCAAGTTTAGGCTTAGGTTAAGGAGTTGATATTAGAATTAGGTGTAGGTTTAGGTTTAGGGATTTGAGAATACATTTAGGTTTTAGGTTATAAGTGTAGGTTATAGTTTTTGGTTTAAGTTAGGTTATAGGTTAAGGTTTAGGGATTTGAGATTAGGTTAAGGTTTAGGTTTAGGGATTTGAGAATACATTTAGGTTTTAGGTTACAAGTGTACAATATAGGTTTTGGGTTTAAGTTAGATTATAGGTTAAGTTTGAGAGAATTGAGAATAAGTTAAGGTTTAGGTTTAGGGATTTGAGAATACATTTAGGTTTTAGGTTTAGGTTTAAGTTTTAGGTTTAGGTTTAGGTTTAAGTTTTGAGCAGGGGTAAACATGAAATTGAGTGGGGGTAAACTAGAAAATTAGTGGGGCGAACATGAAATTGAGCGGGGGAAACATGAAATTAAGTGGGGCAAACTAGAAATTGAGCGGGGGAAACATGAAAAATGAGTGGTGCTTGTTTAATTTTGTGACGCTATCTATCATGCCATTGAGCAAAGGGAGCATTATCAGTTTGAGCGGGGTACACATGAAATTCAGCAGGACAACTTGAAAATTGAGCGGGTCAAAATAGAAATTCAGTGGGGTAAACAAGAAATTTAGCAGGACAACTTGAAAATTGAGCGGGTCAAAATAGAAATTCAGTGGGGCAAAAAAGAAATTTAGCAAGAGTAACATGAAATTAAGCGGGGCAAACTAGGAAACGAGCGTGGTAAGCATGAAATTGAGTGAAGAAAAATAGGAAACAAGTGGGGTAAGCATGAAATTAAGCGAGGCAACTAGGAAATAAGCAGGTCAAGCATGAAATTGAGCAGGGCAAACATGAAATTGAGCAGGGTAGACTAGTAAATGAGTGAGGAAAATTTGAATTTTGAGCGGGGGAAACTTGAATTGATGGATTTAAATGATGGATATCCAATCACTATTATTTTCTTATAGCATGATACATCTAAGATTTATATCCCTCTTATTTTTAGGATGAAGCCCTGAAATGATCTTTACAAATGGATGAACGAAATGGATGAAACACATACATCATGGTGGGGCCCACAGAGCACTGACCACTAGCCACGGGACTGGTATCAGGGGGAGTAGCCAATCCGTTTTCTATACTACATACATTTAATGCGGGCCCAACTGATGCGTGATTTCTTCCCTAGACTGATCATTTTCAGAAGAAGACAAAATGCTGATAAGGGGGGCCCACAAAATGAATTTTTTTCATCTTTCTCGTGGAACCGGAGGGTGGAAAGGGAGGTCAAAGCAACGTGAAAGCAGCAGTGGAAAGGGAGATGAAAATCAAACAGTAAAAATGGAGAGAAAAAGTGGACAGTAGTGAAAAAGAGGGGTATTTTCATCCTGGAATTGGGTCTCCGCATGTGGAGGTTTAAGTTGCAAAAGTAATTTTGTATTCTTTCATAAAAATAGTTGGATAAAAGGTGGGCAAACTAGATTTTGACAGTGGGGTCAATTTCATGTTTGCCCTGCTCAATTTCTAGTTTGCCCCGCTCAATTTTCAATTTGCCCCGCTCAATTTTTAGTTTGCCTCGCTCAATTTTCAGTTTGCCCGCCTCATATATGGACGGTTTGGATATAACACATACAATATGATGGGACCCACAAAAGCAACATAGCAAAAAAAAAAAATTCAGTTTGCCCCGCTCAATTTCTAGTTTGCCCGCTCAATTTTCAGTTTGCCTCGCTCAATTTCTATTTTGCCCGCTCAATTTTCAGTTTGTCCCGTTCAATTTCTAGTTTGCCCGCTCAATTTCCAGTTTAATTGAACGGGGCAAACTGAAATTATTATTTTTTTACTTTTGTGGGTCCTATCATGATGTATGTGTTATATCCAAACCATCCATATATTTTACGAGCTCATATTAAGGCTTGAGACGAAAAATAAGATAGATCTAACTATCAAGTGGGCCACACTGTAAAAGGCAGTGGGGAATTGAACGTCTACCATTAAAACCCATTTAGGGGTTACAGAAGTTTTGGATCATTATGAAATTTTTTTTCCTCTTCATCCAGGTCTTTTTGACCCTATGAATGAACTTAGATGGGGAGGATTTCTCACAAACATCACAGTGGGCCCCCTAAAGGTTTTTAATGGTTGACGCTCATTCAACACTGTTTCCTGTAATGTGATACACTTGAGATTTGGATATATCTCATTTTTGGTCTCATACTATAAAATGATCTCGAAAAATATATGGACGGCATGGATGAAAAGCACACATAAAGGTGGGGCCCACATATGGACGGTTGGTGGTAGACAGAGTACTCAATCCGTTTCCTTGAAAGGAGGAGTATTTTCATCCTAAAATTCTGAATCCGCAAGTGCGGGTCTAAGTTGCAAAACAAAGTTTGTACTCCTCCATAAAAACAGTTGGCTAAAAGGTGGGGTCCACGGTCCTAAATTTCTCTTTAAAATGAGAAAAAAAAAAAAAAAAAAAAAAACTTCATTACTCTTGCATAATGACATTGTTAATGTGCACACATTCTATGTGTAATTGAAATTAAACCATCTAAAATGTGGGCCCACTTTAGATGGATCATAAACCAAATTTAGAGAGAAATGATACCCCGACTACCATTGAGTGATTGGTGGACACCCAATGAAGTATTAGAGTCGAAACTACCCAACGGCCCAAATTCAAAACAAATAAAAAAAGAAAAAAGAAAAAAAAGATGGATCATTCAATCATGAGATTTTGCTGTTATTACTCGTCTATAATGGGTCCCAATTCAACCTCGTTTTTATGTGATGCTACGTTCACAGATTTATAGTCAATGTATATGGTTCTATAATTTGCCGGCATATCAAATAAATGCCATTTAAAAATATCATTTATGCATTATCAGAAGCAGGATGGGTGTATTCATGAGAGGGGGAAAATAATAAAATATATCCACCGTAATCTGGCACGTATTCAATCATGCAATACCTTGTGGCATCTTTAAAGCATCTTAAAAGGAGATGCCAAATGCCGACTGTGTCCTCACCCACCTGAAGTTCCTGTGGCCGGAATGTTTGTGGCCCCATAGAAATTCCTGTGAGAAATCCACTCCGTCCATTAGTTTCTCAAGCTTACAAATGGACAGGAATCCGAATATCAGGCAGATCCATAAATTAGGTGAGCCACGTGATAGGAAACAGTGAGAATGGAAATGTTCACCTTTGAAACCCGAAGGTCAGGATCGGGTGGAATCAAGTTGGCCCAGTCAGATCCGACTGTAAATCGAATCGATTTCAGATCAATAGTCAATATGGACCGATCCGATCCCGAATCCGATCTTATCCGATTCGATTCGATCCGCACAATATTTATTCAATACTATTTCTTGTAATGTTGTCCATTGAGATTGGGATGTATCTCTTTTTTTTTTAATATCATAAAATAATAAATAAAAATAGATGGACGGCATGGATGTAATAAATTCATCATGGTGGGGTCTACACACCACCGAATACCCACCCTTGGCTAGTGTCAGGGGGAGTAGCCAATCCGTGTTCTCACCCTGCTCGGCACAGGTGCTCCGTGGTGGGAAGGAGTGGAACTCGGTAATAGACCTCTGTGAGTTTTTCACCATTTAAAAATAGTTCAAAATTCACTTCAACCGTATCATGGCATAGTTGTACAGCAATCCAGACTGTTCGAATCGCTGAAGCAACAGTGGATTTCTCATAGTCTAAAAATTGTAGGAAAGATAATATTAACCATCTGTCTTTTCCCTTCGAATTTCCACCAAGCTGTTTTACTTTTAATCGTCCACTTCGTGGTGTACCCGAGTCCTCTTCAACCGAGTTTACCCGGACGCGGATTGTGTACTACCCCTGCCCGTCCCTATCTCCGAACGGGCAGTTCTGTGGGCGGGCCCACCGTGATTTATCTGTACATCCAAACCGTCAATCCCTTTTCTCAGATTATGTTAAGGCATAAGCACAAAAATGAGGATATCCAACGCTCAAGTGGACCACACCAAATAATAAGCTTGGTTGCATTAAAATGCACGGAGCATTGCATTGAATGCAAGATTCATCTGTGGTGTGGTCCACTTGAGCGTTGGACCTACCTCATTTTTTACTTATAAATTAAAAGAATCTGTGAAAAAAAGGGATAGACGGTTTGGATGTACAGATAAATAACGGTGGGCCGCCCACAGAACTACCCGTCCGGAGCTAGGGACGGGCCGGGGGAGTACGCAATCCGCGTCCAGTTTACCCAAGCGCCAAGTGGAGACGATTACAAAACTCTGTGGCCCACCATATTGATTGTGGGACATCTGATCCGTCCATCAGGTGCATTTCTCAATGCTTGGTCCTGAGGACAAAAATCAGCAACATCCATAACGTGGTGGGTCACACCACAGGAAACAATGGAGACGACATGCCAACCATAGATTTGTGTCTGGGTCCATCGTTGTTTGTATCCTTCGTACAACACAATTGACCCCACAAAACTCGGGTGTTTTACACGCAGGTGTTGTAGACGATTCCGGTCCTGCAATAGCCATTAACTGCATGTTTAGAATAACCAAATCACTATGATTTTATATATACGCTCCATTTAATGGGATACACAATTTAGACGGTCTGTATAGCTGTACACAAGTTCCAAATGTGAGGTGACTAGTCACCATCACTGTTTTAAACGGTTAAAAACTGGCGCAGGAGTCGAGCCCAGAGCTCAGGCTGCGAGCCTGCCGCATCGACCCACGAGCTCTCTGACCAACGCGGATTTCGAGTGAAAACCTTTCACTCTGAGTTTTGGCGTGGGATGCTAGGTGGGTCTAATGTGTTGGTTTTTTGATAAATCCACACCGCCTGGTCAAAAATGAATTGTATTCAAAACTGAAGTGGCCCTTACCAGATGAAATAATGTAGATTTAATGATCACCTACATCGATTTTCCCTCCACTCGGCACACTCAAGTTTTGGATTTACCTATTTTTTTTATATCATGTCTTAAAATGAGCTCACATAATTATCTCATAATTAATAGGCAATGTAAATTTCTTACAAATATCTCTACGAGCCTAATTTACATCCCAATGTAGAAATCCTCTCACCATTATTAGCAGGTGTATCATGCACAAGAGGAGACGTCAACAAGTTCTATAGGTCCCATCATGAAGCATATGTTATATCTAAACCGTTCATCTTTCAACGGGCTCCTCTTAAGACTTGATCTGAAAAGTAAGACAAATCTAAAGATCAAGTGGAACACATTGTAAAAAGTAGTGGGGGTTGAATGTCCACCATTGAAACTCTTTTAAGGGTCAAGAAGATTCGATTCAAACCGTACTTAATTCGATCCGACTCACTTTTCCTGACGAGTCGAACTCGGTTCAGGTCAAGCCAGTAATGTAACGGATCGAATCAAGTCAGAGGATTCAGACTCTGTCTTGAATTGAATCGAGTTCGGATCAAGTAATGGAAATTTCGAACCAAGTCGAGTTAGACCCAATCCTGTCCAACTTGACTCGATGTCCACCTTTAGTAAAAAGTCATGTCATCTCTTATTATAATAAAGTCTTTACGTGTAAAAGGGCATAACGTATTATAAATATAATATTATGGTTGATACATATTCATAATGTGTGGGGCTTATTATGATTTGTATGATACTTTCAATTTGTCTATTATATGCTTCCTTTGATACTATATTATTATTAAAAAAATCTGTTAATAATCAAATGGACCACACAAGAGGTAAGGATTGGACGTCCACTATTAAAAACTTCTAAATTACATTTGGAGCATATTGTGGTAAGTAGATGGTGTCTAACTCGTCCAAGGCCTGCATGCTTTGATGCTCTATGTGGTATGAATACTTTATATATTGCTAACCATTACCACTTTAAATCCAAACAAATTAGCCTTAACCTTTTTTATAGACTTAAAACCTGTTAAAAGCACTTCTAATTAAAACTTGGATTGAAATTTTGAAAAGTTACTTTATACATTGCTTGCCCATCCATGATTGGATAGATATCATATTATAGTACATTCCCTGAATGTGTGAGTAATGAAGGGTCCTTATAGCAATTCCCTTAAATATTAACTCCTAATGATATGCAATTATAGTACCTCCAAATGCACAAGTAAATTTTATGCCCATATATATTGAGAGTAAAATGTGCTCACATACAATTAGTTGGACATACAACTAGCTGCCTAATTTCAAGGCTATTAAATGCTAGTAAATGCTGCCCAAACAGAATATATTTCAAAGAAGAAAAAAAAAAGTGTTTTCCACTTGAGTAGGCTTCACTATGGTGTTAATATTTAATCCACCCTAACCATTAAGTGTGGGACCGCATTTTAGTCCCTCATGATTTAGGTATACTACAAGTTGGACACAATGTATACAGAAAGGACACCCATTCAAACTGTTTCCCATGGTGTGGCCCACTTCAATCACATATGGACCTACGTTTTGGTTCTCAAGCATAGCTTTTGTTTGGAATTTATTAGTTAGAGTGGATTTTACATGTTCATCATGGTGGGCCCTATAGAAATCAACGGTGGATGTCTCACTTCCAACAATTTCCACTGGTAAGGCCCACTTGGATTACAGCTCAACCTCATTTTTTTGCCACTAGGCCCAGCATAAGGTTCCACATCTAATGGTCAGAGTGGATCTCACGTGCACATTAATGTAGACCTCGTGAAAAATAATGAGCGCTTCCTTCTCATGCGACCGAATCCCAAAATAAATAATAATTGGGAACTTTGATTGTTGAGCTTGTTTGGTGCCTCGAAAGTCTCAGGATGTAAAGGGAGTCCCATGTTAACGTGGCTAGAATTCATAAATAGTGTTACGTAGGTTATTCTTTCAATTGGTGCCTATCATAAATAGTGGATTTATTAACTTGATGTCAAAAATGGGTATCTCTATAAAGAAATTTACATGTGCCCCTCTCCTAGCTTCCTTCAAATTAAGGAATTGCTCTTACGAAGTATGTCATCTAAACAAAGCCATTAATGACCATAAGCAATCACCTTGTGCCTGGTCTGGTCGTTACACACTAATGTCCTTCAATTTATATTTTAACATTTCTCTTTTGACAATTATGTATTGGCTACTATCCTGTAGTGTACATTAATGAAATCCTTATCACTAGTGATTATGATAATAAAATTTTTATGGTAAAATCGCTCTTAGCTCAAAGCTTTAAACTAAAACACTAAAGACGTATTCATTATTTTCTCTAGATTGAGGTCATTTTTTATCCAAGGTAATATTTATTTCTCCATGAAAGTATGCATCGCACATCGATGCTCGTCCCACAAATTCAGCAATTGAAGGCAACCACCGATCATTCATTGATTGCGTAATGTACTGAGCCAATTTATAAAGGCTATATGCTTTTTAATTCGTGGAACGACTAAACGACTATTGCTTCTCTTGGAAGAGGGACCGAAGGATTGGTCTCAGTTGTTGTAAATGGAGCGTTGGTAAAAAACAATCATATCATTTTGTTTCTTGCTCTCCCTTAGAAGTGGGAAAATAATATCCCAATGTTGTGTATTGCATTCTTCGCTACATCAAGTCTACCTCCAGTAAAAGTCATTTCTATTCTTCTCGTAATCCTCTTAATATATACGCCTATTGTAATATTAAGTGGGTTGGTTTTACTGAAGACCATTGCTCTACTTTAGGCTTTTGAGCTTTTGTTGGTAGCATCTTGTGTTCTGAAAGAGTGAAAGGCAATTTTTTTTTAGGGTTAGCTTGTTTGTACACCCCACTTTAAGTTCGCACTTCACTGTTAGCCACCCCTCTAGGGAATCGATGCCAAGACCTTAGTGTAGTGAAAGGCAATATATTCTTGCTTGTTCTTTCACTGAAGTTGAGTATCATTCCACGGGTTATGGTACTACTGAGATACTATATGGTTCCGCTCTGTCCTCACTAACCGTAGGGTTGCCACTCCTATACTTGTTCCATTATTATATGACAATCAGACAACCATTCACATGTATTCAACATAACATTCATGAGCACACAAAAGCACGCTGAAATTGATCATCAGTTTGTTCATGAAAAGTGTACCTCTAGGATCATATGTACTTTATAATTTTCATCCAAAGACTACCTTGTCAATGTGTTTTTTTAAGTGGTTTCCGGTGCTCATCTTCATGATATTCTATCTAAGTTGGACACAATCAATATCTATCATCTAGCTTGAGGGGCATTGTTAATGTAGTGTAAGGATTACATTACTTCCATTGTTTATAAATAGATTTTAAAAAAAGGGAAAAAAAAAAAATAAGAGCAACTTGAATCTTAATTTTTTCCTAAACATCAATTATAAAGATTAATAATAATTAAATATGAAATTGAGGTAATAACCAACCCCTCTTTCTCGCTCTCTCAATCTCAAAATGGTCGTTAACATCCATGACACTGTAGACACCTCACCCAAGCTAGCAACTGGATAAGGTAGGGATGACCCTTGGGAACAGAACCTAAACCTCAACCACAACCATTTAAACCTAATCCAAATCCTAACTTAACATGAACCATCACATTACCATAAACCGTAACTCGAGCCATTATCTGAACCAGAGTCTGCCCGAAAATCGATTCATTTCTCAAAAATATTCTTAACCATTTTGATCCAAACATCTGAAAACAGGCTTCAGGCCGACTTATGGTCCCTGAATAGGCCCACCAGCCAAACTCGAGGAGAAACCACGTTCGAGTGGTAGTCTAACTACCGCAGGCGGTAGTCTGACTACTGCTGACGGTAATCGGATTATCGCCCTCTATCCACAAGTGTCTCCTCTGAGCACATAGTTGTGTCCCCTCCTAAAGTCAACTCTCCTACAAAATTATCCCTATAATTTATTCTATTTACCATCTTACCAAACTCCAAAAGCTTATAAAAACGTGCCATATGACACTCCTCTCCCCTCAACCAAGCACAAACTATCATGTCAGCATTTACCATCCATAAACCCTAGAATTACTAAAATGTCATCCCAAAAGGATATAAATAACTTTCACCTTTCTTCATTTAAAGAGACCAACATTCACACAACAACCGCACTAAAGAAAAAACCAAGGGGAGAGTAAGGGTGAGATGAAGCAAGAGAGTGAGAGAGAGAGAGAGAGTGAGAGAGAGAGAAAGAGAGAGAGAACACTTGAGTTTCCAAGCTCCATCTTTTAGTCTCCCCCTAGCTTCCTCCAAGCCATCATTTGCTCTAACAATCCCATCCGAGTCAATTTTCTTCAACCATAGTGCATTCAATATCCTAACCACTTCAAGAGCACGCCGAAGATCGTACAATCATTATTAACATTCATCGCATCATTACTTCCCTTCCTAACCCCTTGCTTCTCTAAGCTGCCATTGAATGTATGCTCTACGAATTACTGAACATCGGATCCTGTTATATAAAAAACTCATAGTATCCTAGTCCTCTTTTATACTATTTTAACATCATCACATTCGCCCCTCTAGACATTCCTTAGACGTATGCTCTGTGGCTTCCCGGAATCGCGGATCTTGCTACATATGAAATCTGAGTTTGCCTAATCCTATTTCAATCATATCATCTTATCCCTTAAAATTATTTCACCATACGAAGTAGAGATTGTACATCTGTACAGGCAGAGAGGGTGCCTAACACCTTCTTTGTAACCAAGGTCTCTTACTCAGAATCTCGAATCGCAGATCAGGAGTCAACTTAAAGCAAGAGTTTTCGGATTCTTTGATTTTACGTATTCTGTAGGTTCTAGCCAACTACGGGATTTTGAATCAAGTGTCTAGTGGCGACTCCAAGACTATTACATCAACAATCCAAGTCAGCCGGATCACCCCCTATCATCAAAAACCAAAAATCACCAAAACCAGCTTGGGTGTCGATTTCCCAACGTTCACAGAATGGTGACTCCACTAGGGATTTGCTAGAACACACTAGTTGAGACCTGACTCGAAAACGTATGGTACTCCAATCTTAAGGGATATTATTCATACATTTGCATCTATAAAAAAATAAAAATCAATCTTTGGCTTACACTAGCTTAAGTATCAATCTCAGTTATGACTACCCGATATTGCACAACAATGGCTAGCCAAGAAGAAGAGCCAGCAGCTTTGCCAACTCATGAAGTACCAGCACCTGGGCCGACACCTCCAGTGAATCCCACAGATTCACCAGCTACTGCAACCATGAACGAGATGGCTCAAAATCTCAAGGTAATGTAAGAATTACTATTTCACCTGGTACCAGGAATCATACCGAGTATGTAGGCGCCACAACCTAATGTTCAAAATAGTTCAGTCCCACAACTTCCTCTCGCCTTCTCCCTTCCTCTACCAATAAATCTCATTTTAGCTTTTCCTACTGAATTAACACAAGATCACCAACATCCTCCCACAAACGAGAACAACCTTTCCACACATCTTCCAATACATTTTTCAGCACATCTACTCGAAAATGGGAATCCCAATCAGATCACAACACAGGCTCCCCCTAACGGGAGTTACGGATAAGAATTGATGGATTTTCACGAAGGGGGGGCAATTTCGAGTCCAACATACTCCCCCTAACGAGATTCACAATCAGGATTTGGCAGATACCCCGAGCGAGAGCCATTTTTGAACATCACACCCTCCCCCAAAAGGGAGTGAAGTTTAATTACAGCTATCTCCAGCAACCAGGGGTCCATCTTCTTTCCAACAACCCCTGTCCATGGAAATCATAGGGTCGACGAAATAGACCCTTATGATGAAGAAGTAACCCAAGTTGTGCAGCAGGGGGCAAGATACCCTCAAGCAAACTGATCAAAAATTAAGGAGCTACGAGAACAGCTCCAGTTGATGCAAAATCAGTTACAAAGGCAGCAAGGAGTGGATCATCCATCCACCAAAATCAGGGATTTATGTCCCTTTCTAGATGCCAGGGTACCTCAAAACTTTGAGGTACCAAAGTTTAAGAGATACGATGGTAATGGGTGCCCCATAGCACATTTGAAAGCCTTTTGTAAGGAGCTCAATGCGATCGCAGGGAATGATGGAGCATTGATACGACTCTTCCAGAAATCCTTTGAGGGTTACACTTGAGATTGGTATACGTCACTTGACAGCCATTAGATTATGACTTGGGAAAGACTTTCCCAGGCCTTCATTGATCGATTCTCTTACAATCTTAACGTGTCTCCGAGAAGAGCAGACTTAGTTGCCTTGAGACAAAAAGTTGACGAATCATTTTCTGCATATGTGGGACATTGGCAGGCCATGGCTGTCAGGATGAGAAACCCCATCGATGACGAGGAACAAATTTTTATGATAGTTCATTCGGCGAATCTGAACATCTTCGGATACCTGATCTTGTACCCATACGTGAACTTCCCTCAACTCATCCAGGCTGGAGAATAGGGAGAGGCCATGATAAGAGTCAAAACCATCTCCCCATGTCCACATCAAGCTCCCTCAATCTAGAGAAATAAAATCAAGGGAAAACCCATTGGATATGGGAATGAGAACGACACTGCTCTCATGCAACGTACCATAGAAGTGAACAATATTGTGACAGCTACTCAAGGCAATCAATATGCTCGACAACATGAGCAACATCAAAATCAACAATACCAACCACAGCAAACTCAATAGGGATACCAGACACAACCACCTCAACAACAACAACAACAGCCCAGGGGGAATGTACGGTACTCATACCATAATAAACAAGCAATGTTGGCTAGAAAATTAACTCCACTAGCACAAACATACAGTCAGATCATGACAATCTTGGTGCAAAAACAACTTCTCTTACCACTCCAACCTCGCCCTCCACTAAATCCTTTACCACCTAGCTACAATGAAAACAAGTATTGTGCATATCACTAATTTCGAGGTCATCCAACTGATTGTTGCTTCGCTTTGAAACACGCAGTCCAAGATTTGATCGAAAGCCAGAAGATCATGATCACCCTATAAGCCAATGCCACGGCTCAGGACAACATTCTCCAAAATCCTTTACCATCACATTAAGCAAGGCCCAACTCATCGGGCACCTCTACCATCAACAACATTGAGGAAGGACGTCCTTCATACTCCTTTCCTCATCAATCCATACATACAATCATGCTTTATACAGGAAATTGGTCATAGGGGTACCGACAGACACCCTGGCCTGAACCATAATACTTTTGGAAGCAACACCAGCAGCAGAGCCTCTCATCCTCTAAGGGGCACCCCCAGCATCAAATCTCACACATCCAAACTTAAATAGGCCAAACTCTGAACCTCTCATCATACAGGCAGGACCCCAAGATCTTGCTCCACTAGTTTTGCAAGGGGCACCTCTTGCCCAGGAATAATTTCCCGACTTCTTTCTCTTACCCATCAATTGGCATATACCCGAAGGATCCCTCCCTCACAAAACACACCTCAAAGAAGAGAGGAAAGTCCTATCTTGGAACGGATGAACCCTTAAGAAAATTCAGTTGTGTACCAAGGAAGAACCCCGTGTCCGCTATAGATCATGTTGAAATCGACAACATCATCCCTGTCTCAAAATCAGGTATTTCTAGAAGGAAGGTCAGTTCCTTCCTACGATAAAAATTCAGTCTCATGGCATTACCTAGAGTGTGTCGAGGTTGGCAACATGAACCCCAATGGAAGGTATTTCCGAAGAGAAAATTAAAATCGAAATGAAACCTGAGGAGCTTTATTAAGAATGACCAATAAGGATGAAGCTTCCTATGATGTAGCAGCTTAACTTAGAACCATTCCTACACAAATCTCTATTTGGGAACTGTTGTGCACGTCAAGGTCACACCGAGAAATCTTTGTAAAGACCTTGAATGACGCACACATCTTTCCAGACATACCACCATAAATAGTTGCACACATGATAGGGTAGCTCCTCACACCACAGGAGATCATATTTACTGATAATGAGTTATCACCAGAAGGCTGTAAGCACGAGCGCTCACTCAACATAGCTGTCCGTTATAAGGATCTCAAGGTCCCCCTAGTTCTCAATGATAATGGATCGAGCTTGAATGTTTGCCCCACGAGGACTACTAACCGTCTTGGGATCGAACCATCCTCCTTCAGACCCAGTAACATTAGCATCAAAGCCTTCAATAATTCCCGAAGGCAAGTAGAGGTAGAAATAGATATAAAAATACAAATCAGACCAGACGGCCCTGACTCCATGCTGTCGGGGTAATCCACTAACTCTCCATCAAAGGGTTAAATTTCCTTCTGGGAATAGAATCATCTCTGTACTGGCCAAACCTGAGATCATCCTGTCGGCAAAAATCACTACCCCAGAACTTGATATCCCGGTGATCGATATTCAGTACGTGGAGGGTGACATATCATATCATAGTTTCAAGTTTGAAATTATGAATTCCATCACCAATCCATACCCACTTGCTTTAGAATATGTCATCCCTCCTACTGAATGTCAAATCCTTAACTATCGTACTGAATTCCATGAAAAAGGTATGATAGTAAGGCAAGTTGCGGCAAATGAACGAAGACAGGGACAAGGGTATAAACCCTCGCCAGAGGCTTAAGCCGCAAGGTCCAAAAAGAGACAACCATTCAAGTGCACACCCATCTGATTTGTTAGATCTAGGATGGTTCGAGGAGACACGACGTCTACCCTCGAGGAGCAATTCCAAGGGCTGAAGCTATCTGAAGATCTTAGCTAGGAATCCATCTGGCTGCCAATACAATGGGATAAGATCCTTAGGACCCCAAAAAGAAGATCCAATGCCAGGAGCAAAACTACCAAACCAATCAGATGAAGTTCGGGTCATGAGAGCGGGATCACCCGTAAAAGACAAAGGCCAAGAGGTGCCCTTTACAAGACTAACAGATAAGAACGAGGAGTCACCCATCCCCATCATCAGCTAGGGAGAGACCCTCCCATCAACCACGCAGAACAATAAGGGGCAAAAGCAGCCCATTCATTGGACCAAAAAGGGGAAGTGGCCTTCTCTTAACTGGACAGAAATTAAGATCTCACAAGAATGTGGAACAAAGAAGCCGGAAGAGCTCTAACTCCTAAGCGAAGAAATCAGGTCAGACACAGACTTTGAACCCAGTTCAGTAGATATCATGGTCATCGAGTCAGGTGAAGTGTCAACACAGCTAGACCAAGCCAACAAGATCAAGAGGAGAAAGGAACCAAACTGGTCAGTTATTCCCCTGACAATCGAATCAGCCAGTAAGCCATCCAAGGGTACTGGAAAAAAATGCCAATATAAATAACAATTAGCATCTCGAACCAGGTCAAGATCAATCATAGTTTACAACATCGTCCTATTTCGGATCCCTTGGAACTAAATTTTTTTTAAAAAAAAAAAACCTAAAATTAAAAAACAACAGATATTTTAGAAATCCTAAAAAATCATATATGTGTCAAAATCACAAAAAATTAGAAACTCCTTAAAAAAAAAAAAAAAATAGTAGAAAGCCCTTCAAAGCTCACAAACAACAATGTGCTAAATACACCACTCACAGCATCAGAGTTCAACGTCGACTCATACAATTTCGATCTAGAGTTAGACTATGAACTCATGGGTTTGGATGAAGCCCAAGATGAGGGAAATGATGATCTGAACTAGAGGATTCTCTCAAAAGGTTCAAAACACGGGCCAATGTCGTTGTGAACGATTTTCAAATTGTAAACTTAGGATCACAGGAACTCTCTAGAGAAGTGCGCATCGGTAGATCTTTGCTCCGGAATACAAATATAGGATGATGAAATTCTTGAAGTCGAGATTATCCAATTTTTCTTTCTCTTACGAAGATATGCCTGGACTCGACGAAGAGCTGGTGGTACATCACCTGCCAACAAAGCTTAAAATGGAGCTTGTCAAATAAAAGCTCTAAAGAATGAAGCTAGAATGGGCCCTGAAGGTCCGTGATGAAGTCATCAAGCAATACAATGCAGGATTCTTGGTAGTCTCCAATTACTCAGAATGGCTCGCAAATATCATATCAGTTCCTAATAAAGATAGGAAAGTCAGGATGTGCAATGACTTCCGGGATCTAAATAAAGTAAGTCCCAAAGATGATTTTCCTCTACCTCACATCAACATAATGGTGGATAATATAACAAGACACAAGATATTCTCATTCATGGACGGTTTCTCTAGCTACAATTAAATCAAGATGACCGTTGAAGACCATGAGAAGACATCCTTCATCATTCCATGGGTAACTTTCTGCTATCGAGTTATGCCATTCGGGTTGAAGAACGTGGGAGATACATACCAGCGAACCATGATTGTCTTGTTCCACGATATAAAAAATAAGAAAATGAAAGTCTATATGGATAACATGATTGTTAAATCTCGCACAATCAAAGGACACTTCAAAGACTTCAAGAAGCTCTTTGATAGGCTGAAAAAGTTCAAGCTCCGCCTTCAATCCACAAAAATACGTCTTTGATGCAACCGGGGGTAAACTGCTATGCTTCATCGTCAGCGAAGATGGCATCAGGGTGGACAAAATCAAGATAAAAGCAATCATCAAAGTGCCGTCTCCAAGAATTGAAAAAGAAATTTGGGGCTTCCTCGGGCGAATACAATACATCAGCATATTCATCGCTCAGCTCACACCCATTTGTGAGCCCATATTCAAGCTCCTAAGGAAAAACTCGCTAAAAGAATGGAAGGACGATTGTCAAGCGGCCTTTGACAAGATTAAGAGGTACCTAGTGAACCCCCCAATACTAATGCCACCTACACCAGGTAGGCCATTGTTGATATACATTTTTGTCACAGCAGAAGCAATCGAATGCGTCCTCAGCCAACACGACACTTCAAGAAGGAAGGAACAAGCAATCTACTATTTAAGCCGAAGGTTCACAACCTATGAATCCAAGTATTCCAGCTTAGAAAAAATATGTCTCGCCTTAGTCTGGCTAATACAACGGCTTCGACAATACATGATCGCTCATCCAATCCTTCTGCTCACTCGTATGGACCCGTTAAAATACTTATTCGAAAAGCCAGCATTAATAGGTAGATCGCAAAATGGCAATTGCTACTTTTTGAGTTCGACATCACCTATGTCACTCAGAAAGCAATCAAGGGGCAATTGTTGGCCGACCACTTAGTAGCACATTCTCTGCCTAACTATCAACTGTTAAAAACCTTCTTTCCCAACAAAGACATCCTCCTTACCGAGGAAGAAGAAAAAAGGAAGGTAGGAGATTGGACACTCTTCTTCGACAGAACCGCTAACTCAAAAGGAAGTAGATTAGGAGCTATACTCTATTCTCCCGACGATGTCCCGATTCCTATCTTTAGGCGTTGACATTCCATTATACCAACAATGTGGCTTACTATGAAGCATGTATTGCCGGTCTGAGAGAAGTCATTATCCTCAATATGAAAAGATTGCGAGTCTTTGGAGACTCACAACTCATCATCAACCAAACAAGTGGAGAATGGAAGACCAAAGATGAAAAACTGATCCCTTATAACATCTATTTGGAGAATCTAACCAAAGAATTTGATGAAGTCACATTCTCATACGTGTCCCAAGCCAAAAATCAATTCACAGACGCCCTTACCACCATTACCTCAATGCTAGAGATTCCTAAGGGAATTTCAAAGTGGGAACTTATCATGGAGCTTCAAGAAGAGCCTACCTTCTACCTGCAAATTGATGAAGTTGAAACCTCCCCAAGTGACCAGCCATGGTATGTAGACATTAGAAAATATCTTGAGCACCAAAAGTATCCTAAAAGAGCTGCATCAACCGATCATCGCACTATCCAACGACTGACAACTAAATTCACGATCACCAGGGGTATCCTCTGTAAGCTATCCTTCAATCAAGTCCTCATTTGCTGCATGAATGAAACAGAAGCAGTCCAAATCATGTCAGAAATTCATGAAGGACTATGCAGCCCACACATGAACGGTCATATGATGGAAAAGAAGATCCTACGGCTCGGCTACTATTGGCTAATGATGGTGACACACTGCTATAAGTATGCAAGGAAATGATTCAAATGTCAAGAGCACGCGAATCAAATCCATGCACCTGCTTTCGAACTATACAATCTGACAACACCATGACAATTTCTCTATATGGGGCCTTGACATCATAGGAAAAGTCAACCCCAAAGTTTCAAACAGGCATGAATACATCTTGGTGGTATTAGATTACTTCACCAAATGAATATACGTAGCATCCTACACTACCACCACAGCATCTCATGTAATAAAGTTTATGAAGAATAATATCATTAGTCGATAGGAGATTCCTCATGCCATTATTACGACAACGGGTCACCGTTCTTCAATAAAAGAATGGGCGATTTTCTCGAGAAGTTCAAAATCCAACGCCATCGATAAGTCCCTACCGCCCTCAGATGAATGGTAGGGTCAAAGCCCCAAACAAGACAATTATTCGAATACTGGAGAAAATGATTAAAACATATCGCAACCGGTCAAAAATGTTCATCAGCCGATACACACTCTGGGCTTATCGGACGTTTGTATGGTTTGCTACAGGTGCAACTCCTATCAAACTCATGTATGGAATGGAAGTAGTACTACCAATTGAAGTTAAAATCTCATCTTTCCAAGTATTGCTAGAAAGGGAAATCGATGAAGGCGACTAGTAGCAAGCAAGATATGATCAACTACACCTGGCAGATGAAAAGTGCATACGTGCGTTAAGTCACTCACAATGCTATCAAAGGATGATCTTACGGGCCTACAACAAAAGGGTTCGGAAGAGGAGCTTCATAGTCGGTGACATAGTCAGTGCATTTTACCACCGCACTTGCCAGACCGTAGAGGAAAGTTCAAACCTTCATGGGATAGACCGTTGATCATTTAGGAAGTACTTCTAGGAGGCACCCTTTGGCTTACCAACCTAAGAGGAGAAGATTTTCAAAAGCCTATAAATACTAATAACGTGAAAATCTATCTTAAGTACCCATACCTAACTTTGTCAATAATTACAATCATAAAGCTGAGGTTGATAAATAAATAATAAAAAAAACACCCATCATTTCTTCCCATATAAACCCAAAAAAAAAGGTATACAACTCAAAAAAAGAAGAGAGAAATGAAAATAGTTTTTTTAAAAAAAGTCAAAAATAAAAAATAAAAAATCCTACAAAACCATTTCACTTTCCCAAAATAGTCTAACCAAAATAAACGGCTTATGATTATAATCAGAGACAATGGTAGGAGGGTAGCCAATCGGTCGGCAATGAAGGAAATCTCCACGTCTCACCCAGTTTTTTTTTAAAAGAGAGAGAGAGAGAGAGAGAGAGAGAGAGAGAGAGAGAGAGAGAGCATGCCTAAGCAAGAAGGACAGGTTGAAAACCCAAAAGGGTGGCTCAAGTAAAAACAGCATGTAGCAGATTCGGTGAAAACCTGAAAATGCGCTAAGGGTAAAAAGAGCACAACTGCCAAGGAGCAAGAAAAAGTAAAAATTTAGGATATGGTGAAAATATGAAAGGACACCACGGGCAAAAATGATGGAAAGCCAGTCATAGTGAAAACCTAAAAATGCACTATGGATAAAAATGGTAAGAAACAAAAAAAAAATGTAGGTACAGAAGAAGCCAAGACAAAGATTAAAGTGAAGAAGCAAAAAGAAGAGAAAATTCCTGGATTAGAATTCTATCAGACTCTACCCAAATCTAAAGGGCATGATCATAGTATACACTATTCTTAAGGAATCGAGATCCCAAGAAAACAACTCAGAATTTTGGATTCAACGTGGACTGAGTCCAATGTTCCGATCCCATCATCTAAAGCACAAATACAAACACAAACAAACACTGACAAGTCATGTCACAAACAAAAAATTTTCATTCCTTTCAAAGTTTTTGTATATAAATACACTGTTTTTCTATAAAACTGAACAATTTTTATTTTTTTTTAAAAAAATACATAATATAAAAGAAGGCATGCTACATGGCCAAACATTCACATGTAAGCAGTATCCCCCTCACCCCCATAAATAACTTGAACATTCTATAAGAGGGATATACATTATGAATGGGCTCATGAAGGCCCATCTCAAGGCCCATTGTTAAATGCCCACATTCCGAAGCCCACATCTAAAAAGCCCATTGGTCAAAGCCCATATTAAGGGCCATTCTAAAGCCCATCTCAAGGCCCATTCCAAGGTCCACTCCAAGGCCCATTCTCCAAAGCCTACATTTCAAGTCCCATTATAAGGTCCACTCTAAGGCCTATTGTCCAAAGCCCACATTTTAAGGCCCATTCCATGGTCCACTCCAAAGCCTACATTTTAAGGCCCATTCCAAGGTCCAATATGAAATGGCCAAGCTATGTCTTAGAGAGGGGGGGGGGGGGGGGGGGGGGGGGTGAATAGGACTATGCCAAATTAAAATTAAATACAGCGGAATTAAATTAAATAGATATCCAAACTAAAATAAATCAATTCACAATGCAACCTCAAAATTCTGATCTTGAGAGATTGATACAAAAGTTATTCTAAGGACAACCTTACACTAAAAACCAAAGGTTTATGGTAGGACAACCTGATTTCTAGAAAGATCTTTGTACCAAGAACTCAAACCGAAAGAGAAAAATATAAATTCAAAAAGAATAAATTGTAATCTTAAGAATTGATTATTCTAAGGATAACCATGCACCATAAAAATGGCAGGGCAACCTTACTAGAATAATTATAGAAATTAAAGCTCAAATTGATAAAGGAATAGCAAGAGATAAATTGCTGAAATAAAACTCTAAACTATTACACCATTCTCCACACTTGCTTGAAATGTAAATGGTTATAACATTCACATCCATATATATATTCCACAAAACTGAATGATAAAAGATAAAGAATTAAGCAAGCATTCAATCCACAAGATAAGGAGTTATAGTGGTTCGCCTGTGTATTCACCAACTGTTAAACAACAGCCACACAGAATGCTACTCCACTCCTAATATCCTCACATAGGGATATTAGCATTCACTATCAAGATAGGTTTCACAGGTTCACCTAAAACCTTCACAATTGTCTTTTTCACTTGGGCTTATACAATAAAAAAAAATCCTCTTTTCTGAGTTTCTGGCTCTCCTCAGACAACCACACAAATTGAGATTTTTCTTGCGAATCCCAAACAAAAACTAAAATAGAATGGAGTTTACAAATTTGTAAAATACCTAAATTTCTCCTCTTGTAGCAGCCCGGAAGAACCAATTGGAGTAGATGTTCAAATATGAAAGTTCGATATCCAATACTCACTTTACAATGGTTCTAAGTTCTAATTGATTTTAAATTAAATCAGATTGGGCTAGCTCTATTTGATTTTAATTCCAAGAAGAAGAAAAATAATAATTCCTCTTTTCAAATTAAATCGGAATATAGAATAAAATTAAATAGTAAAAAGCTAACAAAAGGAAATAGAATTATGCACAATATAGTTTAAAAATAAACACAAACTTATCTCAGAGTAGAGCTTCAAATTTACTTAAATTTTTTATGAATAACTCTTAAATTCGTGTGCTATTTATAGTTGCAGAAATTTGTCTTCGACTGGTCCTAGGGTCACCACGACTGGTCGAAGAAGAAATGAATTTTTAAATTTTCAAGCGTGATCGGATAAAACCGCTTCACGACCGGTCAAAGGCAGTCCACGACTGGTCGTGCGACACTTGATTTAATTACTGGAGTTTGAGTCGTAGCTCCACAACTGGTCGAAGGTCGAGTCGAGACCTTCCTACGACCGGTCGAGTAGACTCCACGACTGGTTGTAGCCGAACAGAAAAAATCTGAAAATTTGTAACAAAACTACGACTGGTCTTGGAATATCTTGGACTGGTCGAACCAGTGCTAGGACTAGTCGAATCAGATTCAGGACTAGTCTTAGGACAGACCAAAATCATGCATAATTATAAACATTGGATTATGTATCCAAAATGACCTACCCTAAGGTCAAACTAAAGTCTATCAAACCTGGGACATGAAGTATGGATATTGAAACCTTCACTTTTAAGTTGATATAGCTTGAACACATCACAAGCTTCAGTATCACATTAAGTTGCACTTGTCTCCCGGTCTATCTTGAGTCTCGAACTTGAACTCTTTATTGTACCTTGAACTAGCTTGAGCTTGAACTAACTTGTACTTAACTAGCTTGAACTTGAAGTGTTGATGAGGTGTCTCGAACACAGTTATCAAGAAACAAACACAACAACCACAAGACATATATAGAGGTTTTGACACATAAAAATTGACAACCCAAGGAGCATGAGACCATAGCACTTACACAATACCCAAGGCTCATACTCTAAGGCCCAACCCATTTCCAAGATCCATAGCCCAAGGCCCATTTGTCCTAACCTTTTCTTTAGGCCCATGATCCAAACTCACTTGAAAAATCCAAACCCACACATGGAACCAAAATCAAACCAAGAGGTGTGGCCCACTCCACAATTGATCTCCCACCATCAAAATCCACAAAGTTGAAAAATCCAAGTGGGCCACGAATCATTAATCCGGCCCATCAAAGGATCACCATTTCATGATGTGTAAGGTTTGAGCCTCCTTATATATATATATATATATATATATATATATATATATATATATATATATATATATATATATATATATATATATATATATATATATATATATATATATCCATGCACAAAATAAGAGTGGAGCACTCTTCTTATCACACCCCACTCAATTAAATAAAAAATAAAAAATACATCATTTCATAGCAAAAAGAAAATTTTCCAGTAAGATCAAAGTGCTAGAATTCCAGGAAAACATTTCAAGACTCTAGATTTTTGGTTTCCCCTATCTAAAAGAGGGTCCAAGGCCATAAACAAGATACATCTCAAAGGGCTCCATGAACATGGATACTGAAATCCATCAAATTTGAGAGATCATTGCATAAAGGAAAGGTCAAGCACAAAGGGAAGGCAAAGAAGAAATAAGAAGGCAAAGAACAAGCACAAAGGGAAGGCAAGAGCTTACAAGAAATAGTAATGGTGTCTCTGGATGAAAAAATGAGGGGGAGAAATAGGGAAGGCGAGAGCCTGCCCCCGACCAACGCCAACCTCCAACCAATGGACAAATGGGACCGGGTGGTAATCTGACTACCGCCCACAGTAGTTGGACTACCTCCCGCTGTCCAAAGTGCACGGATCTGTACGCCTGTCCCCTTTAAAGATATGGGAAGGTCTGGGAAGTGCTTCAGACCGATGGACAATGGAAGGAAAGACGAGAAATAAGAGATTCTCATGAGATTAAAAAAAAATAATAATAATAAATATCTCACGAGAAATTGGGAATCTTGAGAAAATGAAAGAAATTTTAGAAAAATATAAGAAAACAAAAAAAAAAGAAAAAAAAAAAGAAAAAGAGGAAAAGGAAAATGCAAAAATAAACAACATAAAAGCCAAGATTATCCCCATTAACTCACTAATTGAGGTAATGCGACTCTTTGAACTTATTCAAAATATGCACTAAAAAACCGAATGACGACGCCCCCCGCGAGATCGAACGGATTGTTTTGAAAATCCAAAAAAAAAAAAAAAAAAATCCCCAAAGGAATATAGCTCTGAAGAGGATAGTTTTTAACAAACAAAATTTTTCAGAAAAATAGCATTTGGCATGCAATGTACTGAGAAGCCTCCCATATTCCCTAGTAGCGTCCAGTGCAAACAGTAAAATAAGATTTGATCCTGTCCGATTTTCCTGGAGGATAATCAAATCTATATGCGATACAAGTACGATTGGACTAATTTTCAATACCTAGGCAGTCATACGAATAGAATGCAAGTGATGATTCGATCTATCTCTAGTAAAAATAACTAAATTCAAAGTGAAGAAGATCCATTGTAACCAACGTATTAAAACCAGAAGATTGCACGAAAAAATGTTACCCGCACATACTTAGTCTAGGACACTTGGAAAGTCTAATCGAATCCAAGTTAGCGTAGTGAGTTCCCTGTAAGGTCACAGAACGCACAGGTTAACTAACCACTTTGGCGATCAAATGGAACAAGCACTCTCAGGGTGATTCCATAGCAAAGGAAACAACAAGATCCAAACAGTGCGAAAATCCCAGTAAAGTTGCAGAACGCACATGGGCCCTACTTTTCAAACTTACCCTTTGATGTTATTATCAATTTGACGTGAAAGGGTTGTGATTCATGGTCGTAATGCCGCAGAAAGTATAAGGACAACCACAACGTTTCCCTCAAACCCTCATGATATATATGAGTCATCTCTTTTTCAAATAGTAAGCTGACTATAATACTATGGCAGGCAATGGATTTAAACCACAATCTTTTCTCACCAGAAGGGTGGGGTGTCCACTCTCTTTGGCATTCAGTTACTCGCAACCTCTACCAAAGAGGGACATCTGTAGACACCCCACCCAGGCTAGCAACTTAATAAGACAGGAATGACTCTTAGGAATAGAACCTAAACCTCAACCACAACCATTCCCCAAGCCTAACCCAAACCATAACTTAACTTGAACCATCACATTACCATAAGCCCTAACTCGAGCCACTATCCAAACTAGAGCCTGCTTGAAAATCGATCCATTTCTCAAAAACATTCCGAGCCATTTTCATCAAAACATTTGAAAACAGGCTTCAAGCCGCCCTAAGGTCCCGGAATAGGCCCATCAACCAAACCCCAAGAGAAACAACGTCCGAGCAGTAGTCTGACTACCATTGGCAGTAATCAGATTACCGTCCTCTATCGACAGGCATCTTCTCTAAGCATACAACTGTCTTCTCCCAAAAGTCAACTCTCCTACAGAATTACCCCCAAAATTCACTCTATTTACCATCCTACCAAACCTAAAAAGACTATAAAAGCATGTCATATGACACTCCTCTCCCCTCAACCAATCACAAATAGCCATAAATCCTAGAATTATCAAAATGTCATCCCAAAAGGCTATAAACAGCCTTCACCTTTCTTCATTGAAAGAGACCAACATTCACACAACAACCACACCTAAGAAAAATCTAAGGGGAGAGTATGAGTGAGAGGAAGTAAGAGAGTGAGAGAGAGAGAGAGAGAGAGAGAGAGGGAACACTTGAGTTTTCAAGCCCCAACTTTTAGCCTCCTCCAAGCCATCCTCAGCTCTTACAATCTCATTAGAGTCAATCCTCTTCAACCATAGTGCACACAATATCCTAGTTACTTCAAGATCAAGCCGAAGATCATACTATCATCATTAACATTCATTGCATCATTACTTCCATTCTCAACCCCCTTGCTTCTCTAAGTTGTCATTGAATGTATCCTCTATGACTTGTCGAATATTGTATCCTGTCACATCAGAAATTCATGGTAGCCTAGTCCTTTTTTATACTATTTTAACATCATCACATTCGCCCCTCTAGACATTCCTTAAACGTATGTTCTGTGGCTTACCGAAATTCTGAATCTTGCTACATCAGCAGTCTGAGTTTTCCTGGTCATGTTTCAATCATATCATCCTATCCTTTAAGATTATTTTACCACATAGAGTAGAGATTGTACATCTATACACGCAGAGAGGGTACCTAACACCTTCCTTCTTTATGACCGAGGTCCCTTATTTAGAATCCCGAATCGTATATCAGGAGTCAACTTAAAGAAAGAGAGTCTTCGAATTCTCTAGCTTTATGTATTTTACAGGTTCTAGCCAACACTAGGATTTTGAATTAAATGGCTAGTGGTGACTCCAAGACTATTATATCAACAATCCAAGTCAGCTCGATCACCCCTTGTTATCAAAAACCAAAAATCGCCAAAACCAACGTGCGCGCTGATTTCCCAGCTTTCACAGACACATGAAATATGTTAACAATAATAAATTGTGATCATTCAAATCATGTGTCCCATTAAGGATGGACTATGGTATGTAAATCACATTATTTAAAGAATCTCAACCACCCATGTCCACCTGTTTCAATTTGGACCACAAACCATTTCATATATAGCCATTCATTTTCATTGTTATTAATTTGATGATTATGACTATCAATCAACATTAATCAACTTAACACCTCGGATGCTCCGACTTGATATAAAGCAATGTAAATAGGGTTAACGAGTCACCATCTTAATAAGGTTTGTGGTGAATTAGCACCCTAGCCTCTCGTCTCTTAAAACATAAATAGTCATTATCAAATGGTAGAAATAAATTAGGTACTGCTACATGTACATGACCATATTCTTTTTGCAATAAATGATCCATTGATGAGTGTAGGGCCAAGGGATGTCTTTGTCTAATATTATCTTGCAATGTTCCATGTATGTGATTCTATGTATAATAGTGTAATAACCCAATTTTTTAATGCATGTGCAACAATCCACTGTACACTCATGCATTTCCCCCACCCTACCATTCACCACATACATGATCAAGGTATGTGATCACCTATTTACCCATCCTTTTATACCCTACACAATCAACCAACCAAATATACATCACAACCATCCACCCATTTATGATATAACTCACTAATGCAACATAATTATTTATATGCACGTAGCATGAATAGATATTAAGAGCATACATTCAACATTTCCTTTTTAATTAAAGTGTGGATTATAATTAAAGTGTGGATTATAAATATTTTTTTTATGAAATAAATGAAACACCTGCATGTGTTATTCATGTGAGTGTGTGGATTTTTGAAAGTACAAGGCGCATTATTAGGATCGGTGGTCAATAATCTAGACTGTCCATCATACCTAACAATCTAACTACTATAAAATGATGAAGTTACAAGATTAGCTTATCATCCATAATTTATTTTTATGTTAATATGATTTATTATATTAATTTTTTAAACATGCTTTAAGTGAAAATTTTAATTTAATTAAAGTTAGAATTTAAAATAAAATTTTATTATATATTATCAAATCTCAATAATTCTTAAATTTCACGATAGTAAATTAAAAATAATTTATTTAAGAATTTTAATTATTAAAGTTTTGATGAAATTATATCTAGAATTATTAATTAGAAATAAAAATTTGTATTGTTGATATTTTTATAATTTAATTAAATAATTATTAATTTTTATAATAATATATTAAGAGTAACAAAAGCATATGAATAAATCCATGATACCTTTATGTCTGTATTTGTAATTTTTGACTATCTCCATCGTTATTGCCCTGCCTTCAATGATCAACCCTTGGCACATTTAGGTTTTGATCTTCGGCCATCTTGGTCCTTAAGACCCAACACCTATAATGCTACCTTTAAAAGATGTAAAAGGTGTTGCCTCAATCCACATAGAAAGCCATCTTCCACACATTACTGGTGGATGCTATAGCCGCTAGCTAGAAACAATGATTAATCTTACATGCATGTCTAGCATTTATTGAGCATCGAGATTGATATGTTGGGTGTAATGTAAACAAGTAGAATAATTGTGTCCCTTGAGTGGAAGATCCTAGAGCCATCAAGTAAGGCGATTGTGTCCCTTGGGTGAAAGATCATATAATCCATTGGATCCTTTGGAATTTCTTTTGTGTACGATGTATGAGTATAATTGTGTATGTGGACATGCATTAGAAGTACAATTAGAACAATATTTTGACTAGCTAATGTGTAAATGGGTCTCTGTCTCTCACCATGAGGTACTAGTGCATGGGCATTAATGAAAAATGATCATCCACTTGGGTACGGTGTTGTAAGAAATGACGGATATTGTTTATAAGAATTTGTGAAAAGTATCACATGCATAACATGCTTATGATTCTTGTGCTTAAATTTATATTCTTTTAATATCCGTATACTTTTTTTTTCTCTTGTTTATAAAAATTTCATATAATATGAACATTTTAAATTTTGGATAAGAAATGATCTTATTGGGCTCTTATACTCACCCTATTACAAAAAAAAAAAAAAAAAGAAGCACAGGTGCAAAACCGGAATAATATGAGCAGGCAAGCCTCTACTATTAGTTTTTTTCTAGAAGATTACGTTTAGTTTGGATTGCAATTTGGTTTTGTTCTATAAGTTTAGTTTGAATTCCAAATTTCAATGTGAAAAAAAAAAATTTATTAAGAGAGTTGAATTGAGTAAACATTATATTATTTCAACAGTATTTTCGTTGTAATTGACTCTAAATATCTATTAAATTTGATGAAATTATGTGGATTGTAATTAAATCAATCTATTGAAACTCACAAACTTAGGATTTGGGTCTTGAAAACCCTCTTCGGGTACCCGAATATTGGGGTGTGACAAATATTATTTTATCTCTATATATAATCACTCCTCACCTTTATTATATATGAGCATGCAGACATAGCAACCATAATTTCGTAACCCTCCACCTGTTGCCTTAGCTTATTAAGTACAGTCTAGGAAACACTATTTACTTTATGTAATCTCTAGTTTTTAAATCTAGCAATTAATATTAAGTTGAGAGGTGAGAAAGAAAGCGAAAGCAGTGATTGATAAATAATTTCTCAAATAAAAATATACATAAAATGTTTAACATTTCTTTATTTGTCATTTCAATTGCCTCTGTAAGCTGCGCAATTAATTCGAGTGTGCAAGCGAGAAGTGCATAAATAGTAGGAGGTTTCATTAATGCACATCAAGCTTTTTAAGTAATTGGTAAGAAAAAGAAATGGTTTTTCCTTAATTAGATAGCAATAATCTTTCTTACAGTTGAAAAATCATGAATCTTACAAAATAATTATTAGCTTTATCTGTAGTGTTAGTTCTTCATATAAGATACAAAGTAATCGTTGTCTAATAAAATAAAATTCATGCTTGTGTACATATAGGACCCCTAAATTTAGAATCATTCTATTAGAGGATAGAATACTTCTTTAACCAGATGAAAATAAGTACATAATCGTTACAATTTTCATGTCCACACTTCCATGCTCTAGCAAAGTATGATTATGACAAGCAGGCTTTAAAAAATTGAACACGCGGCATAAAATATAGGAATCATAGGTCTCTTTAAATAGATTACAATTTGATAATTATACTAAATCCATTTTTTAGTTGGTTGATTAATGTATATACAATGGACCTTCAAAATGAAAAGAAGTGAACCGTCTACTTTTTAAATAAAATATCTACTAACAAGTGGTAATGAAAGTCTAATCAATAGTCCTTTTTTATGGAGACTATATAAGGTAGGTACTACAATTTGGCATTGTATCTTGAGTGAGTGTATGTTGTTATGCAACTCATACATGCCTTGTGTATTAAGCATCGTTCTATTAGAACGTCAAATAACTCACTGTATAAAATATTGGTCATTTTTCTCTACAATGCATGATTATAATTTTGTTACATTCATTTACATTGATATTATTTATGCATTATTCATGTGGGTAGACAACTCTTATGACCTACACCTCCCACCTATTTTTACAATGGAAAATGTTACAGTATGATATAATATTATTCCACACTCAGCATGTATCTAACTAGCAATATTAATGTCCAACGTGGTAGGAAAAGATGTGAACGGATTGGATGGTGTATTACACATCACTGACCTGATTGGTGTGTTGATGTCGTTCTAGGAAAAGATGGGAACGGATTGGATGGTGTATACACATCACCGACCTGATTAGTGTGTTGACGTCACCAAGTTCTATGGGTCCCATAATTAGGTATGTGTTATATCCAAATCATCCATCCATTTGGTGAGCTTGTCGTAAAGCTTGACCTGATAACTAAGACAGATCCAAAGACCAAATGGACCACGTTGCAAAAAGTAGTGGGGGATTGAACATCTACTATTGAAATCCTTTTGGAGGCCACTAAAGTTTTGGATCAATATGATATTTTTTTTCCTCTTCATCCAAGTCCATGTGACCCTATGAACTGATTTGATGTAAAATAAACGTTATGATGGGCCTTACAAGTGTTTTAAAAGTGAGAATCATTGTCCCCACTGCTATTTGTAGGGTGGTCCACTTGAGCTTTGGATATGACTCATTTTTAGGCTCATTCTCTAAAATGATCTCGCCGAATGGATGAATGGTATGAATATAATAAACACATCATTTTGGGGGCCACATAACTTTGATCTCCTTTGAACCTTTCATACAACTCAGAGCTCAAGGAGCGATAGCACTCGTCTTCGCACGACATGTACTCACTGTTGGGAATTTATACAAATTAAGATAATATCTGTATAATATGGAAACCAAAAAATCACTATGATCAAAACTTAAGGACAGGTTGAAGCACGTATGAAATGTTGTCCTTAAAGCGTTATTTTCCCCTATTCAAGTGAATTGAGTATGCTGATAGGTTACAGGAAAACCGCTTTTAGGATACGACGAGCCTGGTGTGGGTCTGCGTTCAGCAAACACGAAGGCCCACTAAATGGAACTCTTTTACACAATTTCTGACAGAATTACAAAAGGAGAGAAAAATCTCAAAAGAAGAAAAGGAAGAGAAAAAGAGTTCTTCGACCACTGCGCTGGTCAGTTCAAATCTTTAGCCACTGATTCAGTTGAACCGTGCTAGACCACACCGCTGGTCTATTCTTCAAGCTAAGGTTCAATCTTTGCTATGTTGCTGAAAACACTAGAATATATGTGTGGAGAAGGGCTGACTGTTTCAGTTCATTTGGGTTTGCTGGAGTGAGTTAAGATGCGTACGTGCAAAGTGCAAAGTGCGCCACTAGCACCATTACAGCCACCCTGCCTCACATGCCCACCCCCTCGCACCGAGCCCATGACCGAGACCGAGACCGAGCCCAAGCGCGAGCGCGGTATTCCTATGTTTCACACTGGAACACGCAAGTCCCATAGTCCACGGACTAGGTAAGCAAATATTATGGTACTCCACACTTTTCATTTAAACACCTTTTTTCTCTCTTCCCTTTTTCATGTGGAACTATTCCCAAAAATCTACAAAAAGTATTTTTCAAACAACTTTTTATATATTATATATTATTTTATTATTAAAAATATATTTTATTTAAAATCAATATTTTACAACAATCCCCTACTTGATTTTTTATAAAAATATATTTTCTCGGTTAAGCATTTCTGCCAGAATAATCAGCTTAGATGTATAAAGAAAGATATCTTTCGATTTTAATCTTTCCTTAGTGTAAGTATCTCAAAACTCTGTCAAAATGACTAGTAGCCGCAGCTTTGATCCAGTTATTCCTAGATAACAGAGTTGGAGAAACCACACACATATTCGTTATGTGTTGTTGGAGTTTCCACAATCTTACTCAGCACAATTAATGGTCATGTGCTTATCCTAATTCGTGAACGATCTCGGGAGAAAACTCCCAACTCTCATGAGAGACGGTACCATCTCTACGTTCATATAGGTGAAATCCTTATAGTGTCTCCGTTACTATAAGACACTTATCCTAAAGACTAGATTTCATTAAGAGTTCTAAGACTCAACCCTCTTTCATAACACTCAGTACTTATCTATTATGGATGAAGTTTTATAATTTAGTAATGAAAACTTTCCATATATCAGTGACTTGTTCTTACCCATTAAACTAAAGATTAGAGATTTTCTGACTTTAGATTGGGTTACCATCACTGATGGAACTTTGGTTGAAGAGTTTCAACCCCATCCCTCTAGATGTAGCCTTTAGTACCTCTCTCGGTAGAGCTTTAGTGAAAGGATCTGCTAGGTTATTACTTGATTTCACATAGAAAATAGTAATGATTCCATCTTCAATCAACTGTCTGACATAATCATGTCGAAGACTGATATGTCTAGACTTACCATTATAAGTGTCGTTATAGGCTCTAGCTAATGTGGCTTCACTATCACAATGTAGTGACACAGCCGATATAGGCTTTACAAAAAATGAAATTTCTAATAAAAGATCTCATAGCCACTCAGCCTCTTTGCCTATTGCAACCAGGGCTATAAATTCAAACTCCATAGTCGAGTGCGTTATACAAGTATGTTTCTTGGATCTCCAAGATACAGTTGTAGCTCCTAGGGTGAATACCCATCCTGTAGTAGACTTATTGTCCCCTGCACTCGATATCCAGCTCGCATTGGTATATCCTTCTAATACGGAAGGAAACTCTGAATAAAATAGTCCTAAGTCTTTGATTGCTTTTAATTAACCAATGACTCTACTGATTACATTCCAGTGTTCATTACTGAGGCTACTAGTAAACCTACTAAGTTTACTCACAACATATGCGATATCAGGTCTAGTGCATTGCATAGCATACATAAGACTTCCTATAGCACTCGCATATTCTAATTATGCAACTGTTCTTCCAGTATTTTCTTTTAGTTTGATACTTGGATCAAATGGGGTTTTTTGTTCGTTTATATTTAGATGGTTAAACTTGTTTAGAATCTTCTCAATATAATGAAATTGACACAAAGTATAACCCCCACAATATTTTTTAACTTTGATACTTATGATGGTATCAACTTGTCCAAGATCCTTCATTTTAAATACGGAAGAAAGAAACGTCTTTGTTTCAGTCACACCTTCCATTTTATTACTTATTATTAACATGTCATCAACATACAGACAGATAATAACAATATAACTATCATCTATTTTAGAATATATGCATTTGTCAGCTGCATTATGCATAAAATCATGAGATAGTATTTTGGAATCAAACTTCTCATGCCACTGTTTTGGTGCTTGTTTTAATCCATATAAAGATTTGACCAATCTACATACTTTATTTTTATTTTCTAGTAGAATGAAACCTTCAGGTTGTTCCATGTATACCTCCTCATTGATGTCTTGATTCAGGAATGCGGTCTTAACATCCATTTTAGTGGATGTGGAGATGATGTATGGAAGCTAGCACAAATAATATCCTAATGGATGTTATCCTAGCTACAGGTGAATATGTGTCAAAGTAATTTATATCCTTTCTTTTTGTCTAAAACCCTTAACTACTAGTTGAGCTTTAAAAGTTTGGATAGTCCCATCAGTGTGATATTTTTTTCTAAATACCTACTTACAAGCTATGGGTCTAGAACTTGGAGGTAAGTTTACTAGATCCCATGTTTAATTTGACAATATGGATTTCATTTCATCATTTATAGCTTCTTTTCAAAAAGTTGAGTCTATAGAGGATACAACCTCTTTATATGTTTTAGGATCATCTTCTATAGTCATTACTATAAGCATTTGTCTAATAACATTTTCTCTATCTGCTTCTACCAAATAGAAATTGATGCATTGTGAGTCTATATAGTTATCTCATAGACTCTTCTCTATTCTTGTTCTTTGACTCCTACGGGATTCAATAGTTGCTTCCACTATCTGTGTAGCTGTGCTATCTGGTTCTCTATTAGGAGTTTGGATTTCATTATCATTTAACTCCAAGGATAGTGAATTTTTAAAGAATTCAACATCTCTTGATTCTATTATTATATTAGACTCCATGTCAAGAAGTCTATATGCTTTACTATTTTGTGCATACCCTACGAAGGCGCACTTAATAACTCTTGATTCTAACTTCGTTCTTTTTGGATCAGGGGTTCTGCAGTATGTAAGACACCTCCACACTTTAAGATATCGTAGGTTAGGTTTTCTACCTCTCCATGTTTCATATGGAGATATTTTATATTTTTTAGACGAAATTCTATTTATTATATGGCATGCTGCAAGCAGTGCCTCACCCCATAGACTTAGTGGCAACTTTGCTCTTATCAGCATTGAGTTGACCATCTCTACTAATATTCTATTCTTTCTTTCAGCTATTCTGTTTTGTTGAGGTATGTATGGCGTTGTACATTGATGTATTAGTCCATGTTCTTCACGAAAGTTATCGAATTTATTAGAGAAGTATTCTCCTCCTCTATCGCTGCGGAGAATTTTTATCTTTTTATTTAGTTAATTTTCTACTTCTACTTTATATATCTTAAACATGTTCAATACTTCATCTTTGCTTTTTAACAGATAAACATACACATATTTAGAGCAATCATATATAAAAGTTATGAAGTACTGTTTACCTCCACGAGTAAGGATACCGTTTAACTCACAGATATCACTGTGCACAAGATCATATTTGAGACGATCTATCAACACTTGGAAAAGGTTTCTTCGTCATTTTGGATCGTATGCATACTTCACATTTATCGGTTTCATTATCTGTATATGAGATTAAACCATTTTTAGCTATGAAATTTAAGGTATTATACCCTATATGGGCTAGTCTATCATGCCACAGTCCAGCGGATTCAACCATATACACAGAAGTGCTACTTTCATTTAGAGAAAACTTAACCATCCTTTTACAAGCATATTCTTTTCTTGCAAAATTCTCATTCTTAGACAAAATCTATTTTTCTGACTCGTACACCACCCTTATACCTGATTTTCGCAGAAGATCCCCAGAAATAAAGTTTTGCCTCATGTCTGGGACGTACAGTACGTTTGTCAGAGTCACTTTCTTTCCAGAGGTAAATATCAGTTCGACAGTTCTTTTACCGACGACCTTCGATCGAACTTCATTATCCATTTGGACTTCTTGACCATCAGTCAATTCCTCATATGTTTTGAAGGTGAATTTGTCGTAGCACACATATACTGTAGCGACAGTATCATACCACCCCCCTGAAACTTTACCTCGGATGGTATTCACCTCAGTGATCATAGCCACAATATCTCCTTCTTCTACTGCACTTGCATCTTTTTTAGATTTGTGATATCGACATACTCAAGCATAGTGTCCGATTTTTTCATAGACATGGCATGGGCCTTTGAACTTTTCATTCTTCTTTTGGGCATTTTTCTTAAAATTTTCTTTATTGGATTTTAGGAAATCGTCCTTCTTGGGATTCCTGTTATTGGTGTTCTCTACTACATGTACCTTGGACGAGGCATTCCCGTTATCATTCTTTCTGTCACGGTTACGGGATTCCTCCATAATTCTAAGGTATTTCTGAATTTGTTATAGTGTGTAGTCCTCAGTTTTATGCAGTAACTTCTTTCTATAGTCTTTACACATCGGTGACAATTTAGCGATTATAGCCCCGACTTGGAATGATTCAGGAAGATTAAGCTTTATCGCTTTGATTTTGTTAACTATTAGCTGCAGTTCTTAAATTTGGGGCAGCAGTGGTTTATTATCTACCATGCTGAAGTCAAAATACCTGGCGATGAGAAATTTATTGGTTCCTTCTTCAGCTTTGTACTTGAACTCCAGAGCGGCACAGATCTCCTTTATTAATAATGTCTTTTGGTACAGATCGTACAGACGATCGGAGAGCGCGTTCAGAATGTGTCCTCAACACAAGAGTTCGTCTTCGGCTCATTTGGCGCGGGTAGCCACCTATTCAGGTGTGTCATTGTCAGTAGCTTCAGGCAGCGCTTGTAGATTTGGATCTAGTATATATTAGATTTTAAGCGCAATTAGGAGAAATTTTAGTTTGTCTTACCATCTTTTAAAATTTTTTTCATCGATCCGATTAAGACGTATCAAGTCCCGATTCATCAACTTGATGGATGAAACGTTGTCGGCTTCCATCACAAATAATGCTTTAAGATTGTTGGAAATTTATACAGATTAAGATAATACATGTCTAATGTGGAAACTAAAAAATTACTATGATCAGAACTTAAGGACAGGCTGAAGCACGTATGAAACGTTGTCCTTAAAGCATTATTTGCCCCTACTAAAGTGAATTGAATATGCTGATAGGTTACAGGTAAACTGTTTCTAGGATACGACGAGCCTGGTGTGGGTCTGCATTCAGCAAACACGAAGGTCCACTAAATGGAACTCTATTACACAATTTCTGACAGAATTATAAAAGGAGAGAAAAATCCCAAAAGAAGAAAAGGAAGAGAAAAAGAGTTCTTCGACAACTGCGCTGGTCAGTTCAAATCTTCAGCCACTGGTTCAGTTGAACCATCCTAGACCACATCGCTGGTCTATTCTTCAAGCTAAGGTTCAATCCCTACTATGTTATTGGAAACACTAGAATATATGTGTGGAGAAGGGCTGACTATCTCAGTTCGTTTGGGTTTGCTGGAGTGAGTTGAGATGGTTTTAAAACCCATCCAGGCACTCATTTTATAGGCTTAGATGACTAAGAGTTATGGTCCAGGGACATAAATCCCACTAGCTATTTTATGGCTGTTGGACACTAGCCGTTATATGATTGTTAGAAACTGGCCATTTTATGGCTGTTGTGAGAGAGCTGACTAGCCGTTTATAGCTGTTGGGCTAGCCGTTTATGACTGTTGGCAACAGTTTCTAGCAATTAAGCCCATAGCTGTTACACATTTGTGTAACAGCTATATTTCCAGCCACTATATAATCAGAGGGACTCTCATTCAGTCCTCTAATTTTCGTCCAGCCATCCACATGCGAAGTGCAAAGTACGCCACTAGCACCTCTATAGCCACACTGCCTCACATACCCATGCCCTCGTACCGAGCTCGTGACCGAGCGCGAGCGCGTGCGCGTGCGCGGCAAGTCCCATGGTCCACGGACTAGGTAAGCAAATATTATGGTACTCCACACTTTTCATTTAAACACCTTTTTTCTCTCTTCCCTTTCCCATGTGGGACTATTCCCAAAAACCCACAAAAAGTGTTTTTCAAACAACTTTTTATATATTATATATTATTTTTATTATTATTAATATATTTTATTTAAAATCAATATTTTACAACACTCACACCAGACAGGTCTGTGGTGTGTGGTACACCAACTAATCCACTTCTAAAAAGATGGGCTATATACTAGCTTCTCTCTCCTCCATTAGCATCTCATGTCATATCGTTTCCCATATTGCACCATAATTGTCTACAACTCCTGTTTCATGCATGAAACATGCATGCTCGATGGGGCTCACTATGATGTAAATGTCATATTTACTACGCCAATCAGATGAGAACTCTTGTGTTCACAATATATATATATATATATATATATATATATATATATATATATATATATATATATATATATATATAGGCCACACCAATGGAAATAATATAAAATTGGGCCTAAAACTTCTAATTTCATAGTGTGGCCCACTTGAGTATTGGATGAGGTTGATTTTCATATGGTCACATCATCCTCTGACTCACGCCTGGTAAACAGTTTTGATGAAATACATACACCATGGTTGCCCTACATAAAAACTTATAGTTTTCTTCCTGATGAAAGACCTCAAGCTTCTCCTCGGTCACGTAAAATTCCCCAAAGCATCATCTAAAGGATTATTGCCACTCGATCCACTGCTGGAAGCCACTAGCTCGAGGAAACCTCGTTATGATACTAACTTGCGTTGTGGTTTTTATATGCAATAAGGTAGCATGTAGGTGGATTAAAGAGAAGTGATCACCATCTTCTTTTCAAAATAGCACTTGAATATTCAATGAGAGAGAAACCACTAAAAGCCAAGAGAAGTACATTAATATTATTGATAAATATTGACTGAATAAAGTTTGTTTACAAAGTCCTTTGATATAACTTCTTTAAGTACTAAAATTTAAATTTCTTACTTTTTTGAAATATTAATAGGTTGTTTGGCATCATGGATTTGGGGGGATTTCAAATCCCCTAGTTGTTTCGCAGCATAAAGTAATTGGGGGTTCCAATTCCCCTCAAATAGAGGTGTTTGAAGTCCACATTAAGAGCTTAGATTACATCTAGAATCCTTCAAAGAGTTGCATATGTAACATATATGTCACTGGACTATTATTCGACTAGGCACATAGCCCACTAATGATGTCCCAAACAATTAGATTATCAATTGCATCACTATAATTACGTTAATATGATGATCAACACCGTCCAAACATTATCCATGTAAATCAACAGTTAAAAATCATTGTTAGTCACTCGGAGTTGATTTTGGGCTTGTGGCTCATCCAAGACTTAAAATTTTATCGTTTTCAGGCAAAGCATATATTTAAATGAACTTATTACAACCATTATGTCAAACATTACATACGTTCACTAATTAGAGATATTAAACTAGATTTAGTAATTAAATTCAAGCCCTCGTAAATATACCATACATAACTACTTTTGGATTAAAGTTGATTCCTTATCCAAGTGCCAAACACAATAGGAAGATTTCAAATCCTAGGGGTTCTAAAACTAGGGGGTTTCAAATCCACACTCCCAAATAGGCCCTAACTTTCCTAAAGTAGTGAGTTTACTAAAAATAATAAATGTCTTCTAAATTGACTCAAACTTTCCAATGGCTGAATTAAAGAATTTAAGCTATATTTTGTGACTTTCCAAACCTTAAGATACTCGAGTAGCAATAATAGTAACTTATTAAAATAGTAAATTTTGACTTAATGCTTAAATTACAAAATCCTTCATGGGCTAATAGCCTTTCACATTGGACAACATGTAGAACTCTTCGATAATTTTCAAACAATATATTATGCACATGAAACGAATAACGTTAATCGGCCATTAAGCCATAAAGCTATGTTTGTTGGAAGCTATAATGAGCACTAGATCCTTGACCAAACTTTCAATTCCAACTTCTTTTAATCTCAGTCATCGACACCATGACTATCCTTAACTTTGTACATTATTATATTCATTTGCTTTGATATGCAATGGCAAACCTGAAATGTGAATGGCATGATATTGTTAGGGATTTTGACCTGCGGAATCACACAGATCTAGATCTAGGATAGCAATTCAATGGCACCAAGCACACACAAGAGAACTCAGATTTAACATGGAAAACACTTGCGGGAAAAAATTATAGCACAAAGCGATAGATCTCCACTATGAAAACATAAATTACAAAGAGAGAGGACTTACCCGATTCGAACAACCTTGAATCTCACCCTTGCTACACCCTTTAATTTCTCAGGAACCCCTATAGAAAGCTTTCTCATACCCTAGAAAAGCCCTAAGAATACCTATTTATATTTTAGGCAACTTCCCTTCCGCATCCCAGTTGCGAAAGGACACAGATTTTCACAATCCACAAAATCGCGGAACGAATCTGTGTAACCTACGACTGGTTGAAGGAGAGCTACAACTGGTCATACAATGACTGGTCGAACAACCCCTATGACTGGTTAAAGGGCCCCTTCGATTGGTCATGCAGTCCCTATGACCGGTCGAAGGCGATGAAGACTTTTTGCTCAACAATCTCCACCAAGTCTTCACCCTTCAACCGTGTAGCACCTTGACCGCTCCTCTTATTTCTATAACACATCATAGCTTCTTGTGCACACTCCATCCTTCTTTTACGCCATCACCAAGCCCAGAGAAGTTTCACAAAACTTCTCTATAGGAACGATCTAGGAGAGCATGTCCGTCGAATCAGAATCCACGTGCCCAATTATCCTTGCTCCTATCTTCTCAAAAGGAAAGACGTAGTCTTCTTACCATCTCACCGCTACCCAATATTGCGTGCCAGGGTACTTGCTCACAACACTGATAGCCTGTGAAACAATCGGTCTAATCCAGACCATGGCATACACTGCCAACCGTATTCAAATAAGGCTCATGAGATTTTTTACTTTTTTTCATTTATTTTGAGACAAATCCTGAGGAAAACTTGAAGAGAGATACATAAGGAACGCTCTCTAGCTTTACTCGGCCCATCACATCTTTGATCAATACCTACACACAAGGTATTCCTCCTGTGATTACCAAAATCTACTCCTCCTTCAGTCTCAATGCCAAGAACCATCTTTGCAGCCCCCACGATCCTTCATCTTAAATGTCCCACTTAACCGAGTCTTCAGAACATTGATTTCAGACATGTCATAATTGGCGATATACATGTCATCAATTCCTGACTCACCATGAAGGAATCAAAACCACTGCCTAGGCTACAAATCGAACCATGATCTCCTGCAAAGTCTTTTCTCAACCCCTTTAACTTCGAACCGCTCTGGTTGCTTCATGTACATCTACTCTTCACTTTTCCTTACAGAAGTGTAGACTCCACATCCATCTTTTCAGCTCAAGATCACATTGGCTAACCAGGGCCAACCACGGATCTAATAGACACATGTTATACCGTCGGCGCGAATATCTCTGAGAAGTCGATCCCTTCTCTCTGCGCATAACCCTTTGCTACTAACCTCGCCTTGTATCTATGTTGTATCTTCCTGAAGATCGACTCGCATTCAACCACTTTTTGGTTCACTAGAAGCTCCACCCGCTCCCATATGTCGGTCTGGTACAACGAATCCATCACATCGCCTATAGTTACCTTTCACTTCTCAACACTAGGCTCACCTAGAGCCATTTGAATAAAAGATTAATCCCCTACGATATTAGAGTCATCCATGTACCTCACCGATATCCTACGATCATGCCGTGTGATTCTTCTCACAGGTGGCTGCTCCACCTGCTCTGTATCCCTGTCCACGCGTCTCAGCCTTCCTGCCCTACTCACTCATGTGGTCATACCCAACATGCCACACACGTACATAGGTGAAATCTGCTACATCCACTGCAGCTCCACCTTTTGAAGTGCTCCCGATCAACCTGTACAAGTTATCGAGTCGTTGCTCTTTCATGATTACTCGTGCCCCCTTAGATACTTTAAGAGCACCATCAATACCTGTGTACTTACATCCTTTTGCCTCAAGCACACCAAGAGAAATCAGATTCTACTTCAAATCAGGAACGTGCCTCACATCTGTTAAGGTACGCTCTACCCCATCAAACATCTGATGCGCATAGAACCAACAGCCACAATATTACAGGCAATGTCATTGCTCATATATACTTGTCCACCATCGCACTCCATGTAGTTAGTGAACCAACTCCGATGAGGAGTCATGTGAAAAGATGCCCCTGTGTCTAGCATCTACTCATCCTTACAATCATCATATGACCGTCTGAGCGAAGACACGGATAAAACATCACCATCACATCATCTGACGTGACAACGTTGGCCTCCCTGTATGAAGCCTCAGAATCTTCTCTCTTCAATTTAAGATTTTCAAAATCCTTCTTCACATGTCTTTCCTTCACACAATTCCAGCACTTTACCTTTCCTTTGCCCTTGCCCTTGGATTTGGATCTACAACCTGAAGAACCTATACATTGTCCAAAATTCCTACCCATTGTAAACAGTATATCAGAAGATGTCCTCGTGTCGCTGTTCAGTTGTCCCATAGCCTTCCCATGAAGGGCTAAGATAACGGTGTCAACACTCATGGTTTTATTCATGCTGCACAGTGTCCTTAAATGACTCATAAGACGCCGGAAGAGAATTCAGCAACATACATATTTTTTCTTCATCTTTCATTACTTCCTCCATATCCAGCAATTTGTAACTAATTTATTAAAGTTACTGATTCGAACCTCCAAATCTTCACCCTCTGCCATCTTGAAGTTATACCACTGTCACTTCAAGTGCAGGAGATTTTCAGAGAATTTTTTCTCCCTCATGACTTTGCCCATAACTTAGCCTCAGTTTTCTCCCTCATGACGTTGTAGGGAACCTCATCCGTGAGACAAACGGATCGATGATAAAGCCTTCTTATTAAGAGCATGAAATAGCGGTGAAGACAGCTGGAGTTGAAGTAGAAATATGTCAATATGTCCTAAAAGGGGGTGAATAGGACTTTTTAAAGTATTATGGTATATTTAAAATTCTATTACACTAATCCTATGTAAGACCAGTATCTTGATCCGTACCTTTCCTTAGACTTCCGCGGTCTTACCGGTCAAATTCCGGCAACCTTCGATCTTTAACCGATATCGACGCGCGACCCTGATTCATATGCCGACAACCCGAGTCGACTCAACCCAATACCACTACCATAGCGACCGCGCCGTCGTTGCAGTTCCGATGCCGCGACCCGCGCGCCGAGGCGATACTCTGATCAAGAGATGTGGGCCAACGTTCGGTGCGAGAAAATGCCGCGCGTTACGAAATCCAAGGGAATCTCTACGATGTGTCACATCAATCACATCAATCCCATCAATCAATCAATCCATCAAGCCATCACATGTCAAGTACACATCACTTTCATCCCTTTTCCCAAGCAACCACAAAAGTCTCCCAAACCCATACTTCTCTTACACAAAAAGCCATAAAAGTCTTCACCACCCATACCTCTCTTACACAAAAGGCCACAAAAGTCTTCACCACCCATACCTCTCTTACACAAAAGCCTCAAAAGTCAAGCTTTTCTTACACAACCATCACTCACCACATCCATCCATCACTCTCTCTCTCTCCCTTTACAACTCTCTCTCTTTCTCTCTTTCTCATTTTCAAATTTTCAAGCAACAAAAAATTTTCAAGACTCCATACGTATGAAATTTTCCAAACTCTCCTAAGCTCCAAGTGGCCGACCTTCCTACCCCTACATCTCCCATCTCAACCTTTCATTCTTCATCTCATCCATTGAAGTTGAAGCTAAGGTGCCAAGGAACCCATAGGAGCAAGAAGATCGGACGGTGGGTGCCTCTATAGGGTAGTTTTTCTTATTTTTATGGTGGACCAAGTGAGGCCCACCGATCAATGGTGTGGATCTCACTTGGGACCCTAAAATGTGGCCGATGGCCCACTTGGATCATCATGATCATTCCATGATAGGGCCATTCTCCATGAACCTCCCATCATGATGTTTATTTCATTTGAAAGGTCATCTAGACCATCCATATTGGTGGGGAAAGGATCCTCACCGTTGATTTTAAGTTTTGATGGCCCATGTGTTAAATGATCCACTTAATGTATGATTCATTGCAAGGGAGGATCATAGTGGTGGAGCCCTCCATCACAAGCCGTGTCCCACTCTCCATGTCTCTCTCCCTTTTATTTATTTTCTTTTATTTTGATATTTTTTTTTTTTTTTTTTTGAGATTGCAATAGGGTGTGTATGGACCCCACCACGAGACTGTTATTTTTTTTAAATCACCAATGTGGCCCACTTTATGTGTGGAATATCCACACTATTTTTCATGTGGTGGCCCACCTAATTAGGCCCACCACAAATACCTAAAGAGGCCCACCGTCCAGCGTCTGGGACGCTGGACGTCCCTGTAAAAAAAAGAGAAAAAGGAAAGCTTTTGGGGTGGTCCCCTTGTGTAGGCCCCACCGTGATGTATTTACACAATCCAAGCCGTCCATCCTCTTACCTACAACATTTTAGCCGTTGGGTAGAAGTTTGGGGCTGATTGGAAGACCTGGTGGGTCGTGGCATCGAAGAACGCATCATTACCATTCAAGGATCCTTTTCTGATTTTTTTTCCATTTTCTAATCATAAAAAAATTCAAACTTCGGACTCATTTCGACTGTTACGGGCCACTGATCGCAATGGCCGGGATGGATTTTGGTGCAGCGGGCCCCACGTGCGAAAAACCCCAAAAAAATGGGTTTTTCATTTTTTTAAAAACCTCATGGCAGAGGCTTTGCCTCTGCCTCTGTCATGTGGTCAGCCGCTGCACGCTGCTGCGTGCAGTCGTGAGGGCGAGCGGGCGTCCAGCATGGGATCCACGGCTCCAGCCGTGGGCCCCAACGTAATGCTTGTTTGTCGTCCAATCTGTTCATGAGGCGGGTCCCATCATCAGGTGGGCCCCCTCCAAATCTCATACCGATCCAAAACTCAGGTGGCCCACACCACTTGAAACAGTGGAATTAAAAGTCTACCATTGAAATCTTGTTTGGGGCCCACAGAAGCGTTGGATCAAGCTGAAATTTATGTTTTCCCTTCATCCAGGTCCAAGTGACCTTATGAACGAGTTGGATGGCATCTAAATATTACAGTGGGCCCCACATGGGACCCACAATGTTGTATGTGTTGTAGTCCACCGTCCAGTGGACGGTGGCGCCCACCTTGTCACCGTAATGCCTCCACCGTCCAGCGGACGGTGGAGCCCTCCTTGATGCGTGCTGGACGGTGGAGCCCTCCTTGATACGTGTGCCATTTTCGCAATGTCCACTGGACAGTGGGACCCACCATGATGCACGTGATGCATCTAGACCATCTATCCATTGGTGGGATCATTTTAAGGCCTGAGCTTTTGGTTGGGTGGGCCACTCACATATGAGTTAGGCCCATTTGAATGGTAAAAGGGCCTATGGGTTAGGCCCACTTAAAACACATAAGGCCTATGGGTTTAGGCCCACTTAATATGTTCCAAGTCCATAGGACTAGCCCCTTTTGATGTATTCCAAGGCCCATGAAATTGGACCCACTCGATGAAATTTTAAAGCCCATGGAAGTAGGCCCATTTGATATATGAAAGGCCTAGGGGTTGAGACCCACTTTGATATGCATGCAAGGCCTAAGGGTTAAGGCCCATTTGGAGTACTTATGGGGTTCAATTGGCATGGCTCATTCGTTACCTTTAAGACCCATGAGTTAAACCCATTTGATGCAATCCAAGGCCCACGGGTTTTGACCCATTGCAATGCACATAAGACCCATTGGTGTGACCCATTTATGTGGCCCATCTGATAAATAAAAGGCCCATAAGATATGGCCCATTTGATATACATTTAAGGCCCAATGGGAGGAACCTACGGTCCATTGCAATGTGTAATTCCCATACAGACTAACTAGCAATGTTTACAAAGATCGTGCCTTGGGAGCAATGTTGGTTTGGCGTCCACAATGCGAGTGTAATGTTGGTTGGATGTCCACATTACGACTCTCCTTAGGGCCCATTACTGGGTCGTACTTGCTGTGTATAGGCCGTCCATGCCCATCTGCGTTGCAAGAATGGATCATCACTCATTTACATGTTTAGTATAGTTTCATGACTCATGATCATACGCATCATATGTATGCTTGATATGAGGATTGACTGATCATAGCATATGCCTTCGAGCAGGTTGTTTATAGGCTCCTGGTTAGGCAGTATTGCCCTACATGAGTGCACGATATGCGCATGAATTGTTGCATGAATGGATAGCGTAAATTATGCATTTCGCACTTGTCTGACATGGTTATTGTAAGCCCTAGCGACATCGGGGCCGTAGCCTCCACAGACAGATCGTGGTTGGCAGGATTGGATACCGAAAATCTTGTTCTATATGGGATACTATAGATATCCCTGGGTGAAAGTTTCTAAACCCTTATGGTACCAAAAGGTTGCTCCAACGTCTAGACTGAGTGGGTAGATGAGCGTTGAGTACCGATTACCAGACGGTTACGCTCTCCACTGTGTCGTGGTCGGTTGGAAGGGGGTGCGGCCTTACCCGCCCGAGTGTAGGGGACAATGCTAGGCTGAGCCTGACCAGCTCAAGGAATGGGTCCGCTATCGACGAGTCGCGCCCGATATTTGCATACGGATAGTGAGGTCTCTTCCACTTACCTTATTACGCGCGATGTGACGACAATCTGGTTTAGAGTGTACTAGACCCCGGTGATATCTCATATTTGAGCTGTATTGATGTGTGGACATAGATGAGGATCTGTATGCTTGAGTTGCATTGCACATCGCATGGCCTTGGGGTGGCCGATACCATTCATGTCTTGCATCGCATAAACCTTGGTACGGTTCATGATATTTTGGATCCATCTGCATATTCCGCATTACTCTGACATTGCATGCTCATATTACTACCTTGTGCACACACTTTCACCACCCTCTAAGCTTTCTGTAAGCTTATGCACGACCGTTGCGTGCAGGTGACGTTGGATCGCAGCAGCGCTGAGGCAGGAGCACGTTGCAGAGCATTTTGGAGTTTTGTTCTTTACCATTGTATTTTCCTTTATACTCATTGTACTTATAAAGTTTTTGATCATAGTGGAAATGTAATGGAGTTCTTGGTTGTTGTTTGTGGGTTATGCCATTGGTTATGCTTATTACGAATCAAACTGACGTTGAAAATCCTCCTCGTAGCATCCCAGGATCGGAACCTGGCGAATGGGAGCTAGGAGCCGAGAATGGGGTTCTATAGAGGCTGTCGGCGCCGGATTCGGCGATCGGGAATTTTGTGAGCCCGGTTTCCGAGTTTGGGGCGTGACATCCTATCAGATATACAATTATCAGGATTGCTCGAATGTAACTCCACTGGCTTCCAAGCCTAATGGAGGATCCAATCACAAACTTCTTGAAAGATAAATAAGTTGCATATAATTTATGATGAATATGACTGTGTGTGTATATGAGGTGTCATCTTAAATAATCAGATATAAGATCATGTTAGAAATATCACATAATGAAAAATAATAACAATCACAAACACAGTCATTGGGCAAAGTGGTTCAACTACTTGTTTACTCCACTCCCGGCTGTCGCACTAATCCCTTGAGTGTACCGAATTTCACTAAGGAGGTTTCCCAGGGTTCACCTCAAACCTAAGATTTTAAATAAGGTTCACCTTCAACCTTTATACGAAGGTTTCTACTCGGTTCACCTCTAACCCTGGAGTTTCGTTGGTGCACTCCTAACCAGATGTTTATGCCCACACAGAGCAAGGGTCCACATAACGCACCCTGATGTTTATACTCTCCACAGAGCAAGGGTCCACACAACGCACCCACAGCGTACACTCCCGCCGGAGGCCTCCTTTGAGGACTTCAAAGGGTGAGCAACACTTAAGACCCAATCTTAGAAAGGAATGATCACAAGTGTCCTCTGGACTCTAAGTACTTACAGATAAGTTAATGAGTCCCTTTTTGCACAGTGATGAAGATCTCCTTCTTGTTGTTGAAGAGTCTTCAGCTCTCTTGATCCGCAACACAAAAGATATACCAGTATTCAGTTTCTAGTTGGGTCAAGGTTAGGACGGAAATTCACTCTTTTAGAATTTTCCTATAAGGAAGATAGAGTGATTCCCGTCATCTATTCATTCAAGGCATCCCAGCTAAAAGATATACTGTTCAGATAGTTGCTGATGGATCCTTGAATGCGGAAGTTCATTTCCCAATCCACTCTATTGAATGTCAATGAATGAGAGTGGATTGGAAAATGAACTCTCATGAGAGAAAGGGCTTTGGGTATATGATATGAAGGTAAGACACACAAAAGCACTCTCTTCTTTCTCTGCCAACAATATGAACAAGTCTCTCTTTAAATAGGCAAAAGGTTTCAATGGATATAAAACGGTCATATTTATGACTGAGTTCGATGTCATCGAGCATGGTCGATATCATCGAGCATGGTCGATATCATCGAGCGTATACTCTCGATGGGATCGACTGTCCGCTCGATAACATAAACTTAAAAAGTCATACGCTTTTGAAACCTATTGCCAGCTAATCGATGGGATCGATACTTGTGTCTATATCATCGGATTTCAAACTCGGATTCCATCGATACTGGGATCGATATATCGACACTTGAAGAATGAGAGAGATTAGCCGAAATATTTCAGGTTTTATATGATATGATCGAGGGTCAACCGATGTCATCGAAATTTGAATGTCGATGATATCGAGACCATGTCGATATGATCGATAAATCGTATAGATTTACCTATAAGTACGCTGGACAGTTGTGCCCAGACTCAATCCAATCGACCAGGACTCGATACTATCGACATAAGAATATCAATTTTCTCGAGTGGCCCCCGATCAAGGTTTAACACATCCTGAAATATTTGCTGAAAGAAATACGCGCCCACTGTCGATATGATCGAATGACTTCCGATATGATCGATATTTGAATTCAGATTGAATCGGAACAGTCATCGATATATCGAAGCTCATAGTAGTTTTCTTTAGAAAAATAAGGACATCGAAATTCTGCCTGTCGATATTATCAAGCCACTTTCGATAGACTCGAGTTTGAATATCGATGATATCAATAAATGTAACGATATATCGATAAATCTGTCCAGATGGTATGCAATTGCTGGACACTTTGTCCTCTTATCAATAGTATCGATTAAGTGTCGAGGACATCGACAGAGCAGGTCGATCATATCAAAAGGTGTATCGATACAATCGACAGGACAAGCAAACTTAGATATTTTCTGTTGTTTGAAAAAGTTCACTTACCCAAAAACCCTCATATGTTCTAAGTTATTTTTAAGGGTTTTAATCACATGGTATTTTGAGACAAGGGATGTGAGGCTATGATTTATCTATGGCGAGCTTCCACACATCAAGTTGAAGCAGACACTTGAATTGATCATCCTGTTAGGCGCTGTAGTTCGACTGACTCAACTTACATCGTAATTGACAAACAAGGGCACTAATAGGTGCACTTTCAGAGTATTCCACTAGTCATCAGTCGTAGTAGACTTCCACTCCTCAAGAGCACCATCTTCGCCTTGCTTGATTAAGGAACTCATCATCTTGATCTTCCATAACTCAAAATTATTTTTCCCTGAGTACTTCTCAATCTCATACTTAGCGTTCGCCATTATTACTAATCCCTCAGATTCTGATCCATGCCCCAATGATCGCTATGATACCACTTGTTGGGAATTTTGACCTGCGAAATCACATAGATCTAGATCTAGGATAGCAATTCAATGGCACCAAGCACACACAAGAGAACTCAGAATTAACGTGAAAAACCCTTGTGGGAAAAAACCACGGCACAAAGCGACAGATTTCCACTATGAAAATAAAAATTACAAAAAGAGAGGACTTATCCAATTCGAAGAACCTCGAATCTCACATTTCCTACACCCTTTAATTTTCCTGGAACCCCTTTAAAAAGCTTTCTTATACCCTAGAAAAGCCCTAGGAACACCTATTTATAGTTTAAGTAACTTTTCTTCCGCATCCCAGTTACGAAAGGACATAAATTTTCGCAATCCGTAAAATCGCATAACGAATTTGCGTAACCTACGACTGGTTGAAGGAGAGCTACGACTAGTCGTACAACGACTGATCGAACAATCCCTACGACTGGTTGAAGGGCCCCTTCGACCGGTCGTGCAGTCTCTACGAACGATCGAAAGCGGTGAAGACTTTTTTCTTAATAGATATTTCATACAAGAAAATATGAACTTTGAAGCTCATTGATGGACAGTTTTGATCATTATGGCACATGCACCTACCTACATGTGAATGGGTAAGGGAGTTGATTATGAATCCCTGCGTGTTTCCCGACACCAAAAGAAGAAAAGAAAGCCAGATGAAAGGCGATGAGAGGATTGCCACCGTTCTAACCACGACATAAAATCATATTCTTACTTGGAGTGCTACGCACTTACGAAGAAACCCTACTTAAGATTTTTGTTAGATTTTGCTGAATGATTAGTTGTAAGAAAAGGACAAGACAAGGAGTGTGGTGGATGGTTCTTTCCTTACCATAGTAAAAGGATGAGAGAGAGAGAGAGAGAGAGAGAGATGCTTGGCATAGTCAATCTAAACCGTCAGAATCGTAGGGCCCATTGTGGATAGAATACAGCTCGCATTCCACATTGATCACCTTGGGCGGGTTAATAAATGATGGTTTTTAAAGATTAAAAATGGTCTGTATCTAATTCAATGGTGACAATTGATATCATTTGCGTCATCCAATCAGTGTCATTTTTCATGATTTGATCCAACGGTCAGCTATCTGAACGTGCAGGACGGCCATTTATATATGCCACACGTTCACCACTCTTTAATGTCATTGTAGTCTCACCGAGATTATAACCCCCACGAGCCCGGGCTACGTAAAAAGGCGTGCGAGCTCTAGACAATGTCTATCTATCCGAGATTATAACCCCCACGAGCAGGGAAACCGATTGGCTACTCCCCCTGCCACCTGCCAATGGCTGGTGGTCTGTGCTCCGTGGGCCCCATCATGATGTATGTGTTACATCCATTCCGTCCATATATTTTTCTAGATCAATTTATGGTAATACACATAAAATGAGGTATATCCCACTCTCAAGTGGACCACATTATAGGAAACAGTGTTGAATGAACTTCGACCATTAAAAACTTTTTGGGGGCCGTAAATGGAATTGATGAAACAAATACATCATGGTGGGGCCCACAGAGCACCGACCACCAGCTCCGGGGCTGGTGTCAGGGGGAGTAGCCAATCCGTTTCCGTCCCTGGCCTACATCCACAGAGATTTTACGTGCGAGGTGAGTGGAAGTGGCTCAGGTGGGCCCCATCTGTGATGTGTATATGAAATCTATGCAGACCATTGGATTCATCATCTAATGTTAGGCGTAAGGAACAAAAATCAGCCCCATCTATGATGCAGGTGGGCCACGTGATTGAGAACAATCTGCGATAGAACATTTACGCTCCAACATGTTTCTCTTGGTGTGGTCTATTTGAATCACGGACCATCCTGATTTATGAACCCTGGACCTAATGTGCAATGGCTCATATGATGGTTGGAGGGATTCTACATATGCATCCTGGTGAGCCCTATAAAAATTCAAGGGTCAGAAAGTGGCTCCACACAGTGCTCTAGAAGCATTATTAATTTATACTGCTACTTGTTACATCGCTTCACTTGGACAGTTCAATCAATCGATATCAATCGTTCATTAAATCCAAAACTCTTTTCAGGAGCCACTAAGCAAAAATAACACTGATTAGGTGATTCAATCTATCATTGTCTTGGCTTTATTTGCAGTATGAGGACCACTTGAGGTAAAAATCAGACACATCTACTCATCTAGAAGATTATCATGCTTCAAAGCTAGGAACTAAAAAATTAAAAATAAATAAATAATTGAGGAAACTGCGACAACAAGAAATAGTTGAAAGACGGAAATTTTTGTGCTACATTATAAGTACTCACCACATTAGATGGATTGAGTGGGATGGAATTCTATTCAGTACTATGCAAATTTCAACGTGCTTTTAAGAACTATGGAAAGGTGGCATCATACGGTCAGTCCTAATGATGGAGATTGTAGGATTTCCTCGTGTTGGTGTATTTGTTTTATCCATGCTGGATTAGGTGGGATGGAATTGTATTTAGTATTATGAAAATTTTATCATGCTTTTAAGAACTATAGAAAGGTGGTATCATACTGTCAGTCCTAACGATGGAGAATGTAGGATTTCTGCATGTTGATATATTTGTTTCGTCCATGCTGTCATATATGTTTTTTATACATGACATTCAAGCTGTGTGCATGCAGGAAGTAAATTGTTTACTGATAGGTAAACTTTTCGGGGCTCACCATAGATGTATGTGTTTTATCAATGCAGTCCATTCATATTTTCATATTAATTTAGGACGTAAACCCAAAATTAAAGCAGAGCATAAGTGGACGACACCACAGAAAACAGTGGGAATAATATTTCTACCATTGAAACCTTCTTAAGGCCCATAGTAATGTTTATTTGTCATCCAACCTATTCATAAGGTCATATAGACACGAATGAGGAAAAAACACAGAAATGAGCTTGATCTAAAAATTCTCTCACCCACGAGATGTTTTCAACGGTATTCGTTTAATTCACATTATTTCATGTGGTTTACTTGAACTTTGAATATGCTTCAACTTTAGACTTATGATCTAAATTTATCCGTTAAAATGAATGGACAGAGTTGATGAGCTTACTAAGTATACTTAGCATATTGAGTTACTCAATACATCATCCGCTTGCATATGTGCAAAGGTGGCCATCATCAGTTGTGAAATTTGATCCATTAATTATAATTCCATGGTTTATCAAATGTAAGTTTTACTTAATATTGTATTTTTCTCAAAGGAAAATTTTGAACCCAAACGTGGGTTAGACAATTAAAATACCACGGTACTTCCAAACATGCAATCATCATATAACGATAGTGTTAATTCATCTATTGCAATTCCATGCTATCTAATTCTACCAAGCAAGCCCAAAAAAGGCATACCCGGTTGAAAAGATCAGGTATTGTATGTGTTGGGGAAAAATATGTCAAGCTCGGGTCAATTCCTGAGATTCGGATGAGTGTAGGTCGGCTTCGCCGACAGTCTGAAGAATCCGAGACAACACCGACAGAACAGAGAATAGGCCAGGAGGCGTAAGCAAGGACGATTAAAGTCGCTCTGTCAGAGTGATAACCTCGCCTGCATAAACCCACTAAAAGCCGAGCATATTAAAGCCATTCAACCGATAGAATAAGATCCCCTCAGGGAGTTGATTCTGTCGGTCACGGCTGGGAACCCGTCCTCCTGTGTCGGTCGAGACTCCCCCAGGGTCGGTCACGACCTGGCCGAGACTCCCCCAGAGTCAGTCGAGATCTAGCCGAGACGGAGAGTGGCGGAACGAGGACAGATGCTGATCTACGGAAATCCAGGGATACGGATAGCAGATCCCGAGATTCTCGGGATCCTGAGCAATCCCAGGAGAAGAATCCTCTGAAGATAAGGATTGACAAACTGTATAAATCTCTAAGCTTAGAACGGAAGAAGGTACGCAATACTAACCGAGACAAGCTCTTAGCTATTGACCAGATAACTGACTTAAGCATCGGAGGTTCCCCGGCTCTAGCCAGGGTTCCCTTGACATTGTTTTCTGTGCAGGTGAAGGAGGGTCCGTCTGAAGGAAACCGTTCCATAAAAACACTGCAACAGTTTGGCGCCGTCTGTGCGAACCGGACAAAAAGCCGTTTTCTCCAACCATTCGAATGGCAAGAACAAAAAGGACGGACCCAAATGAAGCTGGGGAGGCCGCTGCTAGCGTACCTCAGGGAGCTCCCCCGGCAGCATCGCCTGCGACTGCAAGCCAGCCCAACCAAGGGAACGTATACCTTGATCGCGAGGTTCAAGAAATGCGTTCCGAGATGGCTGCCATGAAACACATGATGGAACAACTGTGCAACCAGCAGATGCAGCGCCAGGAATCGGCACAAGTTCATCCACCAGCGTCTGTAGCGCAGCCTCCCGCGCCACAGTTGCCTAGACGACCGAGTCAGCCTCGAGAACCAAGTCACCCAGCGCCTGCCCGTTCAGCAACAGCCATTTTGCCTCCCTCCGATCTGAGGCACAGAATAGATCAGAGGAGGCGCAGTCGGCTACCTGCAGACGCTGAAGAAACGGCAGAGAGTGTCGAACCCTGAAAGGCTGACATACAAGACTTCAAGAACGAGGTCCGAGAGAAGATGGCAAAGGAAATGACGGATATAAAGCACGGTCGGAACTCAGATCCGACCAAACACGAAGAAAAAGCTTCTCCATTCGTGGACGAGGTAATGCGGGCCCGGTTGCCGGAAAGGTTCCGCTTACCCCAGATAACTCCTTTTTCCGTAAAGACCGATCCGACAGAGCATCTTGAATGCTTCAGGACTTACATGGAATTGCACGACGCCTCGGACATTGTTATGTGCCGAGCGTTTTCTCTGACCTTGACAGACGTAGCTTGACTTTGGTTTAAGCAATTGAAATTCAGGTCGATAAAGTCGTTCGCTGAACTCAATGACGCCTTCCTCAGCAACTTCATTGGCGAAAAAAAGAAACTGAAGCCTCCCGCGCATCTGAACAACATAGTTCAGAGGGAAGGAGAACTACTAAAAGACTACATTAAACGCTTCAATTTCGAGTCCCTGAAAGTTCGAAAGCATTCTGAGGAGACAGCTCTAAACGCTCTCATGCAGGAAGTTAGAGACAAGCCCTTCTTGGCGTCACTGGACAAGAACCCGCCCGATACTCTGGGCGAGTTTATGGTTCGGTCGGACAAATACGCCAATGCGGAAGAGACGCGCTCCAAAGAGAAAAAATCCAGAATACGAAACCCGCGGAAAAGAGTCGGTCAAAAAAGAAGCCGACTCGGCCGGAGGGAGAAAGCGAAAAGACGACCGGGGGCTATACGACAGCAGGCTAGGAAAGCGACCAGACAGAAAATTCTCTACATATACCCCCCTGAACAAATCTCCCGAACAAGTACTAATGGAGATCAAGACCGAGGGCTTTGTCAACTGGCCTCGAAAAATGCGAGGGAATCCTGATCGTCGGAACAAGAACAAATATTGTCACTACCATCGTGATCACGGTCACAACACGAGTGACTGTTATCACTTGAAGGACGAGATTGAGCGGCTGATTAAAGAGGGCCGGCTAAGAGAACATACGGTAGGGACCGGCGTCGCCGCGAGACCGAGTGAAGAGCGGTCCCAAGAAGAAATTCGAACGATCGTCGGGGGTCATCGAGGTGGCGGGGACTCAAATAACGCCCGAAGAAACCACGCCAGAAGCCTCGACCGCCCTGAGTCCGAGGTTCTCCTGCTATCTCGGCCTCCCAAGGAGAAAAAATGAGAGAAATATTGTATCTCGTTCACTGAAGAAGATGCTCGCGGCATTCATCATCCTCACGATGATGCGCTCGTAGTCACCCTCACCATCGCGAATAGAAAAGTGTTCCGGATACTGGTGGATACAGGGTCATCAGCGGACGTCCTATTCGCCCAAGCATTCGATAAAATGGGGATAGGTCGGTCGTTACTACGGCCTGTCCGAACCCCGCTCATCGGGTTCTCCGGCGGACAGGTACTCCCAGAGGGAATTGTCTCGCTGCCGCTTACCGCGGGAACCGTGCCCCATCAAAGGACCGGGATGGTCGACTTCCTGGTCGTGGACCAACCATCAGTGTATAACGCCATCCTCGGCCGACCGTCCCTCAGCCTCCTTCAAGCCGTGGTATCTACCTACCACCTTTCCATGAAATTCCCGACCGAGTCGGGAGTAGGAATAGTGAAAGGAGACCAGCAAGAATCTCGGAAGTGCTACGCCATCGCGGTAAAAGTCCCGGCTGAGATTTCGATAATTGAATCACTGGACCCCCGTATCGGATCGCACGAGCGGGGAGAACCGATGGAAGAACTCGTCTCGGTGCCGTTAACCGAGACGAACGTTTCAAAAGTAGTCCGAATCGGCTCATCCTTGAGCCAGCCTCTTAGAGAGCGGATAATCACCTTGCTTCGACGATATGCCGATGTCTTCGCCTGGAGTCATGAAGACATGCCTGGGATCGATTCCTCGGTCATAACACACCGACTCAACATCGACCCAATCTACAGGCCCATCCGACAGAAACGTCCCCGCTCGGCCTGGAAAGGTACGCTATCATTGAAAAGGAAGTCGGCAAGCTTCTTAAAGTCAAGTTCATCGAAGAGATATACTATCCGTAATGGATAGCTAATGTCGTACTCGTGAAGAAAGCCAATGGGAAGTGGCGAGTCTGTATAGATTATACGGATCTAAACAAAGCCTGCCCTAAAGATAGCTTCCCTCTTCCTCGCATCGATCAACTGGTTGATAGTACCGCGGGTCATGAACTGCTTAGCTTTATGGACGCCTATTCAGGCTATAATCAAATTGTAATGCACGAGAATGATAAATCAAAAATCGCCTTTGTCACCGACAAAGGCCTTTACTGTTACTGAGTGATGCCGTTTGGGTTAAAGAATGCCGGAGCAACATATCAGCGGTTAGTGAACAAAATGTTCGCTCGGAAAATAAGCCGAACGATGGAAGTTTATATTGATGATATGCTCGTCAAAAGTAAACAAGCGTCCGACCATGAGAAGGACTTGGAAGAAATGTTTTTGACTCTGCGTAAATATAAAATGAAGCTGAACCCCAGCAAGTGCGCGTTTGGCGTGAGCTCGGAAAAATTCCTCGGTTTCCTCGTTAGTCAGCGAGGAATCGAAGCGAATCCCGAGAAAATCAAAGCCTTACTCGAAATGGAATCTCCCAAAACGATCAAAGATGTTCAAAGGTTAATAGGAAGAGTGGCCGCGCTCAATCGCTTCCTTTCCCAACCCACAGACAAGTGTCTTCCGTTCTTCAAGTAATTGAAGGGACGATAGACGATGGAGTGGACGGACGAATGTGAGAAAGCGTTTCAAGAACTGAAGGTTTACCTCGGATCTCCACCGCTGCTATCTAAGCCCGAGCCTGGTGAAGTGTTGTTGTTGTATTTGGCCGTGTCTGAAGCCGCAGTAAGCTCAGCATTAATACTAGAGAGTTAAGGGAAACAGCTGCCAGTTTACTACGTTAGCAAAGCCTTGCTGCCAGCCGAGACAAGGTATCCTCAGCTTGAGAAAGTAGCCTTCACTCTTGTAGTTTTATCACGACGCCTTCGGCCATATTTTCAGGCCCACACCATTGTCGTTGTGACCGACTTACCACTCCGCCAGATTCTCCAAAAGCCGGAAGCCTCTGGCCGACTTACAAAGTGGGCAGTCGAATTAAGCGAATTTGACATACATTACAGGCCCAAGACTACTTTAAAAGGACAGGCCGTCGCCGACTTCCTTGTCGAAGTGGTTCCTAATCCCGATAATATGCCCGAACCAGAGGGAATTAATGTACCCGAGGCTTCCTCCTCTCTCGGGCCGACACCCTGGAAGCTATTTGTCGACGGATCATCCAACTCGAAGGCAAGCGGAGCAGGGATAGTGTTAGAAACTCCCGACCAAACTTGTATGCAATATGCCTTGCGACTCAGCTTTCAAGCATCCAACAATACAGTAGAATACGAAGCCTTATTATTAGGCCTCAGACTCGCCGCGAGTCTGGGCGTGACCCATTTGAACGTTTTCAGCGACTCACAATTGGTTGTTAACCAAGTTTCCGGCGCTTATCAAACTCGGAAAGAGCAGCTAAAGGCGTACATGGAAAAGGCTAAAGAATTGATCGACGGATTCCAGAAGTGTGAAGTAATTCGAATATCCAGAACAGACAACGCCAAACCCGACCTATTAGCAAAGCTTACCTCAGCAGATGAGAAAGACATACCTCGGTCAGTTCCAATTGAACATGTCCCTAAACCAAGCGTAAACGAGCCGACAGTCTCGGTCCTATTTCCCATCGATCCAGCGACTGCTTGGTTTGACCCACTCGTCCGCTACCTCAACAATGGTGAACTTCCAGAAGACCGCGCCGAGGCACGGCGAGTAAAAATTCGAGCCTCGCGTTACACTATCTTAAATGGGATTCTGTATAAAAAAGGCTTTCATACTCCTCTACTAAGGTGCGTCGACTCCCAAGAAGCCGATTATATCTTACGAGAGATACACGAAGGAATATGTGGAAACCATTCAGGAGGACGCTCGCTCGCCAACAAAGTGTTGCGGCAGGGATATTACTGGCCGACCATACAGCATGACTTCAAACGATTCGTCCAAAGATACGACAAGTGTCAGCGGTTCGCAGTGATCCCGAGACAACCCCCCGAGGAGCTGACTCCGATGTCGGGACCGTGGCCCTTTGTGCAGTGGGGGATAGACATAATCGGGCCCTTTCCATTGGGGAAGGGTCAGACTAAATTTGTCGTGGTTGCGGTGGACTACTTCACGAAGTGGGCTGAAGCAAAACCATTGGCGAAAATTACTGAGCAAAGGGTCACGAGTTTCGTTTGGAAGAATATCATATGTCGGTTCGGGATACCCCAGACGATAGTGACAGACAATGGAAGGGAGTTCGACAACAAACAATTCCGGGAGATGTGCAGTAACCTCGGGATTCGTAACGTGTACGCCTCGCCTCATCACCCTCAAACGAACGGACAGGTCGAGGCGATCAACAAAATCATAAAGCAGCATCTCCGGACAAGACTCGACGAAGCAAAGGGAGCGTGGGCCGAAGAACTTCCGAATATACTGTGTGCCTATCGGACCACAGCACGGACCGCAACGGGAGAAACCCCCTTTTCTCTATGTTACGGTGCGGAAGCAGTCGTACCAGTTGAGATCGGTATTGGTTCAGCCCGAGTTAACTTATATAATGAACGAGAGAATGGTGAACTCCGCTCATTCGCACTTGATTCGTTGGAAGAAAAAAGAAAAAGTGCTCGATTGAAGATTATGGCCCGACAAAGACAAGTATCTCGGTTTTACAATCGCCGAGTTAAAGTCCGACGATTCCGAACTGGGGACATGGTCCTCCGAAGGACCTTCCCAAATACTAAGGAAATTGGGTCGGGCACATTAGGGCCGAATTGGGAAGGCCCCTATGTCGTCTCAGGCACCATCCGACCGTGAACCTACCGGCTGGAAGACCTGAACGGGCAGCTGTTGCCTCATCCTTGGAACGCCGAGCATCTCAAGACTTACTACCCGTAAGATATAATTAACAACGCTGTAATTGAAGTCGACTCAATGAAAGTTCTATTTCATACAAGTACCCAATATCGGGTCAGTAACAAAAAAAAATCACAAAAAGAAAAGTACATTGTCCGACTCTCCCGTTCAGTCGGAATTCGAATCCTAGGCGACGCCCGAAGGACTGGCCTCGTCAGCAGCGGCATCTCCTTCAGCGGCTTCGCCCTCGGCAGCCTCGGCGGTTGGACTGTCGACTTCGAAGGCGGAGAGATCGAGATCAGGGAAGGCCGCCCTCATCTCCAATACGCAGGCCTTGTGACCACCTTGATAAAGATGGTCCCTCTCCTCCTCAAACTCGGCAGACTCGAGGAAGGCGTCCACGGCTCGATCTCGCTCCTCTTTAGCTCGGCGCGTTTCTTCCTGAGCTTCTTGAACAAGGCCGGCAGCCTCGACCTTCGCGCGAGCAAGAACACCTTCGCACTCGCCGTGAACTTGGAGAAGGCGCCGCTCCCTCTCCTCGGCCTCTTGAAGGAGCGAAGTAAGACGAGCATTGTCGGCCTTGACTCCTTCGAGAGCTGCACGGGCGTCCGCGGCCATCTTCCGAGCGATAGAGAGATCGCCGGTCATAATGCCAATCCGGCCCTCAGCGATCTCTCTACGACCCTCAGCCTCAGCCGCGACCTTCTTCGCAGTCTCCGCCTCGAACGCGAGCTTCTGGGAGGCGGTCAGCTCCGAACTTGCTTTGACGAGGCAAGGAGCCAGCTGCAATACGAAGACGGTGAGCCGTGCTAAAAAAAACTTAGCCAGGAGCGACACAAGATTGGAGAAAAGTTCACCTCAAAAAGCAGCCTCGCTGCATGACCGAGGGTCTGGGCTGTCGGGGCGTTGTAATAGCTAGCGAAGTCTCTCTCGCTCCCGTGGGCGAGTGCCCAAGGAACCATCCCCACATTAATCTTCGTGAAGGGGGACTCCTGTTGAATCATCTCCCTCTCGGGGATCCTTCGGGCAGGGCCTCCCTCGGCCCCGAGACCTCCTCAGCAACAGGCCCCGACTCAGGTGTCACCTGAGTCACTGGATGGATCGGCTCCGCTACCTCGGCCCTCTCATCAGGGTCGGAAAGTACGACCACCTGGGGAACGGCGGGCGCAATAGCGGGTGGAGTGACCGTTTCTTTCCCTTTGTCCGTGGTCTTCTGCTGCTTTGGGGGCCGAGACTCAGACAACAGAGCCGATCTTGGGGGGGCCTTCACTTTGAAAAGAGGCTTCAATGGGGGGCGAGGCTCGGCCATGCTCTCGGGCGCAGGCCTCAGAATAGGGCGAGCTTCGGGGAGGTCTGCAAGGACGAGTAATAAGAATGAGAGAGCAAACAGGAAACCAAAAAGACAAATATAAGGAGGACGGAATACCTGAGACGAACGAGTCTAAGCCTGCGAGGTGAAGACTCTCAGGTTGCAGAAGCAACTTCCAAGATCGCTCTTCCGTGCTTAGCTTCCTCAGCTCTCTTATCCGAGTCAAAGCCCCGGACTCGAGCTTCCCTCTCCTCTTCGAGATATCTGCAAGACATTGTAGAGTCGAGATCAGCGGAAGAGGATATAAAAATGAAGAGTAAGAAAAGGAAAGATCAGTGGACCAAGGCGCCGAGTCATCTGCTCTACGGAACGTGCGGGATACTTGAGGCTCGTACGGCCACGTGTCGGCCGACTCCCACCGACCGCACGCCCAAAACCACCTCTCCTTCCAGAACTTGTTCGAAGTAGGTGGGTCGGTTATTAGAGATCCCCCCTTGCCTCTCCACGCACTCAGAAAGTAGAGGCCAGGGAAGTTGGGGCTTGGTCGGACTTGGTACAGATAGAGAAACTCGTCGACCGTGAGAGAAGGTTGCTCTAACTCGGACCAAAGCACGGCACACCCGAACAAGTTTCTTCACGCATTTGGGACGATTTGGCCGGGGGTTATTTTGACTCGAGAGAGAAAGTCACGGGCAATGGGCTAAAGTGGTAGGCGCAAGCCACATTGCATCGCGACTTGGAAATTGCAACCATCCCTGCAGGGGGATGGTCGGGCAAATCACCCGGACGAGGGAGACGAAGGACCACCGAGTCAGGGACATGGTATCCCGCCCTGATTCAGTTTAAATCAGATTCATTAAGGATGGAGGCAACGAGACCGCTAGGCTCGTCTCCTTCCCCTTTCGAAGACGACCCAAAAGCCCCCGCAGTTCGGTTCACAGGGTATGGAACGGCCGTTCCTTCGCCCGTGACCAAGTCATCCTCTCCATCCTCGTCCTCCATCCGATCCACCCAAGGGTTAGGCCTCCCTGGACGAGTTACCAGAGATGTCTCACCGCTGGATGGACCGGTCTGGGCAGGACGCTCAGCCGATGGGCTGCCGGATTCTCTGGCAAGCCGAAATGAGGCGTCAGCTCCGACGGCGAACTTCGTCAACAGGGAAGGTGGGTCTGTGACGTCCCAAAGGTGTTGGGACACACCCTCATCTACGGACATTTCCTCCCAAGGCTTTTGAGAGCCGTGTGCGGCCATTAAAGTTGGTAAAAGGAGGAGGAAAGGACTCACCGAAGAAATCGAAGACGACTGCAAGAAAGAGGAGACAGCGGAGGAGGAGAAGAACAAGCGAAAAACGCGCTTGGGATCAGACACGGACGGGAAGGAGGAGGGCGAAAACAAAGTTCATACCGCCCTCCCGCCCGGGTCTTTTATAGCCGTGCCACGTGACCGGGCCATTATGGCAAAAGCGAATCGACGTTCGCCTCGGCTCCCCCGTTCGACGTGTGGCAACCACTGATTGACTGCGGTGAAATCGTGGCCACGCGTCCGCCTTTTATACGAGGACGGAACGAAGTGACGGCTGGCCGCACGTGCGACATTGAAAGGCGTTACGTCGCACGCTAGGGACGACTCAAAGAACATTAAATGCTTCATCATTGTCTCGGATGCTAATGCGAACCGACCAAGAAAATCGTACTCCTTGTAGTCATAGATGACACGAGGAGTAAGGGGGGCACACTGTTGGGAAAAAATGTGTCAAGCTCGGGTCAATTCCTGAGACTCGGATGAGTGTAGGTCGGCTTCGCTGACACTGTCTGAAGAATCCGAGACAACACCGACAGAACAGAGGATAGGCCAGGAGGCGTAAGCAAGGACGATTAAAGTCGCTCTGTCAGAGTGATAACCTCGCCTGCATAAACCCACTAAAGGCCGAGCGTATTAAAACCATTCAACCGATAGAATAAGATCCCCTCAGGGAGTTGATTCTGTCGGTCACGGCTGGGAACCCGTCCTCCTGTGTCGGCCGAGACTCCCCCAGGGTCGGTCACGACGTGGCCGAGACTCCCCCAGAGTCGGTCGAGATCTAGCTGAGACGGAGAGTGGCGGAACGAGGACAGATGCTGATCTATGGAAATCTAGGGATACGGATAGCGGATCCCGAGATTCTCGGGATCCTGAGCAATCCCAGGAGAAGAATCCTCTGAAGATAAGGATTGACAAACTGTATAAATCTCTAAGCTTGGAACAGAAGAAGGTACGCAATACTAACCGAGACAAGCTCTTGACTATTGACCAGATAACTGACTTAAGCATCGGAGGTTTCCCGGCTCTAACCAGGGTTCCCTTGACATTGTTTTCTTTGCAGGTGAAGGAGGGTCCGTCTGAAGGAAACCGTTCCATAAAAACACTACAACAGTATGTAACCTGATTTTGAAGTGGACCATTTGAAATGGTCGTGTCCGCATATTATGTAGTTGTTTTAGAATCAAGTAAATGGTAAGATCACCATTTCACCACCCCCCCCCCCCCCCCCCCCCCCCATAACTCATACGAGCATAAGAAAAATGATAAACTCATCATTTAATCTATAGAAGTATCTGGAGCGATTTGCAGGCCCACCATGTGAGAAGCATGTTCAGTGCGTTAATTTCAACCGGTCCACACATACAACGTAGGGTTATAAGCAAGTTACATCTACTTGAAAACCTTTTATAGGCTTTCTACCCAATCATTTGATCAGTGGACCATCTCGTATGTTTTCCTTACTGACCGACAATCACGTCTATTCAATTGGGGCAATCACTTATTAATGGCCATCCATAAGTTTTGACCACTAATCTTTTAAAAAAAAAAAATTAAAAAAAATACTCCCATTTATCGATTGGCATTGACATGTCTGAAAGGTGGCCCACCCTTGAAGAACGTGGGACCCAAATAAATGGGACAAATGGTTTACACTCTGTTTTTTATTGTATTAAATTATCAATTTCGAGAAGACACGTACAATAGATCCAGGACGTTCATCTGGTGGGGTCCACTTGAACATGATCTGGATAAAAATTCATGCTAACAAACACCTAGAAGGGTTGGTCCATACACGTCCACGAGATAGATGGTTAGAAAAAAGTGGACCAATAGTCACGTATACCAACCCAATGAATGGACTAATCTAAACTTTAGTGATGGGACGCGATTTCGTACATGACTGTGATGTTGGCACGTGTGCAGCAATGACTCACTTTCAATTTGTTCTCGACAAAAATCAGCACCCTAGCGAGCATACTCACCTAATTTTGGTTCCACATCATCCACATAGTGGATCTACCTGATGAACGGCTTGGATCTCTCCCTGTCATTACACGGAGGTAGGTGAGGGGAAGCGAGTACCGAAACTTAGGTGGGGCCCATCGTGATGTTTGTAGAAATCCACCCCGTCCAACCGTTTTTTGAGATCATTTTAGGATTTTGGACTAAAACTTAGAAGGATCCAAGACTTAAGTGGGCCGTACTAAAGAAATATGTGTGTAGGGAAATTTCCGCCGTTCAAACATTCCTTTCGTCGATGGTGATGTTTACATGCCATCCATACCGTTTATAACGACATTTCTATTGGGATGAAGTGAAATATATATATATAAAATCCTGATTCAAAGCTTATGTGGCCACACCAATATTTCAACCGTAGACGTTTTATCCTCATGTTTTTGGTCCACCTGATTATTGGATCTGGCTCATTTTTATCCTTACGTCCTAAAATGAGCTTGCAAAACGGATGGATTTCTCAAAAATATTACTACGGTCCCCACCGAAGTTCCCAGCGCAGGAACTTCCTGTGGCTTCAGCGGGAAATCCGCGACCACAAGCGTCGGTTCAAAGAGAGTGAAAAGTGGAAGGGCAGGTGGATGGAATGGTTTACTAACCAACGCAAAAAAGGCTTCGACTGTTTCTATCGCTAATGTGAACTCGCTCGGGGAATCGTAATCACATCACACATATGAACCAGGCATATGTGTGCTAGATCTAAGCCGTTCGTCACGCTCTAACCACTAATAGATGGTTAAAATAAGGCCAACTGATTATAAGATGGGTTGAACACAACAACAAAAAAAAAAAACTAAGATCGAACGGCTCAAGAGAAATCGAATAACTTTCCAAATTTCTTTGAAAAGCTTGTGGGCCATCTGATGGCCAGATAGATCCGCTAATCTTTCAGAACATGGCCCCATCAGAGCCTCTTTACCACGTGCATGCGGATACACTCACGAAATTCACACGTTGGAGGGTTCAGTTAGCATTTCCCTTTCGTACACGCATACCCTTTTCAGAATCGCACCGGCGTAGGAACCGGAATCGGGTCGGCGTCTCCATATTATAAACGCTGGCCGTGAAAGCGATTGTCGGCATATCTACGAGTCGCCATGTGTCGTAACAGAGACCGGTCAACGAGGGAAACGGATTGGCTACTCCCCCTCCCGGGCTAGTGGTAGGTGCTCTGTGGGCCCCACCATGATGTATATGTTTCATCCATTCCGTTCATCCATTTTTACAGATCATTTTAGGTTTCAATTCCAAAATTAGAAGGATATAAATTTCAGATGGACCACACCACATGAAAACAATAGTGATTAGATATCCACCATTAAAATCCTCCTGAGGTTCACTGGATTGTTTACTTGACATCCAATATGTTGATTAGGTCATACAGACCTAGATGAAGGGAGAAAACGAAGATCAGCTTGATCCAAAACTTTTATGGCCCCCAAAAAGTTTTTAATGGTCGACCTTCATTCGACTTTGTTTCATGTAATGTGGTCCAGCCGACATTAGGATATACCTTATTTTTGGTCTCGTGCCATAAAATGATCTATAAAAATATATGGACGGCATGGATGAAACACATACATCATGGTGGGCCCCACAGAATACCGACCACCAGCCATTGGCTGGTGGCAGGGGGAGTAGCCAATCCGTTTCCGTCAACGAGCGACTCGAGTGGATGTGAGCGCGTCAGGGCTGGGGAAAGGAGGTGTGGGCCACTTACTTTACAGTAGGCCTTTTCAAGATATGCGGCTGTGGAAAGGGAGAGGAGAACAAAATGTATGCATGCCAACAAGCTGCGCACACGTGGCTATACCAAGCCGTCCAAATCGTGGGCCCCACTTTATATGGGTTTTTTTAATCTAATAGTGGATCTATTTAACGACCTTATCTTCTCATTAGTGGCTATTTGATCGATGGATTTGAATCGCGGGTGAGTTGTTATTTTGACCGTCCATTTGATTGCCGCAAATCAGGAAGCTAGAACTATGGTTCAAAATCCAGACCGTCCATCTGATAGGCCCTGCAGTGAAAGGAAGATGACCCAAAAATCTCAGTGAATGGAATATCCTAAACACTTATATCATTGCCTTGGTAATAACGGTTATGAAAAGGTATGACAATGGTCCACATTCAAAGACAAAAAGGCCAAAGGTTTGGATGGCTAGGATTTCAATTGTTAGAGGCTTTTCAGACAGCTGCAAACCACGATGGAGAAGATCAGATCAAGGAACCAATGTCCCACCTGTACGGAGTTAGGCATCCTAGGACACTATAGCCGTTGAATGTGGATGACTTGTCTAAACCCAAGCCCAGTCCAGTGCAGGCCGGCCTCTAAGCCCGATAGACTACCTCATCCGGTTACGGATTGGGTCTACCCCCACCAGGACCTAAGCCAGAGATCGGACGGTCATGTCAGGAGCTCTGTGGGGTCCACCGTAATGTATATATTTTATCCACGCTATCCATCCAGTTTGAAAGATCGTTTTAGGGCATGAGCCGAAAAAGGAGATAGATTGAAGGGTCAATGGGACCACACCACAGGAAGAAGTGAAGATTGAAATTCTACCGTTGAAAACTTCCTGGCGGCCAAAGAAGATTTGGATCAATCTAATATTTATGTTTTCCATTCATACAGGCACATAAACATCACCGTGAGCCCCTGGAAGTTTTCAATGGCAAGAGTTCAATCCCCACTGCTTCCTGTTGTGTGGTCCACTTGAGCCTTCAATCTGACTCCTTTTTTAGCCTCATACCCTAAAATCATATATAAAAATAGATGGCCGGCGTGGATAAAACATGTACATCACGGTGGTCCCCACAAAGACCCTGACATGACCGTCCATCTCTAGCTAGGTTCTTGGTAGGGGTAGTTCCCAATCCTCGCCGTTCAAGTGGGGTCCGTCGTTTAATCAGATGATGGGCTTAGCACAGCTGTCAAAATGCTGGCCCTTGATTTGTTTGGGCATCATGATGGGCTCATCAGATGGGCCAATCAAAACTAGTCCCAAGGCCAGACCCAGCCCATTGACATTGCCAACTTAATTTCCATAGACGTCTCATGAGATAGTCCCACATGGGTCATACCACGTCAGCATGAACAGCTGCATTGCACCCAAAGGATCCAAGCCGTGGATGAGACACAATTCCAAAATCAAGCTGACTGATGATCCTGGCCATCCAACTGGTGGCATTCATATGAATAGTTGAAAAGAAAGCTAATGAGGGCGTCCCGAATTCAACTGGAAAAGTTCATTGACTAAAAATAAGTCCAGCTATCATTATTTCAGGACCATGGCCCACCAATTGATATGATTCAAAAAGTGGGCCATGTGTCCTCATCCAGCAACACGGCCAAGAGGTGCTCATTTTCAAAAGATCACCATGCTCATATGTCGGAAATCTTTTCATCTACAAGAATCTAGCATTGTTTTGGACGATGGTCGTCATTTTCATATGATAAAGAGAAAGCACTCTTTTCTTTCAAATCAACATCCTTTGATAGAAGGCCACGTATAGCAACAGCAGCATCAGCTTTATCAAGCTGCACTATTTCCTAGTCAATATGACACGTGTAGGACATCCGAACCATGAAGAAGGTGGGCCACATCAAGTAGATTACCTGGAGCGAAAATCTGCCTGTTCAAGTCATCAGGTGAGCCTGAAAATAAAAAACAATGGACAGCTAGTGATTTGACCTACCTACTGACCAGAACAGCATGATTTTCATGTTGGGTAATCCTCATGACCAGGACCGCCTTTTGCATGGCTCTGATAACGTACACATTTGACAGATTCACGGGACATAATGTAGCATGATAAGCCTAGAATACACGGGATGCATGTGGTCGTGTTCCTCTTTAATCAGTGGGTTGGTGGGACTTTTCTCGTTTCCTTTTATGCATACAGTATGGACTTCCACCACGCACCTTAAAATTAGTAATAAAAAAAAAAAGGCATGAGAATTTTTTTTAAAATGGAATTTATAATCTATAAGAAGGATATCTCCCTCTTTCACAATTAATCAAAATCTTGAATCCATAATGATATTTCTCAAATCCATAAGATTAATAAGAGAGCAAATTCAAATAATTTTATTGAATAATAATTCTGAAAGTTTGAATTTATAAGAGAAAACCAAAACCTTAATACATATAGAAATCATTTATAATAGAAAAATCAACTATACAAGTTGAATTTGCTAAAAATAAAAATGTCCAAATAAATTTGACTGGATCATTCCCAACATTATTATAGATAACTTTTGAAAAAGACAAAATTCATTTAAAAAAAAAAAAAAAACTGCAAGAATAACAAGATTTGATGAAAATGAAAATTTTTAAAAATAGTAATTTTTTTTTCTAAAATTACATTTTAAAACCAGAGGCATACGTTTTCTTATGAAACGGATGAATTCGACCAACATAACAATCGGTTCACCTTGTAAGCATCATTACATAAAGATCGATAGGTCGTATGTTTTGTGACGATGCTCGAGTTCTTAACCCCAGCTCCCCGACATCTCAAGCCAACCAGGTTGACCACTGCCAGAGGCGATACAAGAAATCTGGAGTGAATCTCACCCTAAATCTGGAAGACTAGAATCTAGACTGATCTCGACCGAAGATCACTCCGACAGATTCAGGCTCGACAGAAGATCACTCCATCAAATATGTGATAAGAATCCCATCAGAATGGGACTCTCCAATGTAGCACTTAAGAGACGTAAGTTCAAAATCTCCTCTGAGACCCTATATATGCGACCACTCAAAACCAGAAGAGAAAACAGAAAAGTGACATCTAAACCGTAGTCTACACCTTTGATATCATCATCTACAAGCTTAACTTAAGCAACGGAGGGTACACAGCTGGCCACTGACACCCCCTTGCTCATCTTTTCTCTAGCTTTTGTAGGTTCATTGGATGACACAATTCTACATCGATCTCATCCGTTGGCCAAAATCCGGTAACAAATATGAATAATATATATATTCGGAAATGCTCACCCGCGAACCAGTTCGTACGTAATACATACGAACTTTTTTGAGAACTCATCATATCTGATGAGTCTCAAAAATCTGAACAGTCCACATGAAGCAGAACCTCATGAAACCCCTCGGTACGAAATTTTATTTTGAACCAAAACTTCGATGGGCCATAAAAAATACAAACAGTTTCTTCCCTTGATTTGAATTTCTCTTTGCTATGGCCCACCAAAATCTTAGATCAGGGTGAAAATTCACCCCCTAAGGTTTCATGGGATTCCGTATCTTATGGACCGTTCGGATTCTACACCCCATGACACATGTGCAAAGGTGCACATGTGCGTAGGTGCGTAGGTGAGCATGCGTCTATATATATAATACATATTTGTGTATATGCATAATGTATATATTTGTGTATATATATAATGTTTGTGTGTGTGTGTGTGTGTGTATGTCCTAACAGCATAAATCCAACTTCTACAATTTTCAACATTAAAACCACCCTAGAACTCAAAGCCCACTTATGAAAAAATCATAAAACAAACCAAATGCTTTTTTCCCAAAACCACCCAAATACTTTTTCCAAACATCACCTTGCCAAACACTCAATTCAATTCAAAAGTTATATATTCCAACTCTAAAACAAAAAATATATAATAATAATAATAATAATAAGCACGAGGCCGACATTTCCTAACTAGTAGATACGCCTTCCCAACTGAAGGTGGAGCGACAAATAAATGCCGACCTACTCGCACAAACCTTGGAAGCTATCATTATCGAACCGTCGACCATTATCAGTGACAATGGTATGAGGTATGCCATATTCGCATATTATGGATTTTCAAATGAAGTTGGTAGTCTTCTTCTCAGTAATTCGAGCTAAGGGCTTGCCTCGGCCCACTTTGTGAAATAGTCAACAGTGACAATGGAAAACTTGGTCTATCACTTACTTTTGGATAAGGGTCCGATGATGTCAACCACCCACTGAGTGAAGAGCCAAGGACTACTCATCAGAGTCAGCTGCTTAGTTAGATGTCGCGGTACCACCACGAACCACTGGCACTTTGTCACATTTTATTACGAATTGCTTGGCATCCTTGTGCATGGTTTGCTAGTAATACTCTTGCTAGACTGCTTTATGTGACAATGCTCTCCCTCCTGAGTGATTTCCACAAACTCTATAGATTTCTTTCAGGATATACTCGGCTTCTGCAAGTTGTAGGCACCTTAAGTAAGGTAACGAGAACCCTTTCTTGTATAATACGTCTCCCAGTATAATATACCGAGCAGACTGATACCTGATTTTCCATGCTTCGAGCTTGTCCTTTAACAGATCGCCCTGTTGTAGATTATGGATGATCAGGTCCATCTAATTCGGCTTGTTGCTGACTGGGAGGGCCACTTTTAACTCAGGTTGATTGATGCTCAGTTCTGACAAGAACTCTTTCAGAATAGTTCTGGAGAGGTCGGTATCAATGGCCAAGGCTAACCTTGCCAGGGAATCTACGTTAGCATTCTTATATTTCAGGATTTGTGCGATCTCATTCCCTTCGAATTTCTTGAGCGAGTCATGGAATCTGCTTAGGTAAGCGATCATCTTTTCCCCTTTGCCTTGATATTTAGTAGTCACTTGGTTGACTATTAGCAATGAGTCACTATAGATATTTAGTTTTTCTGCTCCCATTGTCTCGGTAAGTTGTAGGCCTAGTAGGAGTGCCTCATACTTTGCCTCATTGGTAGAAGCTCGAGAGCCAAATCACAATGCATACTCAATCTTAATCTAATTGGGGGAAGTCAAAATTAACCCCGACCTGCCCCCTTACGCACTAGAGGACCCATGTACATGCATGGAGGGTCCACATCAGTGTTGTCGGGCTTTGCTCTTTCTCCCCATATGTGGGGGGAATACCCGAAGAGTGGGTGAACTTCATGATAAAAGTCAATGATAGCTTGTCCCTTGATAGTCGTCCGAGGTCAATATCTGATGTCAAACTCGCCAAGCTTGATTGCCCACTTGGCAAGCCAACATGAAGCGTTTGGCTTTTGTAGCACTTGTCGAAGGGGTCGATCGGTTAGGACGACAATAGTGTGGGCTTGGAAGTAGGGCCCGAGTTATCGAGATGACATAACCAGGGTTAGAGCCAACCTCTCAATCTCGGGGTAGCGCGTCTCAGCAAAGACCATTGCTCTACTTATGTAATAAATGGGTCGCTAAGTACCCCCATCCTCTCTGATTAGGGTCAAGCTAACTGTTGTTGGCAAGAGGTCCAAGTACATCAGTAACTCCTCCCCTTGCATAAGTTTTGAGAGCAGGGGTGGAGACCCTAAGTAGGCTTTGAGTTGTTAGAATGCTTGTTTGCACTCATCTATCCAGGTCAGCCTCTTACTTCCCTTCAGATGCTTGAAAAATGGTAGACACTTATCTATGGCTCTAGAGATGAATCTATTCAATGCTATCACTCTACTTATGAGGCGCTAAATTTTCTTTATTGAGTTGGGTGAGCTCATCTCTATGAGAGCTCAAATCTTATCGAGGTTTGCCTCGATCCCTCTCTGGTGGACCAAGAAAATTAAAAACTTCCCCAAGCCAATGCCAAAGGTGCACTTACTCGGGTTGAGCATCATCTTGTATTGCCTCAAGATACTGAACATCTCTCTCAGGTCGGCTATGTGGTCCGCGGACTCGACGCTTTTGATGAGCATGTCATCTACATAAACCTATATATATATATATATATATATATATATATATATATATATATATATATATATATATATATATATATTCTTCCTAATTTGTTTGGCAAACATCTTGTTCACCAAACTCTGATATGTTTCTCTGACGTTATTCAGGCCAAACTGCATGACCAGGTAGCAATACAGACCTCTATCTGTGATGAAGGCAGTCTTCTGCTTGTCATGCTCGTGCATGTTAATTATCTGGTTGTACCCTGAGTATACATCCATAAAATTGAGTAGTGCATACCCAGCGATGGTGACCACCAGCTGATCGATCCTTGGTAGCGAAAAACCATCTTTAGGTCAAGCTTTGTTCAGGTCAGTGTAGTTGACACAGACCCACCATTTTTCGTTGCCCTTCTTCACTAGTATTACATTGGCGAGCCAATCAGGGTTGTGGACCTCTTTAATGAAAACAACCTGAAGAAGCTTGTTAACTTCCTCATTGATTGCGGCGTACCTCTCCGCATCAAAAGCTCGTATTTTCTATCAAACGGGCTTGTAGTCGGGATTCACATTTAAGCGGTGGACCATGATTCTTGGATCTATCCCAAGAATGTCCTAATGAGACCATGCAAATACGTCGGCGTGTTCTCTCATGAGGTCTGTCATTTCAGGGGACCCAAGCGGTACCCAATCTGAATTGTCTTTGTTGGGTCTTTCTCAAAAAGTTGCACAGGGACCAAGGTCTTCCACGGGCGATCCTCTTTTCATACCTTCCTCCCAAGGATCTAGGGAGGTGATCTGTGTTGCCCATTGTTGTCATGCTCTTCCTTGAAGAGCTGTCGAATAGCATTGTCGGGCTTCATGCTGGTTGCCCCTAAGTCTATTGATCTCGCGTTCGGTCAAAAACTTCATGGACAAGTGATAGATGGAGACTATAGCCCATGTGGAGTTCAATAATGGTCTACCCAAGATTACATTATACACTAATGGACAGTCCACCACACGGAAGTCTACCATAGTGGTGACTTAGTTGGAGCCCTCTCCTGCTGATTGGCAACAAGATGCTCACTTCAAAGATCACATGCTCTCCTACTAAACCAAGCAGAGAGATTCGCATGGGTTATAATCTCAACCTCCCTATCCCCATATTGTTGAAGGCATGCAGCTGCAAACAGGATGTCTGATGAGCTTCCTATGTCAACCAACATTCAATGCAATTTGTGGTTGGACACAAACAGGGTGACCACCAACATGTCATCGTGGGGGTGTTGCATCCCCCTTACATCTTCCTTAGTGAAGGTGACCGTACACGATTCAAGCCTAAGCTCCTTCCGAGAATGGCTAGCGAGGTTCACCTGATGAACCTCGTTAGTGAGCTTTACACTCCTAGTATGAGCTCGACGTGCTTAGTTCAAATCTCCTCCACTAGTGGGTCTACCGAAAATGGTATGAATTTCCCCAACCGACTCGTTGTCATTGTTCTCCTCTTGTCGTTCTTGCTGAGGAGTTGGTTGTTGAGTGTGAAATATTACATATTTCTCCTTATTTATACTTTCATTTTATAAACATGATTATACTTAATCAATTTAATTATGCATGTTTTCATATGCGAGGTAATTTCGATAGCTTAAGGTGTAATTGATGTCAAAAGAAAGATTTATACTCAAAATATTACTAAACGAATATTTAGAGATTCGAAAGTCATTAATGAAGAATTTACATGCCAAAGATCCAACAAAACTAAGTAAGGAATGAAGTGAATTAAAGATTTAAAGTGAAGAAAAGGAATCCTGAAATTGTCCTTAAAAAAAAAATATTTCTGAAATTGTCATGAAAAAACATATTTTGAAACTCAGAGTCTATTTTAGCAATGCAAAGTGAAGTATATTTTGAAAAACTGTGTAGAGTGAAGTTTAATTTAGCAAACTGCGGAGAGCGCATAAATTTGAGATGTTTTTTAGATTTTTCCAACTATATGCGAAAGTTGGAGTTTCACAACTATAAATAGGGCTCCCTAAGATGTTCTAAAGGATCTTCTAGAGTTTAGAAAGGTCTCAAGGAGAATAACAAACAGGTGGAGTAGTTGTCAAAGAGTTTTTCTTCTTCCCTAGTTTACTTTTCATGTTTTATTTAAGAGATTTGATTTCAATCATGTTTATGATTGGCTAAACCTCTTAGATAGGGCTAAGAGGTGAAGCTTGTAGTGTGTTGGGACGTTTATTTTACTTTGATTCTTATTCTTATTGAACTTCATTAATTTTTAGTTTGATATTAAAGAAATATTTTCAGTTTTCTATGATTTATTGTGACTTAAATTACAATAGATGTTATGATAACTTTGAATATTTACTTTTCCTATTTTAAAATAGTGAGATTGATAAATCTCATTGTTCACCATCGTCTCCTGGGCAAGATAGGGTGATGGAATCCCTTAAAATCTTCACAATTCTCCTCCATTGAGAATTAGGCTGATGAAAAGTTCTAATTTGATTTAAATTACTTTATCTTCCAATTGGATACGATAGGACTCTAATTCCAATTGTGTTTATTGAATCAAGCAAGGTAGCATCTTAATAGCTACAAGTGGATCCTTGGAACCCTAGTTCCCACCTTTAATTGATAGTTTAAACATTATTCACAATTACTCTCTTTTATTCCAGACTTCAGATTTAGATCTTCTTCTAGTTATAGTTCTAGTTCTTTTCAGAATACGCACAAGTTTAGTCCATATGGACTCGACCTTGTTCTCACGAGTTATTATTTTATCGCAACCCTACACTTGGGGTTGTGAACAAGTTTTTGGTGCCATTGCTGGAGACTATGGCTACGTTTTTATGAATTAATTGGTATAAGAATTAGGTTAAGATTAGGATTAATTTTTCTGCTATGTTTTCAGGTTAGGATTTTTTCTAAAATTATTTTTAGAAACTAACATTGTTTTCTATTTTGTAAGATTTCTAACATAGCAACCCTTATTCAGTAATTTTGTTCCAACCCACTCTCTTATTTTTTTTAGATCTCTTATTGATTTTAATTTTTTTAATTTTCTTTTTAGGTTTAATTGTTTAGTTACTTGAGGGTGGTTGTGCATGTTCCATACCCAAGTGGGTTCGTGAGAACACTCAACGTCTCTTGAGTGAATGAGGATTAGTCAAAAGGTTGTTTATCCATCAAAGGATTAGACACCACTTGAGATCTTCTCAGTTAATTGAAGTGATGGATGCAAATCAACCTCAACCACCAGTTGAGGACGTTCAAGATAAAAATGAGGTGCATAATGCACCCCCGCCTCGTACTCTACGTGATTATTTACAACTGATGGGGGTGAGTACATCTTCCTCCATGGTCTTTCCACTTAATGCAGGAAACATAGATATTAACCCTAGAGTGATACAACTCCTTCCTAAGTTTCATGGACTAGATTGTGAACGTCCATATTTGTACATCAAGGAGTTTGATGAGATAGTTGCTACATTACACTTTCCAAACGTGTCTGAGGACACAGTGCAACTTAAATTGTTTCTTTTTTTATTGAAAGAGAAGGCTAAGACATGTTTGTACTCCTTAAAGCTAAGATCCATCGGCACATGAGCCGAGATGACCCATAAATTTCTCAAAAAAATTTTTTCATTTCATAAAACTAACACTTTAAGGAAGGCAATCATGAACTGTGCCCAAAAAGAGGAAAAGACCTTCCAATGATGGAAAAGGTTCAAAGATCTCATGAATTTCTGTCCACATCATGGCTATAAAGTATGGCGAACAATAAGTTTTTTCTATAACGGATTGACTTCACTAATGCGCTAGTTCGTAGAGATGATGTGTAATGGTGAATTCATGAACAAAGAGGTCGATGATGCGTGAGATTACCTTGATCAATTGGCAGAAAACGCGCAATCATGGGACACCTCTCCAAGACACACCACTTCTAAGCCTACTCAATCAAAGGAAATGGGATGAATTTATATTTTAAAAGAGAAAGATGAAATGAGTGCAAGAGTAGCCAATCTCATAAAAAAAAGTGAGGTCATGGAACTTAAGAAGGCATAGCCTATCAAATCTGATAAGGTTGAGGAAGTTGTTTGTGGTATTTGTGCTTGTAACGTACATACAACTGAGAATTATCAAACAATTCCTACTTTTCAAGAGATATTGAATGAACAATCGAATGCTGTGAACAACTACCAAAGACCTTTCAGGGGACCCACCTCAAATACATATAATTCCAGATGGAGAAACCATCCAAATTTCAGTTGGATGAATGGATAAACAGTTAACCCACAAGAGGCCCTTACTCAATTTTTAAATTAGAAGAGACCTCAAGAGGATACGGTTCAAAAATTTATGAAAAACCAAGAGTTATTCAACCAGAATATGGTACAAGCATTCCAGGCTATCAAAACAACAATGGGAATGTTTGCATCGTCCATTCAAAGGATTGAGTCAAACTTAACGAGTGGGTAGAAAGGGATGCTTCCAGCCCAACCTCTCCCCAATCCAAAGCCACAATGTGAAATTAGTGACTTAAGCTCTTCAAATAAATAGAGCAAGCCAAGTCTATCACCACTCTTATGAGTGGAAAGATAATTGACAAATCTATTCCGGTAAGGGTTGAAAAGCTTAAGGACCTGGAAGAAATTAAGAATAATCGACCTAGCAATGCCCCACACGGGTTAGAACCGAAATTTCAAAGTAAGCCAATTGCACTATTCCTCCAACGGTTGATTGCATCAAAACCTCTTTTTAACTCTCAGGATATTCTATAGATGCTTAAACAAATGAAGGTCAACATCTCTCTATTGGATGTCGTTAAATAAATCTCTTCATATGGTAAATTTTCGAAAGATCTATGCACTACCAAAAGACGACAAAACATACAAAAGAAAATCTTTTTGATAGAAAAAGTAAGTATCAACCTCAAGCAAAATGTGCCACAAAAATACAAAGATCTCATTAGCCTAACCATCACTTGTGTAATTGGGAATTACCGGATTAAGCATGCACTTCTTAACTTGGGGGCGAGTGTAAATCTGATTCCTTACTCGGCCTACGAACAACTGAGTCTTGGCGAATTAAAACCCACGCGGACTACGTTACAACTTGTTGAACAATCAGTTCGTGTACCGAGAGGGATGATCGAGGATGTGTTGGTCCAAGTTGATAAATTCTACTACCAAGTAAATTTTATTATTCTAAATACTCAACCTATTGTGGATGTGAGCACTCAGATACCCGTCTTTCTTGGTCACTCATTCCTTGCTACATTAAATGCTATCATTAATTGTGAATGTATGTTAAGGATCAAATATTGCATATTAGACCTCAATTATTATCTAATTTTACAAACATAATACTGTTTAATGGCCTAGTTTAATCGTGTTTGTGTTGCAAGGTGAATTTAGGAGCTTGGACTTAAAAAGGATACTAAAAACATGGACTTTATATTCTGAAGTCACCAAGGCAAGGGACAGACCCAGGAGATCGAGATAAGGAATTTACATACTAAAGATCCAAGAAAATCAAGTAATTGAAGTCCAAGAGATTTGAAAATCGTCCTAAATACAAGATCATATGGTTCCCACCATTCGTTTGGCTCGAAAGTTTATATCCGGCCTGAGGACCATAAAGTAACCATACACATAAAATTTTAGCCATTGGATCTTTGTGTAAGTAGCCCAATGAATAGATTAGCCCATAAATCACTATCCTAGGGCCCATCTAATCTTTGGATAGGCCTCAATTTTGGACTCAACCCCTATAATTAGTTGAGAAAATGATTGGATAGTGTGGATGCCTTCAAAACACTATCATGGACACTACAATATACATGTCTTACCCCTAATCACTCCAGAAAACCACCTTACATTCGTCTAATTACAAAACTGACAGTACAATCACCCAAATACATGACTAGAATACCAACCATCAAGTCTTCCTATTTTTAGCATGTCATCTAACCCTCCATCGTATGTGGATCCCCAAAACGGGCCACCCGAATATCATAATAAATTGATCATTTCAAAGATCTTAGGGTGTATTCCAAGACTACCGGCTAACTTCCCTATTAGGTGTATAAAAAATTATTTTTAGACTTCGCAATGGTATTTTCCATTAAAAAGACATTTGAGTCATCTATTAGTGATCAAGGCTCAAACTTAAGTGTTAGAAAGAGCGTGAAAAATAACAAGTACTGATGAAATTTCATCTCATTTGCACGGTGCAGTCAGAAGATACGGACGGCACAGAAGTTGTAAAAAAAGAGAAGGGCAAATTTATAATTATAAAGCCCAGTTTATACAACTATCTTTGCATGTCAAACCCACGTAACTTCTACGTGTGAATTTCACTAGTATGTTTTGCAACATGTGGGCCACTAAAGGCTAAGATCTGGTTCATATTCGAGCCCATAGCATAAAATAATCTTGTAGCCCTAGTGAACGGAGTGGATTACTCACCAAACATCACAGTGGACCCCACCTTCACCCTAGTCATTCATGAAATAAAAAATCTACATAACTGATTTTCCACCAACGGCTAATGCAATCCTCATGCTGGTTGATGGTGTGGCCCACTCAAAGCTCGAATCTACTTCAAACTTGGGGCCATGGGCCCACATAACGAGCTGAAGTCGGTATAGGGAGCGGATTTCTGGAAAGATCACCATAGTGGACCCCACCAGATGCCATGGTGAAACACGTATCTTGTTACGATGGCTAGCCAATCATGTGTATCTTGTTACGTGATTTCAGTCGCATTCAAAGACGGAAAACCTCTGATTATCGAGGGGTTATGACCCACCAAAGACTTGGAATTCCTTCATCTTTTGGCCCATGGCCTAACGTGGCCCTACAAAGCCGATGATGAGAGTGGATTCCTCAAATAATCATCAAGAGCGGACCCCACGGACTGCGGTGCGGAAAAAAAACAAACGTCTGAGGGAGACTCTCTCTCCTCTCTCGCATCCATGCGGACAATCGTCCGTTCGGACGAGTAGTGGCCCACCAAGGTCATCCAAATGAATGATCTGACCCGTCCAATCCGTCTGGACGAAGTTTTCAACCAAACCCTAGTCATTTCCATGCACCTATGAATGCATTTAAGGTCACAGCAACAAGGAAATCGTTGCCACGTTGATTAGTGGTGTGGTCCACCCAAAACTCGGATCCACTTCAAATCTGGAATATTGGTCTGAATTGACCCCACGAAGCCAATGATAGATGTTGATTCATCAAAAGATCGAAGGTGAGGACCGCTCCACCTCTTTCACACGCAAGTTGGCCCCAGCAATGTAAGTTGTCTTGCATAAACAGAAGCTACACATGCTACGTGAGCCTCTCAACCCTATAAAACGGACCGTCCGGCTTGAGGAAAAAGGAGAAAACGGAAGCAAGAGGAATGGATCGACAAGAGCAAAAAGTGTGGGGAGGCGGTCACAAAGAGTTCCTTCTTTCCTTAGTTATTTTTCTTTATGTTTTGTTTTTTAAAGATATTTTAGTTAAATTATGTCTATAGTTGGCTAAACCTCTTAGCTAGGGCTAAGAGGTGAAGCTTGTAGTGAGAGGAGAGACTTTTATTTATGCCTTTTGATTCATGTTTAACCTAAACTGATTTTGATTCTAGTTTGATTATAAGGAATGCCTTTAATTTTTAATAGTTTGTTGTAACTTAAATTACAATAGATCTGCGATAACTTTAGGTATTTTCTATGCATGCATAGAGGTTATGATCGTAGGAACCTTGTTGTTCACTATCGTCTCATGGGCATGGATGGATGATGGAATCCTTCCCTACATTCATAACTCTCTCAGATTGGATGTGGATGGGTTAAATTCTATTGTTTACCTTGTCTCCTAAGCATTGTTTTGTGATGAAATCAATTCTAATTCACATCATTCTCATCTCTTGAAAACCAGATCAAAGGAAGTCAAGATTTGGTTTTTAATGTTATATCTTCCAACTGGATGAAGATGGGACTCTGATTCTAATTGTGTTCGTGAATCAAGCATAGATCTCCTTGATCTCTACAAGTGGATCCTTGGCACCCTAGTTTTCCACCTTTAAATTTTACAAGTTTTAGTTAAAGTTATTCATCATTATTTCCTTAAAATTCTCCCTAATTTAGATTATATCTTTGCCTAGTTCTAGTTCAAGTTACTTTTAGATTACGTACAAAGTTTAGTTCCTGTGAATTCGACCTCAGTCTTACCAAGATTATTACTACATCACAACCCTATACTTGGGGTGTGAACAAGTTTTTGGCGCCATTGCCGGGGATTAACGGTTACGTTCTTCTGAAATTAACTAGTTTTAGAATTATGTTAAGATTAGGGTTTTTCTAATTTTTATTTTTAAGATTAGGTTTTCTGTTTAATTTCTAAAAACTAACCTAACTTTCTTGTTTTGTAGGACCCTGATATAGGCTTTCTGATTTGGTAATCTCTTCCTCATTTTTCTTTCTTTCTATTTTTAGATTAGGATTTGTGTTATATTTTTAGAAATTTTCTAATTATAGGACTTCTTTTATTTTTAGAAACTAACTTCCTAATTCTAGGTTAGAACTTCTTGATTAATTTTTAAAAACTTGGTTAGTTATTTCCTTTTTTTTTTAGAACTTTTTCTAGTCTTAGAAACTAACTGATATTTCCTTTATTTTATTTTTAGAAACTTTCTCATTTTCTAATTTAGGTTTAGAACTTTCCTAATTTTTTTTAGAAAATTTCTATTTCCTTTTAGGAATTTTTTTCCTTTTTAGAAACTAGTTTACTTTCTATTTTAGGATCTCTTGCTATTTCTAGATTTTCTATCCTTAGAAACTAACTTGGTTGGTTTTATTTTGCAGGATCTAACTTAGGAACTTCGAATTTGGTAACTTCCTTCCAACTCTTTTCTCTTTATTCTTAGATTTCTATTTCCTTTCTTTTAGGTTAGGTTTAGAATCTGAATTGGGGGTTACGAGTGTTTCATGCCCAAGTCGGTCCATGATAACACTCGACGTCTCTTGACTGAAGGAGGATTGGTTGAGGGGTTGACTATCCATCGTAGGACTAGACACCACTCAAGATCCCCAGAGTTAATTGAAGTGATGGCAGCAAACCAACCTCTTCTACCTCAGCCTAGGGTGGAGGACATTCAGGATGACAATGAGGTGCATTGAGTACCCCCGCCTCGTACTTTGCAACATTATTTACAACACACAGGGGTGAGCACACCCTCATGCATAGTTTTTTCAAAAAATATGCGACACATGAATATCAGGCCAGGGGTGATCTAACTCCTTCCAAAATTTCATGGCCTTGAATCTGAAAATCTGTATCTACACTAGAAAGAATTTGATGAGATCATAGTCACTTTATATTTTTCAAATGTATCTGAGGACACAGTCAGGCTGAAACTCTTTTCCTTTTCTTTGAAAGAGAAAGTTAAGACGTGGTTACATTCACTATGCCCAAGATCTATTGGCACATGGAATGATATGCAAAGGGAGTTTATAAAGAAATTTTTTTCATATCACAACACGAACACCTTTAGAAAGTCAATCATGAACTTCACCCAAAAGGAGAATGAAACATTCTTCCAATGTTGGGAGCGGTTCAAGGATCTTGTCAGCTCATGCCCACAACACGAATTTGAAACATGCCGTATTACACACTTTTTCTATGATGGGCTAACATCTTCTATGGCCAATTGGTCGAGACAATGTGCAATATTGGAGAATTTATGAATAAAAATGTCGATGATATGTGGGATTACTTAGATAGACTTGCTGTAAATGCACAATCATGGGACACATACCCAAAATCGAGTACCACTTCTAGGCCCACTTAATCAAAGGAAAGGGGCAGAGCATACCTTGTGAAAGAGGATAATGATATCAATGTTAAAGTGGCTAATCTCATAAGGAAATTCGAGGCCATGAAATCAAAGAAGAATAAGGATAAGGAAGTTGTTTGCGGTATTTGTGGTTGTAACAGTCACACAATTAAAAATTATCCAACTATATCTGTCTTTCAATAAGTACTGACTGAGCAATCCAATGTTATAAATAATTACCAAAGACCTTTCAATGGACCTATCTCTAATATGCATAATCTTAATTGGAGACATCATCCAAACTTCAATTGGAGGAATGGAAAAATTGTTACCCCTCAAGGTTTCTTCAATCAAATTCCAAATGAAGGGAAACCTCAAGAGGATTCAGTTCTAAAACACATTTAAGACCAAGAGCTATTTAATCAGAATACGGCACAAGCAATCTGGGAAATCAAATCAGTGATTGGAATGCTTGCGTCGTCCGTCCAAAGGATGGAGTCACAATCGATAACTGGGGGAAAAGGGATGCTTCCTGCTCAACCTCTCTCCAATCCTAAACCACAATATGAGATAAGTGACCTCAACTCTTTAAATCAGATGGATCAAGCTAAGTCTATCACCACTCTTAGGAGTGGGAAGATAATTGATAAAACAATTTCGGTGAGGGATGAAAAGCCTAAGGACCCAAAAAAGGACAACGATGATATACCCAGCATTGCCCCACAAGAATTAGAACCGGAACTTTAGGGCAAGCCAATTGTTCCATTTCCCCAACGGTTGGTTGTACCTAAACCTCTCTCTAACTCTCAGGACATTCTAAAGGTGTTGAAACAATTGAAGGTCAATATTCCTCTACTTGATGCCATAAAAAAAATACCTTCATATACCAAATTCTGAAAAACTTGTGCATAACCAAAAGATGGCAAAATATTCAAAAGAAAATCTTCCTGACTGAGAAAGTGAGTATCATCCTAAAGCAAGATGTGCCGCAGAAATTCAAAGATCCCAGTAGCCCAACCATATCATGTGTAATCGAGAACTATCAAATTGAGCATGCACGTCTTGACTTAGGAGCGAGCGTCAATCTGATTCCCTACTCGGTGTATAAGCAGTTAGAATTGGGTGAATTAAGACCCACTTTCACCACATTACAACTTCTATTCGATTGTGTACTGAAAGGGATAATTGAGGATATGTTGGTCCAAGTTGACAGATTCTATTACCATATATATTTTATCGTCATGGATACCGAACCCATCAATAACATGAGCACTTAAATTTCCATCATTCTTTGTCGCCCATTCCTTGTCACTTCAAATGCAATCATTAATTACATGAATGGAGTCATGAGTATGTCTTTCGGGAATATGATATTAAAGTTAAACATTTTTTTCAAAACAGGCAGATGGTTAGAGCAGGTCGCAGACAGTTTCATGGCCAAGATGGATTATAAAAGGCCCGGTCGACGACAGAAGTGATCCAGACCGTTAGACTTTAGAACGAGCGTATCTGGCAATCTTGAATGAGTTATCTGACGTAAAATATATGATTTTGGGGTAGAACAAGCTACTTTAGCCAACCAACCCACGCTGGAATAGTGCATCTGACTGGTGGGTCAGATGTATGACCACCTCAACAGTGGGGCCCACACAGCTCGACCTCGTGAAGAGCTCACTGCCACCCTCTCCCATATACAATTGTATGGTGGGCCCTACGTAGGATCCACCTCTCTTGTGTCAGCATTAAAGGACAAGAAAAGAGAAAAAAAAAAGAAAAAAAAAAAGAAAAGAAAAAGAAAGAAAAAGGAGAAAAAGGGCCACGTGCCCTCACTCTCTCTGTATATCTCTCATTCTCTCTCTCTATATCTCTCTCACTCCCTCTCTGTCTCTTACTGTCCAGAGAGTTGTGGGTCCCACGTGTGATCTAATGGTGGGACCTACCCCCCACATGTGAGCTAATGTATGTGTGTGTATGTGTATATTTATACTTATATAATATTATATTATATATAATATTGTGTATATATATAATATATAGTTGTATATTATATTACATATGATATACATGATAGTGGGCCTTTATATGGGCCCCCACCATGATGCATGGGTTGCATCCAATCCATCCATCCTTTTGGAAACCCCATTTTATGGCATGGGCATAAAGAATGAGTCAAATCCATAGTCTAAGTGGACCCCACCTTGGCATGTTATGAGGACCATCTTAATGAATTTGTGGTAGTTCATTGGGGCCCACTTTGATTTGGATGTAAGGCCCATGTCATGGGATCATTTGACATATTTACGGCCCATGGTTGAGACCCACTCTAATACATAGGTAAGGCCCATGGGATTAGGCCCATTGAGACGTACTAGGGCCTATGGGTTAAGGCCCATTTGATGTACATATGGGGCCCAATTGGTGTGACCCATTCGTCACATATAAGACACATGATATTAGGCCCATTTGATGCAATCTAAGGCCCACGGGTTTTGACCCATTGCAATGCACATAAGGCCCATTAGTGCGGCCCATTGATGTGGCCCATTTGATGAGAAAAAAAGGCCCATATGATATGGCCCATCTGATGTATTTAAGGCCCAATGGGGTGTACCTAAGGTCCATTACAATGTGTGATCCCAACCTGGTTTACATAATGATATTCTCTACAGGCTACACCTTGGGAGAAATGTTGGTTTGACGTCCACATTGCGAGTATAATGTTGGTTGGATGTCCATATTACGACTCTCCCTAGGGCCCATTGATAGGCCGGACTTGTTGTGTGTCGGCTGTCTAGGCCACTTGCGTTGTAAGGATAGTACATTACTGTATAACATGTTTAGTATAGTTTCATGATTCATTATCATACGCATCATGTGTATGACTGATATGAGAAGTGACTGATCATAGCATACGCCTTCGGGCGAACTGTTTATGGGCTCCCTAATAGGCGAAGTTACCCTACATGAGTGCATGGTACACGTAGGACTGTTGCATGACTGGTAGTGTGACTCATGCACTAGCATTTGTATGATTGTGATTATTGTATGCCCTAGCGACATCAGGGCCATAGCCTCCACAGATGCATCGTGGGTGGCTGGATTAGATACCGAAAATGTTTGGTTCTAGCATACGGGCGCCATAGATGTCCCTGGGTGAAAATTTTTAAACCCGATGGTACCAGAGGATGACTCCAATGTCGAAACCGAGTGGATACACGAGTGCGCGATGGCCGTATACCAGTAGGCTGCGTCTCCCACTGTGTCGTGGTCGGTTGGAAAGGGGTGTGACCTTAACCGCCTGAGTGAGGGGGCAACTTCTATGTTGAGTTTGACCAGCTTGAGGAATTGGTCCACTATCGACGAGCCGGGCCCGATATTGGTAGGCAGATAGTGAGGTCTCTTCTGCTCTCTCAGTTGTGCGTTCGGATAGGGACAGCAAGCTGGCGTAGAGTGTACTAGACCCCGGTGATTATCCAGAATGAGAACTGTACTGATATATGATGAGGATTGGCATGCTTGATTTGCATCTCGCATTACATGGTCTGAATATGGCCGATCACATTCATATCTTACACTGTATAGCCTTGGTACGGCTGATTGCATCCTTGTATTCATCAGCATGATTTCGCATTACTCTAACCCTGCATTCTGAGCACGCTTATATTACGCACACACTTACACCACCCTCTAAGCTTTCTATAAGCTTATGCACGATTGATGCGTGCAGGTGACGTTAGGACGCAGCCGTAGCGTAGTAGCAGTAGGAGCGTGCAGTCGAAATTCTAGAGTTTTTTTTATTGTTTCTACCTTGTATTTCTCTTTCCTACGCATTGTACCTAAAATTTTTTATCATAGTGGATTTTGTGGTGGTGTTCTTGTGGTTATTGTTCGTGGGTTATGCTTATATTATGCTCATTACGAATCAAATAGTTATTAGAAATCCTCCTTATAGCATCCCAGGATAGGAACCTGGTATATGGATGCCAGGAGCCGAGAATGAGGTACTACGGAGGCTGTCGGCGCCGGATTCAGCGATCGAAAATTTTGTGAGCCCGGTTTCTGAGTTTGGGGCATGACACTTACTATTTTTGGCCGAAAACCTTACGCACTAGTAGACATCACAATCGTCTATGAATAGTAAGTTTACTATTTATAGTAAGTCGCGGATTCTAGGAGTTTTAGTTGTAGTTTGATTCTAATTTCTTTCCTACTGCTTGGTACCCTTATTTAAAGGGTTGGAAACTCATTTTTATTCATTCATTAATCAATTTCAAATTTTATTGGAATTTATTTCTATTCTCTTATTTTCTTTTCTCATGGATTTGAAAAGTCTCTGTGAGGAGTCCAGAGAAGCTCCGTGGATTTAGAGTAATTATCCTTGGGGAAGATGGTGATTAACCTCATCACGTTCATCCCTGCGTCAATTTGGTATCAAAGCGAGATTTTTTCTCGGGCCAATGGCAAACAATGAAGGAATGAATCAAAATCCTGTGAATGGTGATACAGGAATTCGTTATCTTTTAGAAAGAATGGAAGCTTTCCATCGAGAGAGTCAGTTGACCATACAAGGGCTGCAAGCAACCCTCGACCATCTTGCGAATGCATTACTTTTGCCCCGAGCCCTAGGCAGTGCTCCACCACCTATGGTCGCACCACCAGTGGTTGTTGTACGACGTGACCCTGATTATCGCAGAGCACTACCAGCCAGAAACCGTAGGGTTACACCAAATGATTTTAGTTCCAGCGATGAGGACATTAATAAAGGTTTTGCCCGACAACCAATCCATAGAGGCGATCGTCTAGATCATGCTGAAAGAGACTATCGAGGTAAGGCTGAACTTTCTAGTTTTAATGGTTTATTACGTCTAGAAGATTTTCTCGATTGGCTAGCCAAAGTAGAGAGATATTTCGATTATTTGAACGTGTTAGATCATAAAAGGATAAAATTAGTAGCGTTTAAATTAAAATCTGACGCTTCTACATGATGGGAACAATTACAAATCTCACGAGCCCGCCAGAATAAGGCGCCCATCGCATCATGGCCTCGGATGAGACGTCTTCTTCGATCACGATTTCTTCCCAGTGATTATGAGTAGATATTATTTCAGCAATACCAAAATTACCTATAATGAAATCAAACTGTTATAAATTACACTGAAGAATTCTAACGGTTGGCTACACGAAACGATTTGTCAGAATTTGAGTCACAGAAGGTAGCACGATTTATAAGTGGGTTGTGACCGACAATTTAGGACCAAGTTCAGATGTACCCAGTCAGGACCATGGATGAAGCAGTTTAATTGGCGAGGAGGGCAGAAACACTACTTGCAAGAGCTCTCGCTCGTCCTTATCCTTCAAATCGACCCCCCCATGACGGGTCCCAAACAGGATCCAGTGGTGGCTCGAGGAAAAGATCTGGTAGGAGAACGTCTTCAACCTCCTCCACCTGTAAACCGTGATACGGGGAGCGGATCATCCACACCTCAACGGACAACACCTACGACAGCGGCCCCGAGTAGGATTCTAAATCCTTATGCACGACCAAGGCCGAACAATTGATACTGCTGTGATTAACCAGGCCACTTATCAAACACTTGTCTTCAACGTCCCTCGGCACTTGACTATAAACGAAGGAGGCACTGAAGATGAGGTTGTAGTAGAAGATCATGATTTTGATGAATATGAACAAACTACTGAAGAAACAGCAGGCGACGATGAATTGACGTGCAAGGATCGTGGCGAATCTCTAGTTGTGAGGTGACTACTATATACTGCACGAATAGAATTACACCTACAGTGACACAATATATTTTATACTCGGTGCACTGCCAACGGAAAGGTTTGTGATGTGATCATATACAGTGGTAGCAGTGAAAACATCGTTTCAAGGGTAAGAGTGGACAAGTTACAGCTACTAACGACAAGACATTCTTCCCCATACTCAATTGGCTGGATAAAAATAGTGAATGAGACCAAGGTAATTAAACAATGCACTATCTCGTTTTCAATTAGTAAACATTATAAGGATCAGATACTTTGTGATGTGGTCGATATGAAAGTTTACCATATGCTACTCAGTCGACCCTGGCAGTCTTACCATGATGTGACCCATCGGGGACGAGACAATGTCTACATATACTTAAAGGATAGTCGAAAAATAATCTTTTTTCCTATGGCACCAGAGAACCACCCTGAAGCCTCTAAAGTGGAGGGGAGTTCCCTCTTGACCATTTGAAATTTCATGGAGGAATCTAAGGAAACCGGCGAGGTATACGCCGTAATGGTGAAGGACAAGGAAAAGGAACCCTCAAACATCCCTCCAAGTTTAATATTGTTACTAAACGAATTCAAAGAAGCCTAGCCTGAAGATTTACCCGATGGATTGCCCCCATGAGGGACATCCAACATCACATATACCTCGTCCCTGGGGCTAGCCTACCCAATCGCCCACATAATCGGATGAGTCCGAAAGAGTATGAGATACTTCAGAGGAAAGTGGAGGAATTGATCTGTAAGGGTCTATTGAGAGAGAGCATGAGCCCATGTGTTATACCAGCATTATTAATGACAAAAAAAGATGAAAGCTGGAGCATGTGTGTCGACAACTGAGCAATCAACAAAATTACCATCAAATATCAATTCCCAATATCACGGTTGAACAACATGCTTAATATGCTAAGAGGGGACAAGGTGTTCTCTAAACTAGATCTAAGGAGCAGGTACCATCATATCTGACCCGGTGATAAATGAAAAATGGTATTCAAGACAAAGGAAGGGTTGTATGAGTGGCTGGTCATGCCATTTAGCCTATCAAACACACCAAGTACTTTTATACGTTTGATGAATCAAGTTGTAAAATCGTTTACTAGCCGATTTGTGGTAGTATATTTTGATAACATATTGATATATAGCCAGGATGAAGTGGAGCACAGAAACATCTCAGGTAGGTGCTGCAATTCCTACAAGATAACAAGTTGTACCTCAAATTGAAAAAGTGTAGTTTTTTAACTGACAGTCTGTTGTTTCTAGGATTTATTGTAACGTCCACAGGCATTCGAGTGGACGATGAAAAGGTGAAATGGCCGATCCTGACAAACATTCATGAGGTTAGGAGTTTTCACGAGTTGGCGACTTTCTATCATCGATTTGTGCGAGATTTTAGCACCATAGTAGAGCCTATAATAGATTACATGAAAAAAGGGCCGTTCTAGTGGACCCATAAAGCTGACAAGAGCTTCATGAGATCAAGCATCGTTTGTCTACAACACCAGTCTTGGTGCTTCCTAATTTCAAAAAATTATTTGAGGTGGAATGTGATGCTTCATATGTCAGAATCGGAGGAGTATTATCACAGGAAGGCAGGCCGGTAACCTTCTACAGCGAGAATCTCAGGGAAGCCCAAAAGAAGTGGTCGACTTATGAGCTTGAGTTGTACGCAGTTATTTAGGCGCTACAACATTGGCGGCATTATCTGATTTAAAGGGAGTTTGTTCTATACACTAACCATCAAGCATTAAAGTTTATTAATAGTCAGACTAACGTGAATCATGTGCATGCTAGATGGGTTACATTTTTATAGGAATTTACGTTCATTCTGAAGCACAAGTCAGGACAGCAGAACAAGGTGGCTGATGCACTTAGCCATTGTGCATCACTATTTGTTACGATGAGCAACGAGGTGGTCGGTTTCGACTGTCTTAAGGAGCTGTATGCCGAGAATAAGGACTTCAAAGATTCTTGGATAAAGTGCCAAGAAAGTCACCCCAGTGACCTTGATATACAGGACAGTTTTCTCTTTAAAAGGAATCAATTGTGCATCCCCCAAAGTTCTCTGAGAGAGCATATTATTCAGGAGCTACATGGAGGTGGCCTCGGTGGACACTTTAGACGAGACAAGACGCGAGCTTTTGTGGAAGAGCGGTATTATTGGCCGCAATTAGTACGTGATGTGGGAAGAACCGTACAATGTTATCATATTTATTAGACCTATAGGGGCAATCTTAGAATACGGGCAATCTCAGAATACGGGCCTCTACACCCCGTTACCCGTGTCTGACGGTCCTTTGGAGGATTTATCAATGGACTTCGTGTTTGATCTCCCATGAACACAACGCGGCATGGATTCGGTGTTCATGGTGGTCGATCATTTCTCCAAGATGGCGCACTTTATCCTACGCAAAAAGACCCTCGACGTAACACACGTGGCGAATCTATTCTTCAGGGAGGTCGTACGGCTACACGGGGTCCCCAAGACCATTACTTCTGATCGTGACACAAAATTTATTAGCCACTTTTGGTGGACTTTATGGACTTGATTCAATACACGACTTCAATTCAACAGTGCTTACCACCCACAGAATGATGGGCAGACCAAAGTTGTGAATCACACGTTAGGAAACCTCCTTCGCAGTATTGCAGGAGAAAAGTCGAAGCAGTGGGACTTGGCCTTGTCTCAAGCAGAGTTTACATTCAACAACATGGTGAACCACTCGATAGGAAAATCGTTATTACAGATTCTCTATAGACGAGTGCCTCGCCACACACCTGACTTGGTCCCTCTGCCTAAGCACCCAGGCACGAGCATTACAGTAGAATATATAGTAGATAAGATCATAGGCATCCATGCGAAAGTGCAGGCCAAGCTACATGCCTCGAATGAGAAGTATAAGGAACAAGCGGACAAGCACAACGACAAAAGGTGTTCGAGGTGAGCGATCGCGTTATGCTCCATCTGCATAAAGAGAGATTTCAGACCGGGACCTACAACAAGTTAAAAAATCAGAAGATTGGACCCGTCCTAATCATTTGAAAGATCAATAACAACGCTTATGTTGTTGATCTTCCAGATGACAAGGCGATCTCATGGACTTTCAATGTCACGGACCTAATCGAGTATCATGAACCAGAGTAGGATGTGAACTCGAGGACGAGTTCTTTTGAAGTGGAGGAGACTGATATAGAGCGGGTCGCAGACATTTTCATGGCCAAGATGGAGCAGAAAAGGCCCGGTCGACGACAGAAGTGATCCGGACCATTGGACCTTAGATCGGGCGTATCTCGCAATCCGGAATGAGGACGTAAAATATATGATTTTGAGGTAGAACGAGCTACTTTAGCCAACCAACACTGCTACGCTGGGTTGCACAGCCCAAATTTGTGAGAAATCCCTGGATCAACGATCGTTTCCCTGTTTTATTTTTATTTTTACTATAAATAGTTAGTTTTAGTTTGATTATAGCTCTTCATCCGTTGGGCTTTAAGAGTTGTGTCCAACATGAAAAGTGCTTAGAATAATTAGGAGAACGGTTTGGTAAAGCCAAATAGGAAACTTACTATTTTTGGCCGAAAACCTTGCGCACTAGTAGACATCACGATCGTCTATAAATAATAAGTTTACTATTTATAGTAAGTCGTGGATTCTAGGAGTTTTAGTTGTAGTTTGATTCTGATTTCTTTCTTACTATTTGGTACCCTTATTTAAAGAGTTGTGAACTCATTTTTATTCATTCATTAATCAATTTCAAATTTTATTAGAATTTATTTCTATTCTCTTGCTTTCTTTTCTTGTGGAATCGAAAAGTCTCTGTGAGGAGTCCGGAGAAGCTCCGTGGATTCAGAGTAGTTATCCTTGAGGAAGATGGTGATTGACCTCATCACGTTCATCCCTACGTCAATACCTGACAAGACAATACCTCGATAGCTATTACTGACCGAGAAAACCCTTATTCTATAAAATCTCATCCCCCAGATCCTGAATGTTTACCATTAAAGAAGGAGGAACTGAAAATTGAATCGAAGACTGTAACTTCGGAGTGTGTTAAGACTACACCACCTACTAAAAAAATTTAAATTTCATCTATGTGTAGTCTCTGATTCACCATGTTATACTAATATTGAAACTTTTTCTATCACGGGTGAATTTTATATACTTTAGACACCTTAAGAGATTACGAGGAAACGTTATGCTGAGGTTTATAAATTTCTCTGGGAATTCATGCCCTAGAGCATCCAAGCCTATTACAAAGGGAGCTTTTGGATGATCTTGTTGAGAAACCTTCTGAGAAATTTATCAAGATATTGGCCGAAGGAGGAACCTTGCGGCATGATTGAGTAGCTCTTCCCTTGATCTCCTAGTTTGATGGAGGTATAGGTGGGTTTACTGCTTTCATAGGACTAGGATAGTTTGTGTTATGCCGTTATAGGATAGTCAATTTTATGTCGTTAGGTTACTTTACTTTTAAAATTGTTTTACGATAGTTTACTTTTGTTGGTTAACTCTTATGCCAAGCCGACTTCAATTTAAATATTCTTTAGGAAAAAGCCACTTAACTCCATCATCAGGTATTATCTTTCCATCACTTCTACTTTACTTTCATTGTCTCTCGTGCATTGCATGCGTATATCTTTTACATTGAGGACAGTGTAGATTTTAGGTTAAGGATGGGAGATTAGGTTATCTAATTAATGTGATTATGAATCTATCTTTTGAAAATATGATATTGGAGCTCAATATCTTTTTCAATATGAGTAAACAGTCAGAGGATGATAATGATACCCATGACATTAACATGATCGATTCTTTTATGGAAGATAGAGCACTTTTGACTCTATAATCTGACACTCTAGAGACATACTTGGCCCACTTCCCTGATTTAGATGATGACATGATTAGGGAGATGGATGTCATGCTTGATACTATGCCAGTACTTGAAGTTAACCGATGGAGGCCACAATTGAAAGAATTATCCCAAACTAATGTAGTGCCTCTACCGTCTAGCCTCAAAATGTCGAAGTTTGACTTAAAACCTTTGCCCTCTGATCTTAAATATGTCTATTTAGGTCAAGATGAGACATATCTAGTGGTGATTTCTTCCCACCTTGAGCAAGAATACGAGAGTATGCTTATCTCTACTCTCATTAAGTATAAAGGAGCCCTTGGATGGTCGATTATGAATCGCAAGAGAATTGACCCTTTAATTTATACTCACCGCATTCATCTTGAGGATAATATGAAGACCTCCTGACAACCACAACGCTGATTAAATCCAAACATGAAGGAAGTGGTTAAGGTCGAGGTACTTAAGTAGTTGGATGTGGGTATCATATACCCCATATCCAATAGCCAATGAGTGAGTCCAACTCAGGTGGTTCCTAAGAAGTTCGGAATCACCATCGTAGCTAATGTTGGCAATGAACTCGTGCCAACTATAGGTACTACTGGTTGAAGAATATGCATTTGACTACAGAAAGTTGAATACCGTCACTATAAAGGACCACTTTCATTTGCCCTTCATTGATCAAATCTTGGAAAGGCTACCTAGTCACTCTTACTATTTCTTCCTTGAAAGATATTCAGGCTACAATCAGATAGAGATAGCCCTTGAAGATAAAGAAAAGACCACTTTCGACAGCTCCTTTGGCACATTTGCTTACCGAATGCTGTTATTTGGATTGTGTAATACCCCCACCACTTTTCAGCGATGCATGTTAAGTATATTTTCTGATATGGTGGGACAATATTTAGAGGTCTTCATGGACGACTTCTCTATCTTTGGTCTCTCCTTTAGCAAGTGCTTGAAAAATTTGAAAAATGTGCTGAAGCGATGTGAGGAAAAGAATTTAGTATTAAATTTGGAGAAGTATCATTTCATGGTTCATAAGGAAATTGTTCTTGGACATATCATCTTGTCCAAGGGAATTGAAGTAGATAAGGCTAAAATTGATCTTATCTCTAACCAATCTCCACCCAAGAGCATACGAGACATACGATCCTTCTTAACACACTGGATTTTACTAACGATTCATAAAGGAATTTAGTTACCTCTCTCGTCCTTTATGAAATCTACTTCAAAAGGATGTACCATACGAGTGGATTGAGCAATACCATGAAGCTTTCACTAAGCTTAAGGGCATGTTGACTACCCCACCTATCATGTAGCCACCCGTTTGGAGCATTCCTATTGAGATTATGTGTGATGCATCTGACTATGTTATTGGGGCGGTGTTAGGCCAGAGAAAAGAAAAGAAGCCCTACATTATTCACTATATAAGTAAAACTCTAAATCTTATACAAGTGAACTACTCTACTACGGAGAAGGAACTCTTAGTTATAGTGTTTACTTTTGACAAATTTAAGTACTACTTGATCGGATTCAAGATCATTATCTACGCTGATTATAGCGTTGAAGTACCTTCTATCTAAGAATGATGCTAAGCCCCGCTTGATAAGATGGATCCTCCTACTCCAAGAATTTGATTTGAAAATACGGGACAAAAGGGAGTAGAGAACGTAGTAGCTAACCATCTTTCGAGACTTGATCTTCCCGATTCCTTTGAAACGCCACCTAAAAATAATATGTTCCCTAACGAACAATTATTTAAACTCTCCCAATTACCTTGGTTTGCTGACATTGCTAATTATCTTACCACAGGTTTCATGCCGACTCATTGGAATGCGCAAGATAAGAAAAAATTCTTCGTCGAGGTTCATAAGTTCTTCTACAATGACCCGTATTTATTCAAATATTGTCCAGACTAAATTCTAAGGAGATGTGTGTCAGACAATGAACACCAAAGTGTCATCTCTTTCTGTCATTCGCAGACCTGTGGTGGTCACTTTTCTGCTAAAAGGACCACGACCAAAATTTTACAGTGCGGCTTTTACTGGCCCACTATGTTCAAGGATACTTGTGAGTTTTGCAAAGATTGTGAGCGTTGTCAAAAATTGGGTACATTGTCCTATCAAAATATGATGCCTGTAAACCCCATTCTTATCATTGAAGCATTTGATTGCTGGGGCATTGATTTCATGGGGCCATTCCCCCAATCCTTTGGGAATTTATATATTTTGCTGGTAGTAAACTATATCACTAAGTGGGTCGAGGCGATCCTATGCCAGAACAATGACCATCATGCGGCCATTCAATTTTTTTAAAAAAATATCATTTGTCTATTCGGAACACCTTGGGTCATCATTAGTGATAGAGGTTTACAGTTCTATAGTAGGCCATTTGAAAACTTAATAAAGAAATATGGCATCTCTCATAAGGTAAGCACTCCATGCCACCCGTAGAGAAATGGACAAGCTGAGATTTCTAATAAGAAAATTAAACACATTATGGATAAAATGGTTAACCCTGATCGTAAGGATTGGTCAATCCGTTTGACCGATGTTTTATGGGCATACTGTACAACTTTTAAGATACTCATTGGAGTGTCTCTCTTTAGGCTAGTTTATGGAAAAGCTTCTTGCTACTTGCCTATAGAGTTGGAACATAGAGCCTACTGGGCTATCAAAAATCTGAACTTCAATTTGGATAACATTAGTTCACTGCGGAAACTACAGTTGAATGAACTTGAGGAAATCCGGAACGATGCATACGAGAACTCGAGAATTTACAAGGACAAGATGAATGTGTTCCACGATAGGAACATCCTTTGGAAACATTCTTAACCAGTAAAAAAGTCTTGTATAATTCTCAGTTACACCTTTTTTCAGGTAAACTTCAATCTCGATGGACTGGCCCTTTTACTGTTACTAATGTCTATCTACATGGGGCCATTAAGATAAAAAATCTAACAAATGGCCATGTTTTTAAAGTGAACGGAGATCGTTTAAAGCCATTTGTTAAGAAATTTGACTCAGAAGACATGTTCATGCCTCTAACTGATCCTATATACCAGGATTGATCTCCTAGTCTGATGGAGGTGTAGTTAGCATTTATTGTTTTAGTAGGATTTAAGATTAGGATACTTTTCTTTCAATTTGTTTGAATCTTTGTGCTAACCCATCTCACATTAAGAACCTTGGAAAAGCTTCAATCTCTTTTCTTCAGGTACTACCTTTCCATCACTTCTCATTTCTTTCCATTGTCTCATATGAATTGCATGCTTATATTTTTTTTATATTGTGGACAATGTAGATTTTAGGTTGGGGTGTGGATTAGGTAAACTAATCAGTGTTTTCTTAGTTCTAAGTAAAAAAAAAAATTTAATTTTCAATATTTCAAGTTGAAATCTGTTTGAAAAATGATAAATTGTGTATGTAAAAAATGTTTTGAGTATGATGATAAGATTGAGAATGAATTTTGAATTGTTGGAGTTTGATCAACTAAGTATTTTATCACCTACAATTCTTGCACTCAATTGATTAAGAGTAAGTTTAAATATCATATTAATCTAAGTCACAAAACACGTTTAAATTGTTTTCTGTGAATTATGCTAGAATTTCTTATTGTTAATATGTGAAGCATTGATCGATGGTGGTGAATTAAGTCTGGAGAATTTTATCCACCTTAAAAGATGAAAAGAACCAGAAAAAAAACAGTGAGATCGACAAAAAGGTTGTATACGATGAACAGACTGTAAAAGAATGAAAATGAATGGAAAGTCTAAAAAAAATGAATAAATAAAAAGAGACCATTGATATAAAATAAAAAACTGAAAATAGAAGAAAAATGGGATAAGTTAAGAATCAGTACTTGATTATTCAATTAATCTTGAGGCGATGATCATGGCTAATATTATGTAATGATAGTATACTTTATGGAAAGTAAATTGAAATTCACTAAGCACATTGGGAAAACTTGATATATGAACTTATGCTCTATATTGATTGATGAAGAATCTATTTGATTGATTGATTGTTTGAAAAAGCTCTAGGTTTATAAAATTTCACTCTTACTTTTTTGAATTATACTCAATCATACTTGTTTACACAAATGATTATTTTCTCGAAGAACTTTGAAAATTGAGATTTGAAGATTACTTCATGTATGTTTTGCTCAGGACTAACAAAATGTTAGTTGATGGTGTGTTGAGTGTGAAATATTACATATTTCTCCCTATTTATATCTTGATTTTATAAACATGATTGTGTTTAATCGATTTAATTATGCAAGTTTTCATGCGCAAGGTGATTTCGAGAGCTTAATGCGAAATTGATACCAAAAGGAATATTTATGCTCAAAAGATTATTAAATGAAGATTTAAAAATTTAGAAATCATTAATGAAGAATTCATATGCCAAAGATATAAGAAAACTAAGTGAGGAATGAAGTGAAGAAAAGAAATTCTGAAATTGTCCTGAAAACAAATATATTCCTGAAATTGTCCTCAAAAAGTATATTCTAAAATCCGGAATCTATTTTAGTAGTGCAGAGTGAAGTATATTTGAAAAACTGCGTAGAGTGAAGTTTAATTTAGCAAACTGTGGAGAGTGTGTAAATTTGAGGCGGTTTCTAGATTTTTTTAACTAGGTATGAAAGTTAGAGTTCCACAACTATAAATAAGACTCTCTAGGATGCTCCAAAGCAACTTCTAGGGTTTGGAAAGGTATTAAAGAGCATAAAAAAGGGGTGGAGCAGTTGTCAAAGAATTTTTCTTCTTCCTTAGTTTATTTTCATACTTTGTTTAAGAGATTTGGTTTCAATCATGTCTATGGTTGGCTAAACCTCTTAGATAGGGCTAAGAGGTGAAGCTTGTAGCATGTTGAGATATTTATTTTTCTTTGATTCTTGTTCTTATTGAATTTCATTAATTTCTAGTTTAATATTAAACGAATATTTTCAGTTTTATATAATTTATTGTGACTCAAATTACAATAGATACTGTGATAGCTTTGGATATCTTTTTTTCCTATTTTGAGATAGTGAGATTGGTAAATCCCATTATTCACCATCGTCTCCTAGGCATGGTAGGGTGAAGGAATTTCTTCCAATCTTCACAATTCTCCTCCATTGAGAATTAGGTCAATGAAAAGTTCTAATTTGATTTAAATTGTTTTATCTTCCAATTTGATAGGATAGGACTTCAATTCCAATTGTGTTTATTGAATCAAGCAAGGCAGCATCTTAATAGCTAAAAGTGAATCCTTGGCATCCCAATTCTCACTTTTAATTGATAGTTTAAACATTATTCACAATTACTCTCTTTTATTCCAGAATTCAGATTTAGATATTCTTCTAGTTCTAGTTATAGTTCTTTTCAGAAGTACAAGTTTAGTCCATGTGGATTTAACCTCGTTCTCACGAGTTATTAATACATCGTGACACTATACTTGGGGTTGTAAACATTGATCGGTTTTCCCTGCGCTTGGCAACGAACTCTTGCAGGTAACCCCTCTAGATGAGAGACTCGATCTCTTCCTTAAGCTCGAAGCAATCGACCATGTTATGGGCATGATCTCGATGAAAATGACAGTATTTCAACGTGTCTCTTTCTCTAGAGTGGCCCTCATCTAGTTCAACTACTTCAAAATTCTCCTGTCTCTGACCTCCATGAGCACCTGCTCAAGCATAGTGTTCAATGGAGTATACCGGTGAAACCGGCTCTCTAGAAATTGGGTAGCCTGGGGAGCACCATCCTGGTCATCAGCTCTCTTTCTTTTAGGGTTATGGTTGGGTCCCTCCTTAGCCTCATTTCTCTTCTTATCTTTTACTGAGCTGCTCTCGTCCTTAGTGTCTTTGCGAGCATCGAACAATTCCTCAGCACTTGTGTACTTCTGAGCTTGGTTCATAAGGTCACCCAGGGTTTTGGGGGGATTCTTTCCAAGCAAGAAGAGGAACTCCCTTTTTTAAGCCATCCATCATGGCCATTGTAAGACCCGTATCCTAGTTTGTACTGTTCCGTCAACTCCCGCGATACTTCCGGTCGAATTCGGCAATCCTCGACCACTTTCTGATGTTTGCACGTGATCCTAAGCTGAGACCTATATATCAAAGATGGCTAAAAATTGAAACCTATACCTTACCGACCGCGCCGTCACTGTGGTTCTAACGCCGCGACTCGCACACCGACCCGATACCCAGTCTAAAAGATGTCAGTCTGCATCCGTTCCTAAGAAACACCGCGCGTTGCGAATTACGAGGAAATCTCTACGAGATGTCCCATCAATCAATGTCAAAGTACAACCATACCTCAAGTACAAGCCCCATCCCTCCTTTTCCCCTCAAGTCAACTCTCTTTCCACCTCACTATCTCACTTTATAAAAATTTCAACCATAACTATCCCTCTTTTACCCATTTTTCAAACCAACTCATACTTCATTAATTACACCCATCACTCCAACTATATCTTTTATTATTCTCTCTCATTTCTTAAAATCTCCCAAGCAAAAAAATTTTCGTACGTCTAAGCCTCCCAACTCTCTCCCAAATCACAAGTGTGGCCCACTCTCTCATCTCTCATCCTCACCATCAAAGGTCCATCATCCACCGTCCAAAATAAAGGCAATCAGCTAAGAAGGCTAGGGGAGCAAGAAGGAAGCCAAGAGGTGCATGATCCACAGTTGAATTCTTTTTAGGGACCACTTGTTGGTGGGACCCATTTTTGATGTATGATTTGCATTATGTGGGGCCCATAGTGGCTGGCCCCACCATCACCGTCTTTTGTTCTCTCTTTCTCTCTCTCTCTCTTTCTCTCCTTATCCTTCTCCTAAAATGAAGTGGGCCCCACCGATTCATGATAAATCTACTCCATCCATCAAATGGTGTGGCCCACTACATCTTAGATAAATGATATATATATATATATATATATATATATATATATATATATATATATGTACATGCAAGGTGGGCCATGATCATGTGGGACCCACCTTGGTGAACGTGGACCACGTGCATGTGGGATCCACCATGATGTAGTGTTAATCCAGGCCGTCTAGCGTACGCTGGACGAGCGTGGTGTGCATGGAGCGTGTGTACTGACATGGAGGGTACTAACGAACTGACAAAAGAAAGAAAAAGGAAAAGTAAATGGTGGGCCACTGATGCAGGCCCCACGTTGATGTATGTGCTTGATCTAAGTCGTCCACCACCTTCCTCAGACTATTTTAGGCGTTGAGCCGAAATTTGGGACCAATTCGATTCTCAGGTGGGCCATACCATCTAAAATCATGTAGAAACATGCCTGAACATATAAAGGTACTTGGTGGGGCCTACCTGAAGTTTGGATGCATCTTAAACTTGGACTGAACGGTCCACCACGTGGGACACACATATTAGACGTTTTGGATCATCTTATTGTGGGCCCCATATTATTATTTTTTTTTTAAAAAAAAAAAAGAGAAAGAAAAGGGAAAGGAAACGGTGGGCTACTCCAACATGGCCCCACCTTGATGTATATATTTAATCCAAGCCATCCATTATATTCTCGGGATCATTTTAGGCGTTGAACCGAAAAATGAGACCGATCCAATTATCTGGCGGGTCGTGGCATTAAGAATACTAGTATTTTCCTTTAAAACTTGAAAAAATGATTTCTGGGGTCCACCAGAAGCTTGGACCCACCTGAAACTTGTTTTGGACCCTTAATTTTGTGGGGCATACATAATGGACAGGTTGGATTGTAAATAAACACTTTGGTGGGCCCTACATGGGACCCACTGTGGTATGTGTGGCTTACCACACCGTCCACAATAGTGGGTGGTGACACCCACTGTGATGCAAGTATTTCACTCACGTCGTCCGTCCACGGCAGTGGACGATGGCCCCCACCTAGTATATGCATTGTGTCCACGCCGTCCATCACTGTGGGCCCTGGCCCACGTGACGTTATGAACAGGTTTGGATGGCATTAAACATTACAATGGGCCCGTGTTGGGTAGAAAATATACATTTTGGTGGGCCCTGGGTCTATATGACCTTATCAACAAGTTTGAATGGAAAATAAACATTTTGGTGGGCCCATTGCTACATGGCCTTATCAACAGGTGGGATGTAAAATAAACATTTTGGTGGGCCCCTTGCCACACGGCCTTAACAACAGGTTGGGTGGCAAATAAGCATTTCACTGGACCCAGGATTGGATGGAAAATAAATGTTATAGTGGGCCCACATGGGAGCCTACCATGATGCATGAGTTTCATCCAAACCGTCCAACCATTTTGAGATCATCTTAAGGCCATTGTAGAGGCTCATCTTAATGTATTTGTGGCCCGCCCACTAAGGCCCACTTTGTTATATATGGGCCCATGTGTATAGGCCCATTTGAAGTATTTGTGGCCCATTGTTGAGGCCCACCTTGGTATATATAAGGCCTATATGATTAGGCCCATTTGATGCACATAAAGCTCATGTGATTGGGGCTCATTTTTAATGCATACTGAGGCCCATGGGTTATGACTCATTGCAAAGGACCTAAGGCCTATTGGTGAGGCTCATTGAGGTGATCTATTTGATGAATGTAGAGCCCATATGATACGGCCCAAATTGATGTACTTTAGGCCCAATTGGGGGCAACTAGGTCCATTGCAATGCGTGATCCCCTATGGCATATGATGATGTTTATAGCAAGTAATGCCTTGGGAACAATGATGGTTAGATGCCCACATTGTAAGGATGACGACGGTTAAATGTCCGCACCGTCAATCTCCATAGGGCCCACTGATAGGCCCATATTGTAGTCTACAGGCCATTTAGGCCCATCTTCATTTTGAGCAAAGCCCACCTATTACGTATATTAGGCCCATGTGCAGGGCCCGCCTATTTTGTATTTAAGGCCCGTGGAAGTAGCCCAATGAGATGCATTTACGGCCCTTATCCCAAGGCCCATGGCGATGTATATGCAGCCCACGAGTGAGGCCCGATGTGATAAAATTATGACCTATGATGATGTATATTAGACCTTGTATGAGGCCCGTTGTGATGTGTATCCAGCCCATGGTTAGGGCCAATATGATATTTTTATGGCCCATCTTGATATATTAGTGCGGCCCATTGATGCAGCCCACTTGATGTGAATGAGGCCCATGCGCAGGGCCCACCTATGAAATATATATTAAGCCCATGTCAACGACCCATAGTGATGTATTTGCGGCCCAGTTGATAAGGCCCATAGTGATGTATTTGTAGCCTGTATAGCGAGGCCTGTCATAATGTATATGTAACCCTTGTATGAGGCCCATGTGAGAGACTCATCGTGGTGTGCATTAAGCTCTTAAGTGGGACCCATGGTGTTGTATATTTGGCCCTTATATGAGGCCATGGGTCCACTATATGTTAGGCTCTATGTGGGCCATTTCTTGGGACAATATTGGTTAAATGTCCACATTGTCGAGGCCAATTGTTGATATTGACTATGAGTATGTGATAGCATAACATCATGATACAAGCCCATACACATCATCTGCATGTTTGTTATGAGTTGTGGTTGACCATTGCATATGTCATTGAATATGTTGATATGAGACTCCCTGATAGGCGGAGGTTACCTCACATGAGCACACGACATGCGCAGGATTGATGCATGATTAGATTGTGTGACTCATGCATCTTGCATTGTGTGTTATACGCCCTAGCGACATCAGGGTCGTAGCCTCCACAAGCATATCGTGGATGGCCAGACGGGACACCGAAAATGTTTGGTTCTAGCATACGGGCGCCATAGATGTCCCTATGTGAAAATTTCTAAACCTCCGTGGCCAGAAAATTACTCCAATGTCGAGACCGAGTGGATATATGAGTGCACGAAGGCCAAATACTAGGAGGTCGCGTATCCCACTGTGTCGTGGTTGGTTAGAAAGGGATGTCACCTTACCCGCCTGAGTGAGGGGGCAATGTCTAGGTTGAGTTTGACCAACTTGAGGAATGGGTCCGCTATCGACGAGCCGGGCCTGATATTGATAGGCGGATAGTGAGGTCTCTTCCACTTACCCAGTTGTGCGCTTGGATAAGGGCGGCAAGCTGGCGTAAAGTGTAATAGACCCCGGTGATGATTCCCGAGATGAACTGTACTAATATGTGGATTTAGTGAGCAGGAGTTGCATAGTCATTCATTCATTCATTCATTCACTATTCACTCGGGCTGGTAGTACGCAACTATTTGTCACGTGTGCCTTCGCAATGGCCATGATTTTGGTTGGGGCGCGCGACTAACCTGAGATCATGAGTTTACCACATTGAGTCTGACTATCCAAATTTAGGTATGGGACTGGTTTGGAAAGAAGTCCCTTATGGTGGATCCCGTAGCCTGCAATACTACGTACTATCATCCCAACTTCACACTCCAGCATGGTCATTCCATTAGCACCACATATTGCATATTGCATTATATCCTCGGCATATGGCATTTTGGGTTGTTATGTTTCTGTATTCCTGTGACTTAGATGAGAGTGATGATATTTGTTAGCTCTTCCGAATCGTATATTGCATTATATCCTTGTCATCCGATATTTAATTATTTATAACTCATCATTTGCATAGCTGTCGTATATTTCGTATTCTGATATTGATTGACTCATGGACATGTCCGTATTTCTGCTTACTCTGTTATCGTATGATTTATGATCTTGTCTGTATTTCGGTTTACTCTGATAATTTCTGTTATTGTCAGTATTTCTACTTATTCTGACATTGTATGATCTATGGATTATCAATGTTTCCGGTATTGTATGATTAAGGCATTGTATTGAATACTTAACACTTATCTTATGCACACACTTACACCACCTTCTAAGCTTTCTATAAGCTTATGCACGATAGATGCGTGCAGGTAAAGTTAGGTTGCAGCAGCGTTGAGCTTAGAGCGTGCAGTGGTCTTTCGAAGCTTGATTTTGATATATGTATTTTCCTTTCAGTATTGTACTCAAATGATTATATTAGTGGATATGTGATGATGATATTACCTTTGTGAATTGGGTAATCTTGTGGTTATGCTTATTACGAGTTAATTATACAAAAAAAAAAAAAAAAATACTCCTTGTAGGATCCTGGGATCGGAATCTAGCATATGAATGCTAGGAGCTGAGAATGGGGTACTACGGAGGCTATCAGTACTGGATTCGGTGATTGGAATTCCTGTGAATCCGATTTCTGGATTTGAGGCGTGACAGCCATGAAGGCTATCTCATCAAGTAATTGTGTAAGAAGGTGGGTCGTTAGCTTACAAATATCTTTGCCTCCGATAAACTAGGTGGCAAAGGCTTTGCTGAGCCCTTCGGCTTCAGGTTCTTGTACCGCTTCCGAACTACCCTAGTGAGTATAAGGGAAAATACCCTACACATCGCGAGTCCAAAAGTGTCGTGGAGCTCCATCTATGCTCAAAATGACTCCAGGTGCTTAGCCGGGTCGCCTAAACCCGAATATGGTTGTATCTAGGGCATCCTGAACCGATGTGCTAGCTGAGGCTGAATAACGTCGTTGGCGAATGGCAGCTCGGTCTACTCAAGGAGTGCGTCAACAAATACCGGGTCTTTTGCTCAGTACACTTGTTGAAAATTACCGAGATGGTCCCAAACTCTCTAATGTCCGCCCCCCGAGGTACCTCGCTTTCTGTCATGGCTTCTTGGGCCTTCTTTTCCTGCGCCTATCACTACTCATTGAAGGTATGATGCAAGTTGGATGCACAGATATGGACCGTCAAATTTGTGCCTTTTTCACCTAGTATGTGGGCTACACTATAAAATAAAAATAATAATAATAATAAATAATAATGGAATTGGGTGCTCACCATTAAAACTTTCTTGTAGCCCATAGAGATTTTGAATCAACCTGATATTTGAACTTCCTTGTCCTGATGGTGATGACCTTATGAACGGGTTAGATTGCATATAGACACCAAAGTGGGCTCTAGGAAGATGCTAAATGGAGAGTGTTTCCATCCCAAATGTTTTTCATGTGTTTCCAGCCCAAACGGATCCAAAGTGTGATAGAGTTTTCCTCCTCGGTTCGGAGGAGAGACGGTGCAGTGGTTGAAATTTTGAAGGGTTTCATCACGCTGCTCGACCGGTCGTAGGTGGTCTTCGACGGTGATGAGAGGCGCTCGACCGGTCGTAGGTTCGAGCTCTGGCACGACTCAAAGTTCAGCGAGTTGTTACTAATTTTCTCTGCGATCTACAACCAGTCGTGGGTGAGCTACGACCAGTCGTAGGCGGATAGGACCAGTCCTGAAATTTCTAGGACCAGTCATAGGTTACGCAGTTTTTGGAAAAAATTACGGATTTGAGTCCTTTCGCAACAGGGATGCGGAAAGGAGTATCCTAAAACTATAAAAAGGGGTTCCTAGGGTTTTCTAGGGGATTATGATGTGTAAAGAAAAGCATAAGAGGGTTTTCTAAAAGAGCTTAGGGTGTGAGAGAGAGAGAGAGAAAAGAGAGAGAAGAATCTTGTGGAAGGGAGTCGTCGTCTCGGCGTTTCTACGTCCTCGTGATCAGTGAGATCTCTCAGTTTTCTTTTTATTCTCTTATTGTTTATTCGCTCTTGCGAGAGTGAAGAAGGTTGTAACGTTCTACTTCATAGTGGATTGTTGATCTGGACGAAGTCCCGTGGTTTTTATCTCTTTGAGGGTTTTCCACGTAAAAATCTCTTGTGTGGTGTGTGATTGTTGCTTTGATTTATTTCATTGCTATTATTATCTCATAATTCTGATTTGTTCAAGAGGATTAGATCCTAAAGTTTTGTGCAAGGTCCCCAACAAAGTGGACCACACCTAGGTTTTGAACACCACACTTTGGATCCGTTTGGGTACGGAATCCTACTAAATCGGAATTAAGCCTAATCATGATTTTAGTAGGCCCGTGGCCTCAACGTCAGATGCGCCTTAAAGCTGTAATGACCGAAGTTTAAGAAAAACCTAACTGCCATCATTGCATTTGTGCTGATGAAAGCAGGAGGGCGTGGGGCCTACCGTGTATTATATTTTTTATCCACGCCGTCCATCTATTTTGATGGATAATTTTGTGGTAGGGCCCGAGAAGGAGTTGGATCGAAGGCTGAAGCTGACCACACCACAAGAAGCAGCGATGGTTGAGCTCTCACCGTTGAAAACCTCCTGGGGCCCACCATGATGATTATTTGCGATCCAACCTGTTCATAAGTTCACGTAGACCTTTCAGTCCCCAAAAATAGTGAGTATAAGGGAAAAATAATTATCAGCTATCCAAAGCTTCTGTGGCCCCCAAAAAAATTCAACAGTAGGATTTCAGTCCCCACTGCTTCTTGCGGTGTGGTTCACTTGAGCCTTCAACCTGGCTCCTTTTTTGGGTTAATGTCAAAAAATAATATTTTAAAATGGATGGACGGCACGGATAAAACATATAAATCGCCCTATGTCCCACATAGCCCCCTGACAGGACTGTCCGTCCCTAGGTCCCGGTGGGGTACTGCCCAGCCCCGCCTTCACTTAGAACACGGATTCGGTAAATGACCCTAGCATCCCTAACCAGCGATGTGGGTTAGACCAGAACGTAAGGTCTACCTCAGTGCATGCACTGTATATTCATGGCGTTTATCTGTTTTTCTATATTATTTTAGGGCATGGTACAAAAAAATAAAGTAGGTACAAATTTCAGGTGAACCACGTCACAGGAAACAGTGGTTGTTGAATGCCCGCCATTAAAAACTCCCTAGGGTCCACCTAATTTTTGTTAACGATCCAACTATGATAAGACGAAATCCCCAGGTGAAAGAAACTTTCTATATATATTACCTTGGTACAAAACTTTTTTAATCCTGCATAAGGTTTTTGATGTTCAACCACCACTCTTTCTTGCAGTGTAGTCCACCTGAAATTTATATTTTATACCTGTTTCATTTGTGGTAACATTATCTAAAACAAAATAGAAAAGCAAATGACGGCATGGATATACAATGCATACATCTAGGTTGGCCTATTTGTCTGGGTCTCGCCCATGGCTGACTGTGGGTCGCAGAAGTCACACTCAAGTGACCCTGCATTGCCCCGAGTGGGTACTGATGGGTTCAGGCAAAGTTGTGTGGGCCCATCATAATGTACATGTTTTATCGACGCTGTCCATCCATTTTCTGAATTTTTTAAGGCATGAACTCAAAAAAGTTCCGCAAATTAAAATCTCACATCGACCACACCATAGGAAACAGTGATGATTGATTGTCCACCATTAAAAACTTTTTCGGGGCTATAAAAGTTTTGAATCAAGTTGATATTTGTGTTTTCTCTTAATACAGGTCTATGTGACCTAATCAACAGCTTAGATGACAAATAAACATTATAGTAGGCCTTAAGAAGTTTTTAATGGTGGGCGTTCAATCACCACTATTTTCCTCAAGTGTGGTCTACTTGAGATTTGGATCTATCCTTATCTTTGGTTCATGACCTTAAATGTGCTTTAAAAATAGATAGATAGCATAGATAAAACACATACACATCATGGTGGGGTCCACATCACCAGTAACAAGGCAGGTGCATACACCATTAGCACCTGCACTTTAGTACCCAACATGGTGGAGAGTTTGGTCCCACTAAAATGGGGCTGTGTTTACTCTCGATGGAGTCAGATTAGGTGGTGTGGGGCCCATTGAGATGTATGAGTTTCACATACACACTATCCCACCATTTTGCCAGCTCATTTTAATTTATGAATTGAAAGATGAAGCAAATCTTAAGCATAAGTGAACCAAACAATGAAATAGTGGATGATGAAACCTACAGTTGAAACCTTCTTAGGGCCCACCATAACATTCATTTGTCATCCAACCTCTTGGTAAGGTTACATAAACTTAGATGAAGGGGAAAACATAAACGTCATCTTGATCCAAAACTTTTGTGGCCCCAAAAGAGTTTTAAACAGTAGGTGTTCAATCACCACTATTCCTAATGTGGTCCACTTGGACTTCAAATCTACTTTATTTTTATACACTAAAATGAGCAAGCAAAATATATGGATGACATGAATATAAAATACGTACATCAAGATGGATCTTACAATGACCAATATATCACTACACCATTGATAAACATGTACATCAATGACCACGTTGTAATATTTGATTTGTTCATGTGATGCAGTTAGAGATAGCGCTCATGCAAGGTATGTTTGAAAGTTGTAAAGTTGCGCGTGTACTTAACCGTACTCAACCGTATCACCTCCAACAACAGCTCGTGAGTTCAATCAAATCTCATCACATCATGTTACTGTAAATGTCTTTGTCGGCTGGAAGGGTAGACCATGCAATCTACGTCCCTTTGGTTGTCATTAATTTATGACACATGGAATGAGGCTCCCATGAAAGTTGATTACGTCTCCTAACCTGCCACATTGGACTCGGTCCACACGGAGGCTACGTGGAACCGACCATGATGTATGGTTTTATCCGCACCTTTTATTTATTTATATTATTTTTTTAGATCATTTTAGATCATGAGCCTAAAATACGCAAATCCAAGAATGAAGTAGACCACAGTGGAGATTAAACACGTGCTATTAAAAATTTGTTCCAAGCTATAGAAGTTTTAATCAAGATCATATATTAATGTTTTGCTTCATTCAAGTCTATGTGACCTTACGAACAGGTTGCACTACAGATAAATATTCCGGTAAGAGTCATTATTACTACTGCTTCCTATGATTTGTTCCGGTCCACTTCAACTTTAGATCTACCTCCTTTCTAAGCTCATGGTGCAGAAAAATGAACGGAGAGTGTGAATAAAACTTGTATATCACGGTGGGCCCCACAGAACCCATGTCTGTCCGGGCGGGGCAGGATGCAATCCTCTTCTGGCTTTGGTAATCCTCACCAGTTATATCACTGTTGCATTCAACATAGTTGTGGACCATGCGCCAAATAATTCCCTGGATGCCACAATCCTAACCTTTTGATAGTACCTAAAACCGGAAGGTTAGCTGTCCACGTCCAACTTAAAAATGTTTTAAGAAGGGCTATCATGATCTTTCAATCTTGGAGAATTTTGGCGTTTGATCCAGCCACGCCAAGAGACAGCAAACCATCACTGGACTGGATTTCTCCAACATGGCCCCATCATGAAATCTCAAGTTGAACGTGTAACGGAACGTCTCTCAGCCGCCTAGTTGCAGATGAGAAATTCGTGCAACTATCTTAGGGTGGGGTCCACCGTGGTGAGTGCATGCCATCCAACCCATCTATCAAGGCCGTTCTACCATGAAAACTGGACATCCTAAAAATCAGAACGATCCAACCATCAGCTGAGCCACCACTAGAATTTTTAGATTTTTAAGTGGTCATCCCTTATTTTCTATGCTGTGGCCCACCTGATGATTGGATTGAATTTCTTCCATTTTCATGATGGAGTGATCCTGTTGGATGCTCTGAATCCTATACATACATTAAGGTGGGCCATCCACAATAGGAGTACAGGACACATAATATCATCACTGAACCATGAACCTACTTGTACCGATTGAAAATCCGAACGGTAGAGAAATAATGCTAGGACCCCGTCAGAAAATATCACAAACGAAGGGACCACTAATGTTAGAAATCTGGGTCCACGGACAAGCAGTGATGATTCACCGCCATTTTCATACCAAGGAGACAGCCCGAAGATTTCGCTGGCATACAATCCCAACCATTCAATTAATAGCGTGTATCAAGGGGATGGTCATAAGTAGAATCACCATCAGTCCAATTTCAAAAGAGATTAAAATCAACACCATCCAATCATCATCCTCTAAGCCTTATACCAACTAATTGTAACCAGCTAAATCAACACCGTCCAATACAGTGGTTGTTGAATGCCTACCATTAAAAACTTCCTAGGGTCCACCGTAAGTTTTGTTAACCATCCATCCAACTTTGATAAGGTGAAAGCCCTGGATGGAAAATAAGAGAATATATATATATATATACACGTCTTGATACAAAACTTTTGTATCCTAGGAAAAGTTTTTAATGGCCAACAGCCACAGCCGCTCTTTCTTGCAGTGTAGTCCACCAGATATTTATATTTTATATTTGCTTCATTTGTGGCAACTCGCTCTAAAATAAGATAGAAAAGCAAATGACAGCACGGATATACGATGCATGCATCAAGGTTGGCCCAACTTGTTAGGGTTTCACCCATGGCTGATTGGGGGCAGTGGAAGTCGCACCCAACCGCTGCACCGGGTGCATACTGATCGGTGTGGGCAAAGTTGCGTGGGCTCATCATGATGTACAAGTTTTATGCACACTATTTTCTGTATCATTTTAGGCATGAACTCAAAAAATTTAGGCAAATTACTACACGAAACAGTGGTGATTGATCGTCCACCATTAAAAACTTCTTTGGGGCTATAAATGTTTTGGATCAAGTTGATATATGTGTTTTTCCTTCATTCAGGTCTACGTGACCTAATCATCAGGTTGAATGACAAATAAACATTATAGTAGGCCCTAAGAAGTTTTTAATGGTGGGCATTTAATCACCATTATTTTACTCTAGCATGGCTTACTTGGGATTTGGATCTAACCTTATCTTACGTTCATGACCTAAAATGTACTTTAAAAATAGATGGACAGCATGGATAAAACACACACCACAGTAGGGTCCACATCACCGGTCACAAGGTAGGTGCATACACCATTAGCACCTTCACTTTAGTACCCAAAATGGTGGAGGGTTTGGTCGGATTAGGTGGTGTGGGGCCCATCGAGATGTATGAGTTTCATATCCACACTGTCCAACTATTTTGCCAACTCATTTTAATTCATGAATTGAAAAATGAAGCAAATCTTAGGCCAAGTGGACCAAATAATGAAATAGTGGGATGATGAAACCTATAGTTGAAACCTTCTTAGGGCCCACCGTAACATCCATATGCTATCCAACCTCTTGACAAGGTCACACAGTCTTAGACGTAGGGAAAACATAAACATCATCTTGATCCAAAATTTTTATGGCCTTTAAAGAGTTTTAAATGGTAAGTCTTCAATCACTCTATTCTCATGGTGTGGTCCACTTGAATTTTGAATCTACTTCATTTGTTGTTTGTTCCATAAAATTAAGCAAACAAAACCGATGGATAGCATGAATATAAAACACATATATCACGATGGATCTTACAATGCCTGGCATATCACTACACCATTGATGCACACATACATCAATGACTAAGTTGCAAGATTTGATTTGATCATGTGATGCAGTTATGTGATGCAGTTGGAGATGAGGCTCATGCAAAGAACGTTTGAAAGTTGTAACGTTACCTGCCCTACTTAATGGGCTCACCGTCAACAGCAGCGTGTAAGTCCAATCAAATCTCATTACATCATCTTACTGTTAAGTGTCCTTGTCGGCCGGGAGACCATGCAATCTAACGTCCCATAGTTTTCATTTATGACATATGGAATGAGGCTCCCATGCGATTAGATTACGTCCTAACCTGTCTCAATGGACTCGGTCCACACAGAGACTATGTGGAGCCCACCATGGTTTTATCCACACCGTTCATTTATTTTTCTTTCTTTTTTTTCAGAACATTTTAGATCAAGAGCCCAAAATAAGCAAATCCAAGGATGAAGTGGACCACAGTGGGGATTAAACACCTACCATTAAAAATTTATTGGAATCTGCAAATGATTTTATCCAGCTAATATTTAATGTTTTACTTCATTCAGATGTCACCTTATGAACAGGTTAGATAACAAATAAATATTCTAGGAGTCAATATCACTACTGCTTCTTATAGTTTGGTCCAGTCCACTTCAACTTTAGATCTACGTCTTTTTTTAAGATCATAATATAGAAAAAGTAACGGACAGCGTGAATAAAAATCATATATCAAGGTAGGCCCCACGAAACCCTTTTTGTCCAGGCGGGGCAGTATGCAATCCTCTTCTGGCTTTGGTAATCCTCACCAGTTAATCACTGTTGCATTCAACGTAGTTGTGGACCATGCCCCAAATAATTCCCTAGATGCCACAATCCTAACCTTTTGATAGTACCTAGAATCGGAAGTTTAGCTGTCCGCATTCAACTTTAAAATGTTTTAAAAAAAGGTCCTCAGGATTGAAATTCAACTTAAAAATGTTTTTAAAAGGGCAGTCACGATCTTTCAATCTTGGAGACTTTTGGCGTCTGAGCCATCCGCGCGAAGACGGAGCAAACCAACTAGACTAGATTTTACAAACATGGCCCCATCATGAAATCTCAAGTAGAACGTGTAACGGAACGTCTCTCAGCCGCCTAGTTGCAGATGACAAATTCGTACAACTATCTTAGCGTGGGGTCGACCGTGGTGAGTGCATACCATCCAACCCATCTGGCAAGGCCACCCTGCCATGAAAACTGGACATCCTAAAAATCAGAAAGATCTAACCATCAGCTGAACCACTACTAGAATTTTCAGATTTTTAGGTGGTTATCTCTTGTTTTCTATGTTGTGGCCCACCTGATGATCAGATTGAATTTCTTCCATTTTTATGATGGAGTGACCCTGTTAGACGCTCTGAATCCTATACATACATTAAGGTGGGCCATCCACAACAGGAGTACAGGACTCAAAATGTCATCACTAAACCATGGACCTACCTGTACAGATTGAAAATCCGAACGGTAGTGGAGAAATAATTCTACGACCCCATCAGAAAATATCATAAACGAAAGGCCCACTAATGTCAGAAATTGAACAAGTAGTGATGGTGCACCACCATTTCCAAAATGGTAGAGATTGAAGATTTCGCTGGTCATACAATCCCAACCATTCAATTATTAACGGGTATCAAGGGGATGGTCACAAGTAGAATCGCCATCGTTCCAATTTCAAAAGGGATTAAAATCAACACCATCCACTCATCATCGTGTAAGCCTTATACCAACTAATTGTAATCGGCTAAATCAGCACCGTCCAGTCATTACTGAATTTTTTTTTCTATGATTCATTCACTAGTCAGACGGTCCAGATCGTCATAAATGTACGTCAGTGAAATGGCCCATGGGTCACCGCCAATTCCAAAACGTTGGGGAACTCGCGATGTGCCAGTCATATGATACTCAGGCAGGGAAGCGGATTGCTGCGATATGGCTGGTGCTCAAGTTGTACGAACGGTTCAAAGGAGATCAAAGTTGCATGGACCCAAAATGATGTATTTATTATATCCACACCGTTCATCCATTTTATGGGATCATTTTAGAACATGGTACCAAAAATTATTCATATACAAATCTTAAGTGAACCACACCAGGAATATAAGTGGGACAATGATTCTCACCATTAAAACATTCGCAGGGCCCACCATAACGTTTATTTTTCATCCAATCTGTTCATAAGGTCACACAGACCTGGATGAATAGGAAAAACAAATATCATATTGATCTAAAACTTCTGTGACCCCAAAAAGGTTTCAATGATATACGTTCAATCCTACAGCTTTTTGCAGTGTGGTCCACTTAATCTTTAGATCTGTCTTATTTTTCGGTTCAAGACCCAGGACGATCTCAACAAATGAAAGGACAGTTGGGATATAAAACATACCTCATGATGGGACTCGGTGACGTCAAAACGCTAGCCAGATCGGTGGTGTGTGGTACACCGTCTAATCCGCTTCCCTCAGGCAGCGCTTGACACTTCATACGCAGTGACCCAAAAATCGGACACGTGGCATACATTAACTCAAGTTAAACGGGCTAAATTGTGGAAGTCACTGTACCTAAGCACAGTCCGATAATCAGATAGGTTGGATAATTCTAACCACTGATTCGTGGTCACTTATCTATTGAAATATGACCGTTGGATATTTTTCATTTCTATCCGTCCATTGAATGTCTACCTATCGGATTTTCAGATTAAATGTTGGTTCATGAGAAATCTAAATTGGGAAATATGACATGGACAGTTTAATTTGACTAACATATATTCTGTGTATGCAATTTCTAAGAAATTTCTAAATGCCTGCTTATGATCCATCACAATCCGCCAGAGTATCAAAGCTTTCACTTTGTTTAATGTTCCTTTTGCTCCTAGTCGCAAAAGAAGCCACGGAATTGAGTAGATTTAAACCATTGGATTTTAATATATGAAATGGCCTGATTTCTTTGCTATTTTAAGGAAATGAAAAGCTAAAGAAGGGCCCATGTTGAGAATCTACCGTTAAAAAATATAGTACTATTTATAGAAAGTTCAAGGGCGGAGGTGGCATGTAGGATGAGACAGGCGAGGCTCGATGTAAGATTTGTTTAAGTTAAACGTTTAGGGCCTGTTTGGCCAGGCAGATCCCACGGTATTAGGAGGGATGGGATCGGCAATATCCTTGGATAGGCATGACGAGCCAAACAGGTCCGGTGAGCTTGTCCCGGGATATAAGCCATCCCATGGATCTCAAGACAATCCACTGACATCACCATCATTACCTTAAAATTGATCCTATCCCTTGGTTGAATGGATTGGAAGGTAAAATCCTCGGATATGTGGGGCGTGCCAAACAGACCTAGTGAACTTGTCCCGGGATATAAGCAATTCCATGGATCTTAAGACAATCCACTGACACCACCATCATTACCTTAAAATTGATCCCATCCCTCCTAATACCATGGGATCTGCCCGGCCAAACAGGCCCTTATGAACTTGTGAAGAAGGGACAAAGCTCTGGCGTGTATTGTGCTTAAGAAGCAATTTGTGTGATTTCATACGATTCTCTTGAATAAAATACCACCTTAAATGATAGCATTACATGATATCATATTCATTTTTATTAAGGAAAATGTCATGTCATGTCATGTCATGTCAGGTAATGGAAGCTTTCTAGGTGGGCCTGATGAAAATCGTCTCAAAACGTCATGTCAGTTATAGCTACCATAGCTTTATATTCGCTCATGAATGATGTCATGTTTGGCGATGGATGAGTTCATGCAAGCCCACGCATTTCTCATTTGCATGGCCCAAAAATCCCAGTGATGATCAGATGATAGTAACCGTCCAATTTTTCATGTTGAATTTGGACATAGCTCACTATTTTAAGTTAGCCAATGTATTGGATGGGTAGCATTGCTCTGATCAGTGTGATTTTTGAGGTATACTCCATCCACCAAGTGCCCCACAAGTTGAATGGTTTAGATAGACCTACATGTGTGATACAAGAAAGAGAGAGATATTGCCATTGATTAAAATGGTGGTTAACTAACACTAAGTGATGTCAGGAAAGTTACCGCTTCTTTAAATCAATTTGAGGAAAAAGGCTGTCTCCCTCTTTACTTAAACAACACTGGTCTGTATATTCCAACCACGTTATTCCATTTTCATTTTCAATCACGTAACTTTCAAATTCATATTCAAAGCATGCTTAAGGTTTCATAATGGGAAATGACACTCCCTAAAAGGAGCTGTAGCTGTTGGAAATTTTGTTCCAGGTGCAAAAAAAATCTTGCACACGCATAGACCCGTTGCAGTGGACAATTAAAATTCATGCTTCCACGCAACCACAAATGATATATGGGGATGGCATGACATGTTAAAGTACAAGTGGAGAATAAAAGCAAATCAAAATTATAATAATCATCCAAGGATGATTCTTTAATATTCTTATTAGACATAGATTCCCATGAAATTTATCCCAAGGGCTTGCTTAGATAACAAGTAAAACGAAAAATAATAAATAAATAAACTCACATCAAAAACATAAAACCAATATTTTAAAAAAGGTTCTTTGACTTTGAGAGGTTTCTATGGCTCAAGCTCCTATAACCTATCACACAAAGTTTCTACATATAGAAGCTACAGGGGGCTACCATGATGTTTGGGAAAAATTCATTTTGTTTATAGATTTTGTCATATCATGTTAAGACATGAGCTCATAAATAAAGCAAACCACATGCTCAAGTGGGCCACGAGATAGGAATAAGTGGGTAGAGATGTGACTATATTTATAACCTCCATAAGGTCCATTGTGATGTATATATGCCATTCAAACCATTCCCAAGGCCATTTTTATTTAGGATGAACTGAAAATGCATGATCCACACACATATATATATATACATAAAAGGAGTGGCTTGATCTAAAACTTGTGTAGCCTCATCACTATAACAACAGTGGATGTTCAATCGTTATTGTTTCATGTTCCTATCATGCATCAAATCACATGTTTTAATGATAGACATTCAATCATTACTGTTTCTTTGTTCTTGTCATATGGCTCACTTTAGCTTTGGATCTACCTCATTATTTTGGCTAGAGTCTCAACATGGTATAGCAAAAATGAATAAATGGATCGGAATAGATTCCTCACAAACAACAAGGCAGCCCCTCTAGCTTTTGAACACGGGAGCTTCCTAGTCGTAGGCAATCCTGAGTCCATCCGGTGATACCTGATTTTCCCTTAAAAATCTATTTCATCTCAATAATGAGAGAGAGAGAGAGAGAGAGAACCCACTCTATTAGTTTTGATTAGAATGTTTGATTTTCAAGTAGAAAAATGCAATTCCAGCCAATTTTGACTAATGTAATTGGTTTTTTTATTCTTTTAAAAAAATACTAACCACTTAATTGACAGGGTTTTAAGATTAACCACCTGACCATTTTGATTGCCCATTGTGGTCCAAACCAGTCCGATTGTTCATTCGGGGCTGGGTTTTAAGTCACTACGTAAAACCACTTTGAAACTTCAGTTTAATTGAAATTTCCACAAACAGGGTCTACCAACGTTATACATGTGGGGCTCATGTTTAGAGGTGATCTAGATAGTTTTTCTGATAGACCCAAGTGACCCCAATGTCTCTCACACCACGACATCATAACCCTTCAATCTTCGGCCTCATGGTTGAAGCACGATCCTGACCGTACTTTTTCCTAGACTATCTATTTCTGGACCATCCATTTAACAATTATGATTTTCCAATCAGAGATTTTCTGGTCAACCCACTCATATAAGAGTTAACCCAATCAACTGTTTGGATCATGGATGATAGGTGCCAGATGTACAAAATCATGGGCCTCAACAAACTGTGCATGTGTTGAGGCTATGTACCCTATGATACCTTTCTTTTCGGACTCCAACATAAATAGAAAACGCTTGAGTGAAAATATCTAACAACACCATCAATCAAAGAAAAAATATCTAACAAAACCATCAATCAGGGAAAAAAAATATCTAAAAACACCATCAATCGGTTTCATGAGTTGTTATGCGGCATGCATGAGTGGTTCTAATAAGCAATTACATGTGAATCTTCCTGTAAGCATGTTTATCACTTCCTAATTTTTTATTCGCAGAATTCGTCAACTTCACTGCTATGCTTCTTTTGTAATGGAGAAGGATTACCAATCATTTTTATCTACTTGATGCCAGTCACACTCCTAGCGTCACTTTCTATCCTGATCTTATCAATATCAAGCCCTTAATGGTCGCTGAACTTTTAAAATGATATCTAGACGTGGACCCATCGAATGTTGGGAATCCAAGAAGCAAATCCCCTATTCGAATCATACCAGACAAAGTGAGCGTAAACAATGTAATCACAAGCACACATGATTTTTACGTGAAAAACTCTAGCCAAAAAAATTAGGCACAAAGCGAAACGAATCACTATGAACACAGAGAGTATAAGAAATGGAATCACTTATAGTGCTAAAAAAACTCTCCTTATCACCTCCTTATATCCTAGAATCGATTAACCCATGATTGGAATACACCATAATCCATTATATATATATATATATATATATATATATATATATATATATATATATATATATATATATATATATATATATATATATATATATATATATATATAGTGTCACACTCGGAATAAGAAACAATTCATGCACTTATGCAATTTCATATGCGTCATCAATCAATCAACCCAACAGTTCAATCGATCAAGCAGACCATCAATCGATTGAGCACCCATGTTCGATCGATTGGATATGCTTAAAATAGTCCAGAGAGTTTACACATAATTTAGAATTTTTGTCGATCAATCAAACTATCAAGGATGTCCAAAATTTTCTAAAGACCAATCTGTATAATTCGGGGTTAGGTTGATGGATCGACCAGGGTGGTCAATCGATCGAACCCCTATTTCATATACAGATTTAGGACATCTCATAACAATCTCTACTATGGCTTCAATCTATGATCATGAACTACAACTCCATCTCTAAGTTTACCTCCATCATAGTTTCTCCTTCTCCATCGCTTTTCCTGCATACTTCGTCTTCATAAACCTTTCGCCATACCTTGATAATCCAAACAGAATCGGAACTTCTCTATTAAAACCACATTTGTAAGCATGTTCGCCATATTCATAATTATATCAATCTTCTCAAGAGTCATACCACCTTCATCAAGTACATGTCGAATAAAATGATGTTGAACATCAATATGTTTAATACAAGAATGGTAAACCGAATTCTTTACCAAATTGACCATGCTTTCGTCTTCACAATTAATCCGCAAGGCATCTTGTTGAAGTCCGAGTTCATTTATCATTTCTCACAACCAAATACCTTCATTGAATGCTTTTATCACCACTATATACTCAACTTGTCACGCTCCAAACTCGGAAACCAGGCTCACAAAATTTTCAATCGCTGAATCTGATGCCGAAAGCCTCCGTAGAACCCCATTCTCGGCTCTCAGCTCTCATTCGCCAGGTTCCGATCCTGGGATGCTATGAGGAAGATTTTCAAGATCAGTTTGAATCGTGATAAACATAACCAAAGGCATAACCCACAAACAACAACCAAAAACTTCATTACATTTTCACTATGATCAAAAACTTTACAAGTACAATGAGCATAAAGGGAAATACAATGATGATGAACAAAAATCTCCAAAGTGATCTGCAAAGCACTCCTGCCTCAGCGCTGTTGCGCCCCAACGTCACCTGCACGCAACGGTCGTGCATAAGCTTATAGAAAGCTTAGAGGGTGGTGAAAGTGTGTGCGCAAGATAGTAATATGATCATACAATATCAGAATAATGCGGAATATACAGATGGATCCATGAATACCGTTAACCGTACCAAGGCTATGCGATGCAAAGCATGAATGATGTCGGTCATACGTGCGCAAGGTAGTAATATGATCATGCAATATCATAATAATGCGAAATATGCAGATGGATCCATGAATACCGTTAGCCATACCAAGGCTATGCGATGCAAAGCATGAATGATGTCAGTCATACCAGGGCTATGCGATGCAAGATGTAAGCCAAGCATACAATCTTTATCTAAGTCCACATATCAATACAGCTCAACTCTGGAATATCACGGGGGCTAGTACACTCTAAACCAGATCATCGTCCCATCGCGCGCAATAAGGTAAGTGGAAGAGACCTCACTATCCATCTGTCAATATTGGGCTCGACTCATCGATAGCGGACCCATTCCTTAAGCTGGTCAGACTCAGCCTAGCTTTACCTCCTACTCTCGGGCGGGTACGGCTGCACTCCCTTCCAACCGACCACGACACAGTGGAAAGCGCAACCGTATGGTGATCGGCACTCGGCGCTCTTGTACCTACTCGGTCTAGACGTTGGAGCAACCTCTTGGTACCATAAGGGTTTAGGAACTTTCACCCAGGAATATCTATAGCACTTTATTAGAATAAGATTTTCGGTATCCAATCTTGTCAACCACGATACGTCTGTGGAGTCTACGGCCCTGATGTCACTAGAGCGTACAGTAACCATATCACACGATGCGAAATGCATGAATCACACTATCCAATCATGCAGCAATCCTGCGCGTATCGTGCGCTCATGTAGGACAACACCGCCCAATCGGAGTCCCATAAACTATCTGCCCGAAGGCATATGCTATGATCAATCACTTCTCATATCAAGCATACATATGATACGTATGATCATAAGTTATGGAACTATAGTAAACATGTTATAAAGTAATGCACTATTCTTGCAAAGTAGATGGGCTTAGACGGCTTATACACAACAAGAACAGGCCTAACAATGGGCCCTAAGGAGAGTCGTAATGTGGACATCCAACCAACATTACACTTGCAATGTGGACGTTAAACCAACATTGCTCCCAAGGCACGATCATCGTAAACATCGTTACATAATCCATGTTGGGATCACACATTGCAATGGACCTTAGGTATATCTCATTCGGCCTTAAATACATCAAATGGACCATATCATATGGGCCTTATGTTCATCAAGTGGGCCACATCAATGGGCCGCACCAATGGGCCTTATGTGCATTGCAATGGGTCAAAACCCATGGGCCCTAGATTACATCAACATGGGTCTAATCCCATGGGCATTATATTCATATCATATGGGCCACTTCAATGGGCACAAATACCATAATATGAGCCCCATCTTATGGGCCTTATAAATACCAAGGTGGGCCTCAATGGACGGCCACAATTAAATCAAGATGGGCCTCAATTCATGGGCCACTAAAACATCAAATGGGCCTTCTAAATGGGTCATAAATGTATAACAGGTGGGCTCTACGCATGGGCCTATATACATCACAGGGGGGCCCTAAAAGTTTAAAATGGTGGATGACATTGTCCATAAAGATAGTGGGGTCCACTTGAACCTGGATCTGATTCATTCTTGGTATCAAACCAAAAATGAACCACCTAAGTGGATGGACGGTTTGGAAGCAGCACACGTCACATGGTGGGCCCCACTGTCGTTGGACAGCAAAGGGCACACATGCATTACAGGGCCCCACCGTCCAGGCAGACGGCGTGAATGAAACCCATATATCATGGTAGGTCCCACCGTCCACAGCCGTGGATGGTGGATAAAATATATGCATCACTGTGGGTCCCACGTATGTGGCCCACCATAATGTTTATATGCCATCCAACCCGTTGACAAGGTCACACGAACTTGAGTGAAAGGAAAACACAAATTTCCTCTTGATCCAAAACTTCTATGGCCCGTAAAAAAGATTTTAATGGTAGAGGTTCAATCTCATTGTTTCCTATGGTGTGGGTCACCAGAGCCTTGGATGAGGCTGATTTTTGGAGGGGACCCACCTGAGGAGGGGGTCCACCGCATGAATGAGTTAGATGGCAAACAATCATCAAGGTGGGGCCCACGGCTGGAGTCATGGGACCCCTGGCGTCCGCCAGCTACAAGGCGCAGGGGCAGTCTGCGCTGGCAGCAACAGCAGCTGCTGCTTCTGTATTTTTTTTTTATTTTTTTTTTGAAAAACCTTTGATTTTAAGATTTTTTGAGTGTGGGGCCCGCTCCAAGTGAATCCACTCCATCCATGGGATTCTACGGCTCATAACGGGCAAAATGAGTCCAAAGTTCGAGATTTTTGGATGATTAGAAACATCAGGTGATTCTTTTAATGGCAATCACCAAAGTTTCCTATATTATGGCCCACCAGATGATCAGGTCAGCATCATTCTTCGGCTCAACGGTTCAAATGTCCCAGGGAATGAGGTGGACGGCGTGGATTGAATACATACATCAAGGTAGGGCCTATGAGAGTGGGCCACCCCATGAGCTTGTAACTAAGCTAATATTTGTGTTTTCACAGAGACGTCCAGCGTCCGGACGGTCCTCACAACCAAGGTGGGCTATGTTCAGGTGGGCCACCACATGGTAAATGGTGTGGGTACAACACACATAAGGTGGGCCACACTTATAGATGGTTTGGATAGAGTATATGCCTCATAGTGGGGTCCATTCAAGTGGGCCACGCAACTATATTATGATTTCAAAAAGGGAAAATGAAATAGAGGGAGAGAGAGAGAGAGAGATAGAGAGTGGGACACGCTTGAGATGGAGGGCTCCGCCACTATGAGCCCTCCCTTGTAAGAAACTATACAACAAATGGATCCTTTTATACATGGGTTCATCAAAATCGAAAAATCAACGGTAGAGATCCTCTCCCCACCAATATGGACGGTCTAATGACCTTTTAATGCAAGAAAATAAACATCATGATGGGGCTAATGGAGAATGGCCCCATCATGGAATGATCATGATGATCCTAGTGGGCCATCGGCCACATTTTAGGGTCCCAAGTGAGATCCAAACCATTGATCGGTTGGCCTCACTTGGCCCATCTCAAAAACATGAAAAACTACTATTATCAAGCACCCACCGTTCGATCTTCTTGCTCCTATGGGTTCCTTAGCACCTTAGCTTCGATTCCAATGGAGGAGATGAGGAATAGATGGCTAGGATGAGAGATCTTGTAATGGAAAGGTGGGCCACACTTATGGCTCTCTTGGAGAGATGGGAGAGGCTCATACGTATGGGGTTTTGGTTGCTTGGAATGAGTTTGAAAATGAGAGAGAGAGAGAGAGACTTATAAAGGGAGAGAGAGAGAGTGATGGGTGATGGAGTGATAGATGTAGTGGTGATGGGTGTGTAAGACTCTTTTTGACTTTTGTGGCCATTTGTTTAAGAAAAGTATGGGTGGTGTAAGAACTTTTTAACTTTGGAGACATTTTGTGTAAGAAAGGTATGGATTTTGTAAGAATTTTTAAACTTTTGTGGCTTGCTTGGGAAAGGGTGAAAAGTGATGTGTACTTGACATGAGATGTGATGGGATTTGATTGATTGATGGGATTGATATGACAAGTCGTAGAGATTCCCTTGAGTTTCGTAACACGCGGCGTTTTTCTCTCACCGAACACTGACTCATATCTCCAGACCAGGGTATCGCCTCGGCGCGCGAGTCGCGGTATTGGAACCGCAGCGACGGCGCGGTCGCTATGGTAAAGGTCTTGGGTTGAGTCGATACGGGTTGACGGCATACAAATCAGGGTCGCGCGCAAATATCGCTTAAGGGTCGAAGGTTGTCGGAATTTGACCGGTAAGACCCTGGAAGTCTACGGGATGGTACGGACTAAGATACGGGTCTTACACAACTCTATTGTGGAAAGAGCAACCATAGACAGAAGCTTCGACATCTAATTGACCGCTCTAGTTACTAATACAAACGAGTTACCGGAAGTCGACTTTCTATTGTCCACATTGCCTGCGTAGTTTGAATCAACATGGCTTATAAGCTTTCCATTTGATTTTTGAAATGTCAAGATGTAGATTATTGTACATCGTATATAATGAAGTAGTCATTTCACTGCTTCTCAATATTACTTGTCGGAGTTTAACGTGTATCTACTCACAACACTGACTACATATGAAATATCTGGTCTCATAGAGACCATGACATATATTAAACTACTAATTATACTCAAATAAGGCACAAAAGACATAACTTACTTTTCTTCATCTGTAATGAGACATTGCTCTAAAGAAAACCTAAAATGAGCAACATGGGGTGTGCTAACTGGCTTAGCCTTTCCTATCAAAAACTTCACCAATACATTCTCATGGTACTCTTCCTGAGATAATTGTAATATACTCATCTTTCTATCTCTGTGTATGTCAATGTCGAAAATCTTCTTTACAGTCTCGGATCTTTCATTTCAAATGTTTCGAATAATTAAGTCTTCAATATATCGATCTCAGATATGTTATGGCTGGCAATAAGTATGTCATCAATGTATAATATAAGAATAATGAATCGTCCATCATTCAATGTCTTGAAGTAGACACAGTAATCATATTTTATTTTGGCAAATCACTAACCCATTTTAAAAGTATCAAACATTTGGTACCATAACTTAGGTGACTGTTTTAGGCCATATAATGACATCTTTAACACACAAATCTTATCCTCATGTTATTTTATGTAGATCTGTTCTTCCAACTTTGTATGTAGGAAAGCAATCTTTATATCCATTTATTCCAAGTCAAGGTTATATTGGGCAACTAGCGCCAACACGAACCAGATAGATATCTACTTGACAACTGTTATAAATATCTCATTGAAGTTAATATCTTCTTTCTAAGCATACTCATTTCCTACTAACCTTGTCTTGTATCTATCATATTTCTTCTTATAAATCCACTTGCACTCGATCGCTTTACGCTAGATGGAAAGCTCTACAAGAGTCCATCTCATCTTGCATCACCGACATCTACTTCTCAGTATCTAGGGCATCCTGTGTTTCTTAGAAGATAGACGGATCCCCCACATTTGTAATAAGGGAGAATGCAATGTTCGAGTCATCTATGTATCTCGCAGATAACCTACAATTTCGCAGTGAATTTCTCCTGAGAGGTGGTTGCTCAACCTGCTCCTATACCTGTAGTTGCTGCTGTTAAACATTAATTCATGTTTCACCCTTATCAATTTCAACATCTATTGTTGACTATTTTTCTAATTTCTTGTGATCTTCCTTAAGGAACAAAAAATCCTCATCAAACCTAATATCCTAACTAATTATGATATTCCATGTGTCCTAGTCATACAACATGTATCCCTTCACACCATCACCATAGCCAACAAAAATACACTTCTTAGCCATTTGGTCTAACTTATCTCTCTCAACTGACTGTACATGAGAGTAAGCATCATAACTAAAAACTCGCAACCCTAAGTAACCAACATCATGACCACTCCACACTTTTTTAAAAATTTTACAACTAATCGATATAAATGGGGACCGATTCATTAAGTAACACGCTATGTTAACAACCTCAGTCCATAGCTTATTGCCTACCCAGCACTGCTCAACATTCATCCAGCTCTCTTCAAAAGAATCTGATTCATTCGTTCTAATGCACCATTTTGTTCTGATATATACTTAACTGTGTTATGTCATATGATTCATTCAATTTTACGAAATTGGTTAAATTCATTTGAAGTAAATTTACCACCATTATCTATCCTTAGAATTTTTAACTTTCACCCTGATTATTTCTCTACCCGTCACCTTCCACACTTTGAAGGTAACAAAAACATCTGACTTTTTCTTCATAATAAATATGAATGGACATTTATTTACCAATGATTGGACATTTTCTAGCATAATAAATATGGATCATCTATTTTTTAACCAAATCATCTATTTTTTAACCAATTATTAGATAACTAAGATCATCTAACAAAAAAACTTTTAAAAGAGATGGCCAATCAAAATGGGCCTTCTTGAGAGTTGTTACCCCTTAATGAACACAAAAGCAACCTCGAAACAAATCAAACTTGCAATAGAGAAATAAAAAGAACAAGCAAACATAAAGAACATATAGATTTTACATAGAAAACTCTTGCAGAAAAAAAACCCATGGCACAACGCAACAATCAATACACTATATTCAAAAAGTACAATAGATGGAATAACTTACAGAAGAAACCCTAGTTTTTTCCTTCAAAACCTCAAAATTTTCGTTTTAGCTTCTAAAACATCCCTAGCATTCATCTTAACCATAATCCCCAGTTAGAAGTCATATTTATATAATCTTTACAGACTTAGAAACAAAACTCACACTTTCTAAAAAACTTATGCATTCCATCGGTCACACCTTCGATTAACTAAGATATCAACAGAGTCTATCGATCAACCAAAACTGACCTCGGTCGATCGAGAACATCACTATGTCAACCGAATTGCAATGCACCTGATTAAAGGCACTCTCGATCAACAATATCCATTGTAGCTTTAATCCTTCAGCTTTACTACTACAAGTTGCTATCACCATCTCTAATCATCTTCATAGTAACATCATCATTGCTTCTCGTGCATACTTTATCTTCATTTCTTCTTTGTCAAGCCCAAAGAAGTCGAGCAAAACTTAGACTTCTCTACATAAACAACCTTCATAAGCATGCACGTCGGATTCTCGCTCTGTGAATCTTCTTAAGAGTAACATCGCCTTCTTCTAGCATCTAATGAATAAAATGATGCACATCAATGTGTTTAGTCTGGGAATGATACACCGAGTTTTTCGTCAAATTGATAGCACTCCCACTATCACAATGCACAAACACAGCTTCTTGTAAAAGCCCTAACTCATCCATCATCCTTTTAACCAAACAACTTCCTTGAATGCTTATGTCACTATTATATATTTAGCTTCAATTATGGAAAGTGAAACCACATACTGAAGCTTTGACATCCAACTGATATATTCACCCACTAATATAAATGAGTAACTGAAAGTCAATCTTCTATTATCCACGTTCCCTGTATAATCCGCATCCACATATCCTACAACTTTTTCCTTAGAATTTATAAATGTCAAGACAGTCTATCATACCTCGCATGTACCGAAATAACCATTTCATTACTTCCCAATGTTACTTGCAAGAATTTAACATGTATCCGCTTACAACACCCATCGCATGTGAAATATTTAGTTTAGTATAAACAATGACATACATAAGACTACCAACCATGCTCAAGTAGAACACCTGAGACATATTATTTTTCCTCATTTGACTAGAACATTGCTCCGAAGAAAGCCAAAAGTAAGCAACGTAGGGTGTGCTAATTGGTTTAGCCTTTTTCAGTCCAAACTTGACCAAGACCTTTTCAAGATACTCTTCTTTAGATAACCATAGCCTTCTCATTTTCATGTCTCTATATATATACATCAATGTTGATAATCTTTTTTACAACTCGTAGATCTTTCGTCTCAAATGTTTGGATAATTAAACCTTTAATATGTTGATTTCAGACATGATATGGTTAGAAATAAGCATATCATCAACATACAACACTAGAAAAATAAATTTAACGTCACTTAGTGATCTAAAATGGACACAATGATCGAATTTACTTCTGATAAACCGCTGGCTTAATATGAAAGAATCAAATTTCTTGTACCACTGCCTAAGCGACTGTTTCAGGCCATACAACGATCTCTTTAACCTACAAACAATATTCTTATTTCTCTAAATCTCAACTTTTCAAGTTACTTCATGTAGATCTGTTGTTCTAATTCCCCATGTAGAAATGCAATCTTTACATCTAACTATTCTAATTTTAAATTATACTAGGCAAGCAACACCAATACAAATCTGATAGATTGCTCCACTGATCCCATGTGTCTCTAACCCCCTTCCGCAACTAACTCCTTCACATGAGAGTTATCATCGCTTGACTTGTTACTAATCTCTTTAGAAACGAAAGTCACGATGATTTCTTTCAGCTTCATTATATTTTTTCCATAAAACAAAGTAGTGACGAGATGGTTGTATGATGTAAGAAGCATTGTTAAAAGTAGTACCACTTTATTTTCATCCTCAATCGTCACTTTAAGCTTTAACAACTCACTATATATCTTTGTAAATGAGTTCATATGATTTACGAGATCGGATTCTTCTTTCATCCGTATCTCAAAAAGTTGTTTCTTTATAAATAATTTGTTAGTAACGGACTTCACCATTATAAGTCTTCCAATTTCTTCCACATTTTTAGGGGTGATTCATCATCCAAAACATTGTACATGATTTCATCTTATAGACATAGACGGATAGTGCTCATAGCCTTCTCCCCGAGTTTGCTCCAGTCATCATCTGACATTTTCTAAAGTTTATTTTCTAACAACGCCTTGCTCAACCCTTGTGTTACTAGAATATCATTAACCTTCCACTGCCACAAACTTAAAATTGTTCTTCCCATCGAAAATTTGGATATCGTATTTCGACCCTAACATTTTCGTGAAATTCTCAAACGTCCCCAAACATAACACTCTGATACCACTTTGTTATGATAAACAGAGCTCGGCATTGATACATCTATGTTGTAATCCCGAAACCTAATAAACTCGGGCCAACCCTATGTATTAGAAATTCGAATCTAATATTACCATCAATTTGTGCACTTTGTGGAAGCACGTTCAACGAAGATAGAACAATTACAATAAATAAAATAACCAAAACAATCAAGCAAACAAACATAGAATATATTGATATTTAATGTGAAAAAATATTACAGGAAAAAACCAAGTAAAAAGCGACAGAGATCTCTATTATAATCAAAAGCCTTAGAGTTTACATTACTTACCTTATCCGATTATAGAATCACCTGATCTCTCATTGCTATGTGCATTTAGGAAAACTCTAATTCCTTGAGAAAATCCATTCCCAAGCCCTTACAAGTGTAGAAAACCCTCTCACCTCGTAAAACTATTGCCCTTAGAGAAAAAACACTCATATTTTGAGAGAAAACCCTCGTCTCACTAAGCTTTAATCGCAATTAAGTTTAAATACCCCAACTTACGTAAAATCACATAATATAGTTGGTCATGTCGACTCTTGTCACTTGGACCGAAGGTAGCTATCGATCAAACTGACAGTGTCTAACTCTACTTCTTGTTAAGAAACCTTTGCACTCCATTGGTTGAACCAACGAACTAATGGACCATCGGTCAAACCAACGAAGTCTTGCTTTGTCTCTCAATTGTGCAAAAATCTAGGCATCTACACAATAAATTTCAAAGGCACGTCTTACCTGATGATGGAATGGCCTACAATCACCCAGGCTCTTTAGGGCCACCCTATTGTACATTCAAAATCCACTTTGCCTATCAAGTGCACTCCCATTGGCTAGGCAAAAGTCGTTTAGATCCACAATTTGGGTTGGTCATACCATAGGTAAAAATAAGGATGGGATGCCAACCATAGGTTTGTTCGTGGGACTACTGGGATGCATATCTTCTAATATGATCTCACCAGCACCAAGCAAAAATACAAATGTTAGCCTGCTCCAAAACTCATGTAGGCAAAATGCATGGCCTATTTGAGTTTTTATTTTATGTATAGTGAACATAAAGTTATCACCATATGGACAATGAATTTTATGTACACAACATAAGGGTGATCACCTTAAATGAGGATGTTGCGATGGATAAGTGACCAAATGATAAACAACATAATTAGAAATATATGTATCTAGAGAAACATAAGAATAATACCTATAGGTAATAAGATAATGGAAAGTAAACTTAGATGATTTTGTAATAGGCCTTGAAGAACAAGAACCTGACCCATTACAAGCATGTCTCATTTTCTAATTATAACAGCAAATGGTTATAAATGGGTAATGATTATTTACCCCTATAATCTTGTGATGATATCATTTACATTTGATCATAATGATAATTTTTCTAGATTGTTTGTTTCACTAAAAAATTTACAAAAAATGATAGTTTTCCAATATGAAAACGTAATAATTATAATTTACTTTACGTATTTCATATGTGCAGTTGACTCTTGATTTATGAATTATAATTCATATTTAAACAAACACGTGAAAATGATCATAATGACTTACTCTATATTTCATAAGAAATTGAAAAACCAAATAAGCTTTAAGAGTGACTTAGTATAAGTTGAGTTTTTAAAAGAACAAGGGCATGTTTGATTTTCTAAATCACATGTAAATGCATTGGCAATTAGTAATTATTCTTTCTCCACCCATTTGAAAATGCATTTGCATTTTTGTTTTGAAAACCGAGTAAAAAAGATTAGTTTAAATTTCTGGGGCCCACCATAATATATATATATATATATATATGTGTGTGTGTGTGTGTGTGTGTGTGTGTGTGTCGTCCATCAATTTTACCATAACATTTTGAGGCATGAGCCAAAAAATGAGCCTGATCCAACACTCAAGTGGCTCACACTAAGGAAACAGTGGCACCTACACGTTTTTAACGGTAGATGTTCAATTTCCTAAATCTTGTGGTGTGGTCCACTTGAGCTTTGTATCAGCCTCATTTTTTCGTCTAGCCCTAAATTCAACTAACATGATAGATAGACGGTGTGGATAAGACAAACATCATAGTCGGCCCACATATATTTGACAGTGTCCTCGATTTTAGAGCTCAAAAAAGTAAGTATGAAATTAAGTATCATTAACAATGCTATAATTACCTAGTCAAATAATTTTTACTTGTATACATTGTATTTACCAAAGGTTTGGAAAATCAAACAAACCTTACGAGAAATGTCCCAAAGACATGATGCAGGTATCAAGGAAAGATTTAATGAGCAATGATTTGATTGAAAGCATAACCTTGAGGTAATAGTACTTATGTTGTCCAACCCAATAATTGGTATTTAGCTTAGATGAAGATGATGATGATGATAATAAACAAGTAGCCCCAAACAAGTGGACCATACTGGTCCAGCCCCATCATGGTGGAATAGACTGGAAAACACAAGTGGCATTACCTTGCCTATAAAGCTACATCCTCTAGGCTACAACCTCAGTTGAATTTGAGCTGTTTACCTCATCCATATCCAAAAATGCACCCCACCTGTTTCGAAGGATAAAATGCTGGATTCGATTGGACGCTTCTTACAACGTTATTAAGATAAAGTGTACTACTTTGGTTTTTATGTATGGGTTCGGTCGACATGTGGGCCCACCCTTTAGTCGTCCACTAATCACCTCACTGTGGGACCCCACTGGCTGATGGATTTGAGCCACATAAATCAAGCAAATCAGGCCCGGCAAGGGGTGCATGGACAGTACTGCTACCCTTCGATTTTATTTTATTTTCCCTTTTTCAAGTCAGCACCCTCAACAACTGTGTAGGCTGTTGAGGATCTCAAGTTGGGGCCCATGGTCAAGCGATCCAGATCGTTTATCTACGTTGCTCATGGTCCATGGAGACCTTTAAATCTTTGATCGACGGGCTATAAAAAGAAAGGGAAAATACAGGGATGGTCCACATTAATCGACGTTTTAAAGATCAAATAGCTATATTCTTGCAATTCGAAAGATGTTTTGAGGAGTCCCGTATGGGTCTCATCAGATCAACGGTCTAAATCGTCAAGACACAATCCCCACACAGGCTATGGTCACTGTGGGAGTTACATGATACTCGGCTGCCAATGACGCTTCATACTCATGCACTTAGAAATGGTACACGAGACATGAATTAACTCAAAATGAGCCAACTAAAATTGTGAAACGTACTGTAGCTAAGTTACATTCTAAAAATCAGATTAGTTGAAAAATCCTGACCCTCTATTCACGTACACTTGAGTTTTGAAATAAGATCATTGGATATTTTTCATTCTTAACCGTCCAATAAATATACATCAATCTAATAGCTGAATCACCAAAAAAAAACGAAGTAACTTTTGGTTCACAGTACATCTAAACCGTTGCCCATATTTTGTGTGGTTTAGTTTGAATTACTTATATGCACCGTATGCAATTTCTCAATAACATCCAACTGACTGCGTATCATCCATCGGAGTCTGGCAGAGTATCAAAACATTTCCCTGGGTCACTGTTCATTTGGCAGCGCCACGTGGCATGTGAACCAGACATGTTCGTCATTTCGGGGAGAGAGAAGAAAATCGGAAAAGACAAATACCCCTACTCCTACCGTATTTTATCTCGATTTTGTCCCCATCCATGTGAGGTACACCTTCAAAGAGACCGCCATCTGTCACGCTGACACCACCAGTGGGACCCACGAAAAATCTACAGAATCCTGCTAATCAGATTATGAAGTTACCTGCCGACGGCCCACAGATGGACACGCGGCAGCACCGTGGGGGGCTCGTAGTCATGTCATGAGCCCACCACCCGCCAAGTGATGTGACGGACGTGGCGTTTCGTCCCGACTCGTAGGTGTCGTTCCGTACGACCTTGGGCTTAGGGACAGGATGGGGTGTCATCTTTCTGTCCCACGCCCTATGAAAAAGGGTCGAATATCTGATTTTTCAACTATAAATCATGAATTTCAGTCACTGCCATTGGCTTTGAATCTCAGCACGCGGTTACTCTCTCTACTTATGGACGCGTCTTGGCTGGTTACCCTTCCATGGCCCCAGCCTCATAAATATTGCCAGCGCGTTTTTAAGGCAAGAGCCCGAAAAGGGTAACTGATTGTATGCTGAAGGGACCATTCAAGCGAATGAAAATACTGATATTGCAGTTTTATCCAAAACTTTTGTAGCTTTTAAAAAAGTCCTCAAAGCTGTATATGAGCTTTTTATTTACCTCATTTCATATGCAGACCGGATAAAACACATGCAGCGCTTTTCCATCGGCTACCTGATGTAGGGGTTACTAGCGAGTCTGTCTTCTGTTTTTCCCCTTTATCTTGGGTCTTAATCTGATCTATTGCTAATATAAAGTCTAATCAGGTAGCCTCGGATTAACCTGGACCCAACCTGGCCACGGGAGATATTGACCCAAGAAAAATAATTTACTTCTCAAGAGTAATGCTTACATCTTTTATTCCAAATACTGCTTACATCTTTTGTATTAAAAAAGGAGGTAGATTGTATGGTGACTCAAGTTAATGACATTTAATTGGGTTGTAGTCATATCAACTGATATTTTACCTAACAAAATTTAATTAGGCCAAGTGCTGCTATCATATATAAAATTCAACCGAGTACACACTTCACACCTATCAACTTTTAAACATGCTTAGCCTGACTTCATCTCTTACAGTTAAATGCAACCTGAGGTAGGTCACCATGCAATCAACGTCCGTAACAATTACATTTGGGGCTGATTTTCTAACTATGGAGATAATTTAAGGTAAATGGGAAATAATTATTTACCTTTGTATGTGTGGTTGGAATTCAAAGGTGATATTGGCCGCGACCTTTCATTTATAGCACTGCCCAAGTCACCGATGAGAAAAATGTTAAATTGTGGGGCCAACCATGATGTGTGTGTCTTATCCACATTGTCCATCCCTTTCGAACTCATTTTAAGGCATGAGCTGAAAAATGAGGCAGATCCAAAGATCAAGGGGACCACACTATAGGAAACAATGGGAATTGAATTCCTACCATTGAAAGTTTCCTGAGGACCCCAAAAGTTTTGGATTAAACTTATATTTTTATTTCCCCTTTATCCGTGACTATGTTACCTTATGAGCAGGTTGGATGACAAATACACATCAATGTGGGCCCTAGGGAGAATAACTTTCAACTATTAACATCTTAATGATTATTGTTTCCTAAGGTGTACTCTACTTGAGCTTTTTATTTTCCTCATTTTTTGGTTTCATGTCTTAAAATGTATTTTTTTTAAAGGATAGATGGTGTGGTAAATCACATATATTATGGTGGGGCCCACATATTTAAATCAGTAATAATAAGGTTTGTATGGACAGATTTTCGAAACGCAATTGCCAGCGAATTTCTAACAGGTGGATTAAGTAATAATTACTTATTTCCATGTATTTACTATGGAAATTAAAAATCAAACAGCCCCTCATTTTTCTAGCCATTGATTTATTTAGATAGGTTGTGACCACCTGGATTTAAAATGGCCCGATTTTCACGTAGAAAGTCGAAATAATGTTAGACCAACGAATAAAAACCCCAGATCTCACACGTGTTACATTATGACACATACACCCATGTAATGATGATGCGGATGCTCCCACATGGTGTAGAATTACCAAGCTTCTCTTTACAAGTAACGTACTGTAGATTGCAATTGGGTTGAGCTGTAAAGAGTTTTAAGTTCAACGCGTGAGGTCGGGACCCAAGTCCTAGCCCAGTCTAGTCCAAGAGCTTGGGCTATATTTTCTGGACCTTTACAAAGCCCAACAGTATATACTCTGTGAGCCCAAACAGTATATTTTCTTCCTCTTTTTTTTTTTTTTACTAGGTAAGGGCATGAGAGTTGCAGAGTTTAGGTCCTAGTGGGTAGGATGGACCGGGACCACAGTTACAAATGCCAACATCAATGTATCTCATCTAGTACAATTGATAGGAACATTTTTAAATATTGGACCACATAATTGTAGGCTATGTGAGAAAAATAGACCCCTTACTGAGGCAATGTGGACCATTAACATGTGGAAGTAGAACAGTGGCATGGTCTAAAGTCCACATGGCAAGCATAGGTTAGTTAATCGGAAAGTGATGTGGGCCATTTGATGAAAGCCGACACCAGGAATCGCGTCTGACCTATGGCTGATTGTCAGGCAGGCAGATGTTACCTAGCCAAGACAGAATCACCGTCCCCCATGTGACTGCTGTTGACAATTTCCCAAGGACACTGGATCCATGAATATGACCTACGCCATAGGTACAATGTCAAAATCTCAATGACCCAACACTATAGGGTCCATGGCCTGGGCCCAAAAATAAAATGGTTGTGGTCCTTATATTGGTCATGTGGGCCACACGTGTAAATAGGTCCAAGCCCGTTACCAATCAGTTGGGCTCACCAAGGTTGGTTGGCCCACTTGACCCATTGAGTAGGTTAAAGCCCATGACATGGGTGATTGTGTGGCCGCCGTGGTGTATGCAGCTCTTGATGTTTGACAGAGTTGTTGAAACTTTGGAAGAATTCCAATGCCATGTCATTCTGACAGTTCATTGGTAAACTGAGATTCTTGATCTGATGACCATCATGTAAATGTGTTATGATCCAAATATCACAGCAATTGTGAATTTGCAAACGTGTATGGTGTTTGAGACTGTTGAGCTGATGGGCCGCCATGTTGATGGGTCAGGCCATGACTAGCTCCGATCTTGATTTCAACTAAATTGACCTTTTAAGGTTAAGGCCTGCTATAAAGTTCAGCCCAGGCAACTTACCAGGAGGGCCCAACATGTACATTGACGTGGACCATCGGCTATCATTTTTCTAACGGTTGATTTCTTTACACATTTATGGCCCACCTGAAGGGTGGACTTACCAGGTTTTAGGCTAGGGCACATTCACCTTAATGACTCAGCTGATGAACGGTCTGGATATCGCATACGCATGCCCTCCTGCAGATGTTCACAGCTTCAGGAAGCATGGTCATGTGATGTAGCAGATAAAATGCATATGCATGCATTCCGTGGTGGTCCTTCACTTTAGTAAGGTTGGTTGGACATTTGGACAATCTTGACCGTTCATCTGATAGGACGTAATCAAAGGCCCACACTCAAGAACGGGCCAGGGTCTTCCTGGCCCCTACCTGATTCTTCGTCCAGGCCCAATTCTCAACCTGGCCTAGCCCATCGAAGCAACAAATGGACTCAAGCCCGTCACGTTTCCTGACACACCCACCCAAGGAGGCCCAAGCCTGGTCCATTTACAGCTCTATGAATGGCTGGTATTTATCTCGATATTCAGTTTTGATATTATCCTATCCATTAAAATATCATTCTATTGGAAGAAAAAAAAGAAAAAAAAGTTGGCTTTTTAATTACTGGCTGTTGAATATATGGGCCCACTCATGGAGTGTATAGAGGCTTTAAATAGAGGATTTTACAAATAACTACCTAATTAATATGAAATTTATATTCTGTTATTTTTCAAAAAGGTTTTCAAATAGCTACCTCATTAATTGATAATATTAACATTTCACTACCTTCATACATTTTAAAATGGATGGCATGATTGAAAACCGTGTGCAGAGCAATAATCACCCTCAAAACTGATTCCCTTAGTACATCCCACATGGATGGGACTGACTTTTAGATCCCAAGCCTAAATTTGTGTGGCATCTAATGGTTGGAGTGAACTTCATGTGATTATCCTAGTGGGCCCTCTCAAAATCAAGGGTGGATGTTTCTCTTCCAACTGTTTGCTTAAGTGTAGCCCACATGAATGAAAAGTCATCCTGACATTTTGGCTCTTGACATAAATTAGGATTAGACATGTAATGGCCAAAGTATATCTTAGATAAACATCATGGTGGACCCTGTCCAAAATCAAGCCCTCCAACTGCAAGTATCGTATTTATCAAAGGAAAAAAAAAAAAAAAACAACCCCACCATGATCTTTACATAAGATTCACTCCGACCATTAGATATTTAGTCGTTCCATGAAATCCACTTGAATCGTTAGATTTCACACATTTTTCCCAGTGACGAAAAATCAAGATGATCCATAAAATCTACTATAATCATTAAATTCTAATAGGATTTTTCTCCTCAATTCAAAGAAGAGATCGAGCAACATAGTGTAAATCGAATGTGTTTTACCACGCTACTCAACCGGTCGAGGATGGTGGTCGACCGATCGAGGCTTGGCTTGACTCAAAGTCTAGCGATCAATTGTGTTAATTCTTCCATGTTGCTTGACCAGTCGAGGATTCTGCTTGACTAGTCGATGTTACGCAAATTCTAGTCCGGATTTGGTGCGGACTGCATAAATTTGAGGCGGTTTCACAAAAGGTGCGAAAGGAAGTTGTCTAAACTATAAATAGGAGTCCTAGGGTTATTATGGGGTAATGCAAGAGAGTTTCCTAAAACTTTACAAGGGTTTGTTAAAGGGTTTAAGGCTATTAAAGGGTTAGAGAAAGAGAAAATTAAAAAAAAAAAAAAAAAAAAAAAAAAAAAAGAGAGAGAGAGAGAGAGAGAGAAAGGAAGCTTGTGGAAGGGAGGTTCTGATCGTAGAGGTGATCAACGTCGCAGTCGACGTCTAAGCGCTTCTATGTCCTCGTAATCGGTAAGATCTCTTTGTTTTTCATTATTCTCTTATTGTTCATCTACTCTACGTGAGTGAAGTCCAAGAGGTGTGTGTTTGTGATCGGTTGTAACGTTCTACTTCATACTGAATTGTTGCTCTAGACGAGGTCCCATGGTTTTTACGTCTTTTAGGGTTTTCTACGTAAAAATCTCATGTCGTGTGGTTTATGCTTTAATTTATTTCATTGCTTTATTATCCTATAATTCTGATGTTATTTTGGAGGCTAGATCATAAAGTTTTGTGCAACGGGCCCAACGGATTCCACACAAACATTTAAGCCGAATAATTATACTCCACCATAATTGATGGAGGACACACTAATGAAAATATAATTTGGAGAGCGAGTATTGTCCTAAACGTTGTTTCCAATCACGTGGTCCACCTGAATCACATAAAGATCAACTTTGGACTCTTGGCCTCACACTACTTTTGGTCCATGAGATTTTACATAAACATCATGGTAGGGCCCACCTGAACCACCTAACATTTGGTATCTAGGCAGCCGTGATGGAAGGTAGTAGGATGATATTTATATCAATTAATGAGGTAGTTTTTAAATTTATTATTAAAAAAAAAAAATGAAAAAGGCACTAATATAAATTTGATATTAATTAGATAGTTATTTTATAAGTTTTCCTTTAAAATATCGGCCCCAGGGCGTATCAGAACTGTTAGAAGAGGCTCGTGACTAGGTGTTGGTTATACCTTTCCAATCGTCCATTTTACTCACACGAGTATGGCCCACATGATGAGTGATTGTCCTAATTCATGGGTCAGGGCATGTTCACGGTCGTACCCCAACTAATGATTGGCACATGTCATACTTACTTATGTGTGCTGTAGTTCACCTCCCTAATTTATTCACATGAGAATTTAAGCCTAAACAGGATTTTCAAGTAACTTAATCAAGAGCTATACTTGATAAGGATTAGTTGTTAGAATTTTGTTGGTTATTGGATGATAAGATTTATTAACTGCTAAGTAAGTCTTAACATAAATAGTTAGGAGTTTGTTTTAGTTACCTAATATTTGAAGGTAACATACATATCTGAAAAAATAAAAATAAAAATTCTAGTAAAAAGAATTTAATTTTATCATTTCAATTTGTTTGTTTGGATAACGTCTTATTCATACAAAATCGATTGGACATTGGCGTTTGGAATATATATATATATATATATATATATATATCCATTCAAGGTGGGCTTATTGTTTCAGCACTGATGGATTATAACTGCCGCTTGTTTTGGATGATGATTGTTCTACCATATTCCTATTGTAGCACGTGCGCCAAGGTATATTAACAGTGCCCTTACATGATGAGTGGCTTGGATACCATCTGAGACAGCGTGAAGAGTTGTAGGATTTTATACATTTAACACTAATGAATGAAGAATCCTTACCAATGTGAGCAGGGGATCCAAACCATTAATCATATGGACCCAATTTGGGCGGGGCATGGGATTAAATATTTTCCCTTATATATTCGATACTAAGGTCCCCTTTTGGATACCACCAAATAAGTTACTTTTGAACTTACGTGAAGTAATTTAGTTTGGTAAACATTATTGTAAAATTAATTTACTTCTAAAAGTTATTTGTCTTAATAAGTTATTGATTTTTAACTGTTTAACTTATAACTTTTCTACTTCTCCCTCATATTCCATGTTAAAGGAAACTCTCTTACACGGTCCATATCATAAGAGGCTCCGAACGGTGGACTGTCCGCATTGAAGGTGGAGCTCACATGGTGGACGGTCTACATAAAAGTTGCCCCTACATGATGGATGACCTTATATTAATATAGGCCCATGTATGAATAATCAACATCAATGCCCATACTATAATGATAAAAAGCCCACATTCAAAACGGGCTAGCATGATGGACGACCCATTTCAAAGGTGGGGCTATATGGATGGTCCACTTTGCATATGTTCTTAATTGGGCATGATTGGCATATGTTCTCAGTTGGCATGATTGATATTCATGCTCTAGCTATGAGGTATATTAGACTATCGGATATATTCTTATAATTGTACACTATGGAAAGCTGTATAAATGGATTCATTAATCTTTGTTAAGATCTCTTACAAATCTTTCACATTTTCTAAATATCCATGTCATTCATAATGAAGTAAATAAAATACAATTTCTACAATGTACCCTCTTATTGAATAACATCGTCCAAGGATGAGAAAAATGTCCAAGTTACTTTTTAAGAAACCTCACAAAGAAAATCATCTAATTTATTGTTATTTTCTGATAAACCTTACTGCATATGCTATCAATGCTCACCATAAATAAATAAATAAAACACTTATTTAAATGATCAATATGGAGAAATAATTAATTATTTGATGGAAATAAACCGCTACTATATTGTGTTGAAATAATCAATCAGGAAACCTAATTTCTCATTCATCATAGGTCACTCACATATTTTCGTATTGTCTTGCATGTTTGCTTTCACATACTGTTGTGGGTGTAGTTCCCCTCTTGACCGTTGTGGAGGTAGTTCACCCACCCACAACACAATGTTGGACATATGTATTAAAAATGATTTACATATGAATAGTCATTTAGTAGCTTGAAAGCTGTCAAAGTTTGGATGGCCTATAATTTAAAAGAGAATCTTCAAGGAAAAACAGAAACTCAATCTACTAACAAGCAATATTTAAAAATCTAATATCCAAGCATGTTATATGTTAGGAGGGGTGACATATACTGATCGTCATTGTCTTCTTTGCAGATGTTCTCAGTTGGCATGATTGATATACATGCTCTAGCTGTGAGGAGCATTAGATTATCGGATATATATTTACAATTGTTTACTATGTAAAGTTATATAGATGGATTCATGAATCTTTGTTAAAATCTCTTATAAGTCTCCCACGTCTATATATCCATGTCATTTATAATGAAGTAAACACAATAGAGTTTCCGCAATGTACTCTCTCGTTGAATAACATCATCCAATTTTACGAATGGTCAGGCTGCTTTTACAATTTTCTTTTATACATTCTTTATATCCACAACTCAATTGTTTACATATTTTCTAACTATGCAATTAATTGATGTATCCGTAGACAACAAACAAATCTAATCTAATATTAAATAATATAAAATCTTGTCATTTACCCTTTTGTTAAAAGGTCTAGTGACCATCAATTAATAGCACATTGTATAATAGAGTGCTTGCTTAAGACCATTTGGCTATCATTCACCTTATTCTTAAAGGAAGACAAAATCGTCCAAGTTATTTTTTAAAAACTCATCAAAGAATATTATCAAACTTTTATTCACCTGACCCTTCGAGAAAGAGAAAAAGGTAAGTTAGATTTTTAGAAAACCTTATAAAGAAAACCTTATTGCATATGCAATTGGTGTTCGCCATAATATTTTTAAAATTTTCATTAAACTGATCAATATAGAGAAATAATTAATTATGTGCGGAATTATGCCACTGCCATTTTGTGGTGAAATAATCTATCAAGAAACCTACCCCTACATGAAGTGGAAATAAAGCTGCAATGGAGACGGATAGTGTCAATTCCATCCACTAGTGAGAGAACCTACAGCAATTTGATCAAATTTTAGAACTTTTTGCAATCTTTATTATGATAAACTCAATTAGATTAATTCATATTACTTATAATGAAGATGGTAGCTTCTCCAAGGATCTCTTTAAATTATATCATTAATTCAAAAAATATCTCAAATCAATTTTTTAAAAAACTAAATAAAAGTAAACTTCAAATATGACCATATTTTTATTAGTCCAAAACTTCAAACGTAACTATAATTTTATTGGTCCAAGCAATGCAGACATAAGGATTTATCATATAAAATAAGGCGAGCGATTCCTCTTGTTGGACGCATCGATCAGAGCCATCCTGCAGAAGTAGAACATGTGCCATCAGAGCCATCTTTCAGAAGTAGAACATGTGCCATTCCAGGTACCCAGTGTACCGTCTAAATGAGTAGCAACTTGCAATAAGCAAAACTTCACAATATTACGTACACGTTGTCACACATCAGCAATTAGCTTTTGTTCTCGCAACAGCGTACAAGATCAAGTCCACATAACCAAATGCAGGTCTCAGTGCAATATCATCCCGAATGCTAGGCTGTTCCACTCATCAGGTGGGCCACACATAGAAAAAGGCCATTTGTTTCTAGCCATTCACTTCCTCATTAGAATGCCCACAGAGTAATCACAATATCAGCTGGTAACATTCCTCATTTTGGAAGTTTTTCCCAGGAGATAAAACTTTGGGTCTCATAGCTTTCAACAGCACGGAAAATTTTAAGGGAAGAGCTGTAGCCCAAACCCAATTGACACAAGTTTGGTCAGGAACTCAAGTTGGGATGGACTATCAAAAGGTGCTCAGGTTGGGGGTTCAGGTTGGAAAACACCAACACAGTTTGAAATCAGGTTGAGTTCAAGTTGAAAAACATTCAGGTCAATTTGGATCGGTCAGTCCAAACTGGTTTGTGACTCCCAATACATAACAGTATCAGGTATCAGCCATGACCCATACGGGTGCTGGTAGCAACCATGAACAACATGGGTGCATCAGCCCTGTAGATACCCTGTATCAACCCAAAACAGCCTGACATGGCAATACAAAGTGACATGTATCAGTTAAAGAGTTTTATGCCCATTTCAAACCTTGATCATGTCGAAAGGGTATGTTAGGGTCAATAACAAAGGAAGTCTTGTTGGCTTTGGAATTCAGTTCAGGCTGTGTTGGCAGGTCAGGCTGGGTTGACCGTCAACACAGCTCAACCTGCTCGAGTTGCACCCCCAGTTTGAGTTGCATTTGAAAATTTGTGATATGGAACACCACAATTCCTAACCATTGTCATGGATGCTTTCATCAATGTACATAACCGTAAAGCCATACGATGGTGGGGCCCTTTCAGAGGATCCTTACTCTTGTTCCAGTGGTAGACTCCCAGGAGTTACAACACCCGGTCAAGGGTTCGAGTATCCATAGGTGGTGAAATCCCACTGCAGCGTGAGTGTGTGGGGATGTGTGTGCATGTGTAAAAAATAATAATAATAAATAAATAAATAAAACAACTTGGACTTGCACCAGAACCTAAGGCCACGAGACCACATGTACAGAATTTTGCCCCTTCATCAGGAAACAGAGAATGAGAATTTTGGGCCATGAATGTTAAGGCATTTCTTAGAAGGCGGTGATGTCTCTTTAAGAAATACAACCACAACTCAAATTAGCATTCCAAATCCAACTCCCCATACGTTACCTCTTACCATGCCAATCAATTATCACAGTGACTTCCAACAAAGAGGTACAAAGAAGAACAGCACTGTAATGTCCTGCTTTCAAGAAATATAGAAACATCATGAGAAAGAATGCAATCTCTAGAACCCACAATCTCATGCCATAATCCACTAAACTAAGGGCCTCACTACAGCTTCAACAGTCTCAACTACCACAATAAACTTAATTTTACAAAAATAAAGACCCCTACCGTCACATTGGTGGGTCTTATTCCCAGTGGACCTCACATTCACATCTCAGCTTATTTAGTAGCCATACCCTGATAATAAACAAAAACAGAAAACGGTTAATTCATTACTGCATTCAGAATCCGGATCCAACTTTCAAAAAGAGAAAGGGCAATAATGCATTATGGGTTTTGTTGGTGAACCTGAATTGTCCATGGGGTTTCCAGCAGGGATGGGTTCGGGCTCCTTGATGTCGACAACCACAACATCTGATGTGAGGAAGGTTTTGGCCACAGAGGCAGCATGCTCCAAACAACACCTCACCACCTAAATTTCAATGACTATATATCAGAACAGACCATGCTTGAACAACGCAGACTAACAGGGTGCATATGGAAGTTCCCTATATTTGCATTGGCTTCATTTACTCCAAGAATGGAGCCCAATGCATAATAAGTATTCCACACACTTCCCAATTTCTAAAGGTGGCACTGATGTGCCTTAGTTCTGGCACTGACCCAAATGAAACAGCTTGCAAGAACTAGTACACAACCCATGACTGACTTTGGTAAAATAGAATGAAACAAATATTGACCACAGCTTCATAGTGTTTTACTCGGATGTTATTGTTGGGATTGTGCAAAAAATGAATATTTACACTATTTTATATGAAGCTCATTAGTGATGCATACATTCATGGGCCTTCTGTGCATGGAACATTGTAAACGTGCTATATGAATGGGTTAATGAGAGGGATTCCTCTGGTTGTCCTTGAGAACTTACGATTGGATACAATGGCCACTGGCCAAGGGAGAGTTGTGGGACATGGGTCTCCATACCCTGTTAGCCATGACCACTTGGCAGGTTATAGGACAAACCTGTGGTGGTAATTGTTATTTTGGTCATCCTGTGTGACAGGACTAACAACAAGTCGGGATGACAAGTATCCACCATTAGGCATGACAACGAGTCAGTATACCTTAGGCCTAACCCCACACTAGCAGGATCGAGTGCCAAGTCCCAAGTCTCTAAAGCAGGAGACCCATCATGCTTAAGACTAGATCTAGTTGTAGTTGCACTAGCTTTAACTAATCCCTATAGCTGACAACGTGTAGGGTGAAAGGTCATGATAACATGTGCTTTGGCTCCCTTTACCAGGTCATTTTATGGCCAGAAAAAGTGGGTGTAGCTGGGTGCATACATGAAGGTTCATTGAGGCTCACATGATACAACAAGAAATCCATTTGGTTTCCCAGGACATTACTTATGACTAATGTATTATGTTTGGACCATTAAAGTGTTTTAAAGGCAGGCCAGCGCATCAAAGATTTTCTAATAGTTAATTGGGGTTTTTCAACTGTTAACTTTTAGTTTTAACCGTTAATTTGTTTTAAACTGATAATGATGAACATCCAGTGGTTACCATATGGTGATCCATACCTTACGCAAGCATGGGGCATTGGACAAGCATAGAGGCCATAGAGAGTGGAGGGATTTAGTCAATTGGGGCATATGGTTAAGGCCAGGGTATCTCATATCCATTACGATACGGCCGTATCGGCCAATACGTATCGGTAACGACAATGGCCGTTATGCAATACAGGGCCGTAACGGGGCATCCCCCGATTCTGTAGCCGTAACAGCCGTTACTGCTCCATACCGGCGTAACGGTCAAAAATCTGCCATTTTTTTCCTTTTTAAGGTCTATTTTTTCACCATTTTTTTAACTTCTTTCTTCTAAACTCTTCCTAAATCATTCTATTGTTATTTTCAACCACTCTTAGCTTGATATTACAGATAAAAATAACTTTTATTAAGGATTTTCTTGATTCGAAGCTCCGTGGGCCATTTTCTAAAAATTCCTCAAAATAGGTATTTATATTTTTTATTCAATGTTTTGCTATTTAAATGATAGAATATGATGTGTTAATCATAATAGAAGATATTAATGTCCATTTTACAGATTGTTCTTGGCATTTTATATTTTTTTATAATTTTTTTCTATTTACGTACTATTTTCAGCCCTTTTTAAAAATTTTGAAAAATCATTTTTTTATTGAATGTTTTTTTTTTCAAAGTAACAGATTCCATTAAAGAAAGAAGAAGGACAGCGACTACTGAGATGGCAGAAACAAAGAAAAGAAAAGGGAGAAAAGAAAACTACTACTGTCCAAGGAACATAAAATTAAAATACTTGAGGGAGGTTATATTAGCAGCCCATTCAATTAGTAAATTCTTCGCCCTGGATCCCACAATGGCTGCTGAAGACTGAGAATTGTTGAAGCATCTATTGTTCCTTTCGCTCCAGATCGCCCACCAGATTGCTATGATAGCCATTCTCCAAACGGTCGATCTGATTTTCCCCAGGTTACAGCCATGCCAAAGAGACAGCAGCTGAGCGGCAGAGGCCGACACACAACCGCTAACATTAAATCTAGCCCAATAATCTGCCCGAATCTAAGAAATGTACTGATAGTGAACAAGGAGATGGTCTACTGATTCCTCATTATCCATACAGCAGAGACAAATATTAGGGAGCTGCATAATGTTTTGTTGTTTTAATGGTAGAATATGATGTGTTAATCATAGTAGAACATGTTAATGTCCATTTTACAGATTGTTGTTGTCATTTTATATTTTTTTATAATTTTTTTCTATTTACGCACTATTTTCGACCCTTTTTTTTTAAAATTCGAATATATTACACATGTAAGATATTTTCATATTACATTCATTCTAATATATCTATCATTGATAGTAGATAGAAAATTAAATATATGAGTTTTGCAGTCAAATATAGGTTGCATGGTTCATAACTTCATCAGACATTCCGATACAACTTCTCATCAAAGAGTGGACCGTTACACCAACATAAACATGTTCCAATTTATATTTGGAATGCATATTTGGAATGCTTAGAATATTCGGAATTTAATCCATATTTTATTGGCAAAAAATAAAAAATTGCACAGTTACGAGCCGTTACTCCCCTGTATCGTCGTTACACCCCCATATCCATATCCTTATCGGAGGGCACCGTTACGCCAACCAATACAGATACGGGATACCTTGGTTAAGGTAAGATCATGGACTTTTGATGTAGTAAGTCATATACCAAAGTCAGTAAGGTGCTGGAGTACTATAACTTGTATCTTACTAGCAACCTCAACTCTTTTACGCATAGATCCTATCCTAGAGGGAGCGGACAACGGGGAAGAGAGCCTTGGACGTCCCAAACCCTCCTAGGCATCACTTCAAGAGAGAAGAAAAAGAGAGAAGTGAGAGAGAGAGAGAGAGATTTCCATCTCCCTCCTTCCATAACACATTCGCGATATGTGAGGTTCACAATTGGACAGGATCTAATATGTCAGCCCAGGCCTACTCCCACATTGACTTGTGTCTCTCATGCCATTCCTTCATTGGGGGGGGGGGGGACCTTCTAAGTTTAAAAGAATCAGCGTCGACATTCTTCACTTATTTATGGCATTAATCAAGGTAATCCCTAGCCACAGGGTTTAGGTTTTTTTGCTTTCTAAAAACTTGATGATATCTAAACGAGGATCCTTAAGTTAATTAAGACAAATTTTGAAATTTAAAAACTTGTATTTTCCATTACATTTCGAAAAACCAAACACTGTCTACTTCGATATGCTAAGATAAAGAAGATGGTTTCAACCCAATATTATCTATGCAATCTAGACACTAAAACACGTCACTGTCAAACTTGGTAGCCCCACAAAATCCAACGGGCCAGCACACTCCATTAGTGTTATGATAATGCATTGTATTACCTTAGTATATTAATTTAAACCTGCCGAGAGAGAAAACAAAAACAAAAAAAAAAACAAAAACAAAAACCAAAAAAAAAAAAAAAAAGGGCAAGTACATCTACTTGGAACTGTCCATCCAACACTAACATGTCTATCAATGTCCACCTCATCAACCCACCATACGGAACACACCAATAAATGCATACAATCAATATCATGATATAGAGAAAAAAAAAACACTGCATTAACAAGTAAATGCATGTATGAAACATAGAATGTATCCCCTTTACACAGAAAAAGACAAAAGTTGCATGCATTGCAGAATTATGTAGAACTCAAGGAAAACCGGAAAACCACGATTTTCCCAAATAGCTTTCCCTCATAAAGAAAAAAAAGGTATAGTGATCAATCCCTATTAGATCGAAGTGATTGCCACCTTGAACTTGTATTTTATCTATACCTACATAAAATGCTGAAGTTGGCACTTTTGGTCAAGTGCCATTCATGTCCTGTGAGTACATTCTCATGCAGAGTTTTTCCATGTATATGCCCTCAGCCTATATCTATGCTTGATCCAAGGCACACATCTGATGGGTCACACTTTAACTGTGTCATGGCCCAGAAACAGCAGGTATGGGCACGCATAGTGTGAAGAATTCTAATAAATTCGCAGACTGCCTCCACCTCCACAAGTACATGAGTTGCCTGTAGCCACATGCATGCATCCTCTGCACCAACCTAGACTATTTTGTTAGTTTCGCAACATGTTCAAAATAGTGACAGCTCCATCTCCTCCATTTGGAGCTAACATACAGCTATGAAGACCTTGTAGTCGAGGGTCCAATCATCGATGGAGAATCGCTCTAAAATCACAGTAATCCAGTGGTCCTAACCATCCATTTTTAAAGGGCTATCAATTGCATTGTTAAATGTAACATTGTGGGTGGTTCAAATCCAAAGGGAAACCCTGAAGGTTAATATAATCTGTGCAGTTTTTTGGTCATGTTCCATCTAAGGGGACAACCTCCTTATGGCGTGTGCCCATGCATGTGCCACACATACTAGTTTATTTTCAAAATATGTGACATGTTAAACATTGAGGAGATCAGAACTACAAAGAATAAATGTAACTGAAATTTCATGTATGTCGTGCCACTATACCATAAATGTATACACAAAAAATGAACTTACCTTGGTAGGGTCAATTATTCCAGCAGCCATCAAATCCTCATATTTTCCTGTTGCAGCATTGTAGCCATACTTGGGATTGTCGCTGGCAAGAACCTAAAGGGAACAATCAAAATGGCACCATTCAATGCAACAGAATATGAAAAGCTTCAAGAAGTTTTGCCAGAATTAATTCAGTTTGATGGTGTAAGCACCTTCTCAGTGACCACACTTCCATTGACACCTGCATTTTTGGCAATCAACTTGAGTGGATAGCTCAGAGCCCTCCTAACAATCTCTGCTCCAACCTGCACGCAACTCAAAACAACAGAATCAAGACCCATATTACAAACACAAAATAGACGTGCAAACCAAACATCAAACTCTTTTTTTTTTTCCATCAAACATTCATTTACCTACCTTCTGCTCATCATTTGCAAGAGTATCCTTGATGGAATCCACCTTTGATGCAAGTCTCAACAGCGTACAGCCACCCCCAACAACAATACCCTCCTCAACTGCCGCCTGAAAACATCACACACATCAAGAAAACAAATTATCCTGGTTTGGTTGAAACATCAAGCATGAAAATATCTCAAGACTGAAAAATGGCCCCAAATCTGGAAAGAAGAAGATACCTTAGTTGCATTAAGAGCATCTTCTACTCTCAACTTCTTCTCTTTCAGTTCGGTCTCGGTTTGTGCTCCAACCTGTCCAGCAGTGCCAAGAATGTTGGGGAATTGAACACATTTATACCAATTAGTAGTTCAATCATAACCATCTTGTTTGAGGGAGAAGAGGACTCCTAAAGAGTACCTGAATGACAGCAACACCACCAGAGAGTTTTGCTATTCTTTCATTAAGCTTCTCTCTTTCATAATCCTGTTCAGCTGCCTGCAAAAACCCAAAATATATATGCCACTATGGATGCTCAATAGCTGAAGGATGATGGAGAGGGAAAGGCCAAGAACAATTTAATTACAATTGAAAAAAGAAAAATGAAAGAACAAAACACCTCAACAAGATTCCGGATCTGTGCAACTCGCTTATTTACAGCAGCCTGAGTGCTCCCATCACCAACAATTGTGGTGGCATCCTTGGTAAGTACTACCTTAGCAGCTTGTCCCAAAACCTCCTTGTCAGCCTTATCTAGGGACAGTCCAACTTCATCTCTAATCACAGTAGCTACACGAAAAAAATTGTAAAAAAAAAAAATTAAAAAAAAAATTTTAATTTAAAATTTTAAATTTAAAAAAAAAATTAAAAATTAAATAATTAAAAAAAAAAAAGAATGACACTTAGAAACACACTAAACATAAAACAAAAAGGTGAAGCAACAATGCACATCTAGGTCTGGAGGTAGAGCTGTACGCAAACCGAGTTAGCTCAGTTAACTCGCTTGAATCAACTCGGAAAAGCTCGACTCGAAACTGGATTCAAGCCGAGTCAAGATGATTTTTTGAGCTCGAAAAAATTTTGAACCGAGTCCAAGCTAGACCGAGCTCAACTCGACTTGGTTCGGAACTTGACTTGAACTTGAAGTCAAGTTTGAGTCAAGCTCGAGCCGAGTCCAAGCTCAAGCTCAGCTCGAACTCGGCTCGAGCTGGCCCGAGAGCCGAGCCAAGTTCGAGCTGGGCCAAACTCGACTCGGTTCGGCTCGTGTACATCCTATCTGGAGGTACGTTTACCACAGATCATGGAAAAAATAAAAACGCTTTGGGTTCTAAACAGCCAGGCTAACTAACACGGTGATACAGCACAAACACATCTAGGTCTGGATGAACATTTACCCAAGATAATGAAAATTATACTTTGGGTTCTTAACAGCCATGTTGAGGTTGGTTTGGACCCAGATTTTCAACTGGCTGGTTAGGCAAGCCTGTTCAATTTTTTTATTTTGATCAACCCAGCCCAGCTAATCGACAGCCTAAAATACAAGCAATAGCTGAGGGCCTAACCTCCAGTCAGGATAGCTATGTCATCAAGGTATTGACTTTTGCGCTCTCCAAATCCAGGAGCTTTTAGAGCAGCAATCTTCAAGGCCCCTCTGAGCTTATTCACAACAAGGGTTGCAAGGGCTTCTTGTTCGATGTCTTCAGCAATTATCAGGATTGGATATCCACCCCTTATTGCATCTTCCAAAACATTGATTAGATCCCTAGCATTTGTGATCTTCTTGTCAACAAGAAGCAACTGCACATGAAAGAACCACCCATCAGGACAATCCAAAAGCACAAAGTTCTAGCTAATTCTAAGAATGTTGTGGCCTAAGAGGAGCTGCAAGTAATAAGGGGGAACCAAGGTTTTAAATATCAGTATCTGCGGGTGTATCAGCCATGCTCAATAAACAATATGGTATGAGGTGTATCAAATGATATGGGCATGTATCAGATGTATTTTTCCCCTTCCCCAAAAAACTTTGAAAAGAATGACAGGAAAATGGGAAAACTTTTTAAAACAATCGTGCTTTATCATTTCTAATGTTTTTAACATGTTTTCAATGGTGTATCAGACCATTCTTTGATAAGAATGTTGTCACCAACACCTATTGAAAGTCAACCCAACAGGCCCAGACCAAACACATTCAACATGGTTTAACATATTAGGGCCTATAACACTGAAATACAACAAAAAGAATAAAAATATATGTATGTTATGTACCGCTTCAGTTTATCAAGTAGCACTCAGATCATGTGTTTTTATCCCTGAAATAAACCTAAATCTGGTATAAAATGTGTTTTTAAGCTTCCTCCATGGTTGAAATGAGGAAAGAAGTGCAGAAACTCAAAAAAAAAAAAAAGCTGGATTTTTTTCTGAAACGGACCCTTTATGGGGGCCTCTATCTGCCATCAGTGCCGATCCAGTGTGTATCAGCTGATGCGGCCCCCTTATTTTAAGGGACCAGTTCACCCCCATAGCACACCATGGGGGTGGCCAATACGCAGCATGATGGGAACTCAACCAAAAAACCACAAACCTTGCAGTTTTCATATTCAACGGCCATTTTTTCACTGTCTGTCACAAAATATGGAGAGATGTAACCACGATCGAACTGCATTCCCTCCACAACATAGAGGGTATTCTCAGCGCTCTTGCCTTCTTCAAGTGTCACAACACCCTTCCTACCCACTTTACTCATAGCTTCAGCTATCATGTTTCCTATTTCATAGTTGTTTCCAGCACTGACAGCTGCTACATCTGCCAGCTCACTGTCTTCAACCTGCAACATCAATTAACTGCATGATGATTTGAACCCCCAAAAAAAAAAATTGAAAACCTCAAGAAACATTCTGTGATGATTGTAAAGAAGGCAGTGAAATGGGAGAAATAAGCAGTGAGCAACAGTTAGATTCTGTGATTCTGTGAGTCCAGAACTGTCCTAGCCACCCAATTGAATTTCAAGAATCCAAAAATAGCATTTTCGAAGTTCCGTTGAGAAGTTAAACACAGCTAAATGCTCCTCTTTAGAAGGGCCACACATGCACACGCCCAGCTCCAGAGTCAAGTCAGTTAGTGTATTTGCCTTCCTGAGACATGACCCAGGATATAGTCTCCAGTGGATTCCAGTGAGGCAGCAAGCCAGTGGCTCCATAGCCCACACAGACAGACAGTAGCCATGAAAGCAATGCAAAACACTGTGCCTTGAACTGAACAAAATCCACATTAGAATGCACCCTCCCAAGAGGGTCTAACTCACCTCTTTTGACATTAACTTGAGTTCAGCCACGAGAGCTTTTGTAGTCTTCTCAATACCTCTAGTAATTTGAACAGGATTCGCACCCGCAGCAACTACCTGAATAATAAATCACCTCCTGTTAGTAATACACAACACTGTATGCTGAATTCTCAAAAAAGTTCACCTTTGAGGACCTGCCACTAAATGATTGCATAAGCTAAATGATTACGTAAGCGAAAATGTCACAAACCTTGACACCTTCAGCAATCAGGCCTTGGGCCAGAACAACTGAGGTAGTAGTACCATCTCCAGCCAAGTCATTGGTCTTGGCAGCAGCTTGTCTAACCAACTTAGCTCCGATGTTTTCGACAGGGTCCTCCAACTCAACCTAAGAAAATTTATTGAAATTTTGAATAACAATCAGTAACAACAGTATGACTAGTAACCAATAACACATCTATTTTTACATAAGGTTTGCTAATCTCACATGCATGCGGCAACCCATCTATGAACCATCCGATCCACCACATGTGCCAACATGGCACACGCAGCAATAACTAAGTCAACCATCTGTGGGCCCATAATGTAGATGCCATCTCAAATATCGGGCTAGCCCACTCATCATGTGGACCACAGTATTCAGGACAAATTACGGGCAATTTGGCCAACTTCTCTTTAGCTGTCTTGTTTCAATCACTATGGACCAGCCTGATTTAGAACTGAGCACATGCATGATAGGTCAACATACATGGTGGCAATGGCATGATGATGAGTTGCTTGATACACCTATCTAGAGCTCACAGACTCCACTATCACTCCTGCATCAATCGTATCAATTGCAAAATACTAGGGCATTTTATAGCAGTATGGTGCTTCAATAAGATGATTGAATTTACATCCAAAAAAATAGTGTAAAGCAGTCCATAAAAAATAAAAAATAAAACGTATTTATCAAGTAACCAAAGGTTCACATAACAGGAGCAGCAAGTGCAAGCAAAACATAGGAAACTGTACTTGATGCTCGACCTGAGATTTGATAAGAACCAAATAGTACATACCTCTCTTGCCACAGTCACGCCATCATTAACGATTTTTGGGGAGCCATACTTGCTTTCCAGGACAACATTTCTGCCCTTGGGACCAAGAGTGACCCCAACAAGGTCTGCAAGCTTGTTCACACCAGCCTGAAAGGGCAGAAAACAAAAGCTTAGAGATAACAAAGCCATGGATTTCTCATTTCTTCTGAAAGCTGATATGAAATAAACCATTGGAACTCAATCCTGAGACATTCCCTCTGCATAAGAATTTATAACATGCTCCTCCCACTCAGCTGGAAGGGACATGCAAGTAGTACTTACACATTTAAAAGTGACAGTATAAGACATCAAAAGCAGCTGATTCACAAACTTACTTGAAGCTTCTTAGTAGCAGACCCATCCTTGTTGAAATACAACTCCTTGGCCATTGCACTTATCTTAGGAGAACATCTTTTCTGCAGATGGAGACGCTGCCTCCTGCCACCTAGGGAACTTGTAGATATTGAAGCAAGAGAAGAGAGCCTGTTTGAAGAGATTGAAAGCTTCTTGTCCATCGCAAGGCCGCTAGGGGCCACCAAGGAGCCAACTGTCGACATGGTGCTGAAAGACGCTGCCATGTCCTTTTAGAACCTGAGAGTTTTCATCATTACTTTTAACAACTCTAACCACAGCAGATACTTCCAAAAAAAAAAAAAAGTCTATCCACAGCAGCAACAACACAATGAAAACCCAAGAGCACGCAACCACAGACATATGCATATAGGGATGATCATAGACAACTGCAGATTCACTGCTCTTAATTCAAGAGAGATCCCTAGGATTCTTTTCTGAACTTCAAGTTGACATCATTAATATCATGCAACTAGTTGTGTGTGATCACTCTCATATACATGTTTATCATTCTCTCATATACATGTTTATGGGTGCAGTCACCATCATATCCTTGTCCAAGCTATTTGGCATCAACTTATTTCCCAAGTTAGCTCAGCAGGAGTTTGACAACCAGCTGGTCCAACTGACATTAACCCTTCTCCTTTACTGGAGACCAGCTGGTGCAGTTGCTACCAGACTGTTCATTAACAGCTGAATATTTGTTCATGTAGATAGATAGATAGAAACAGAGATAAAGAAGGAGACATCAACAGTATCGATTCTGAATTGCACCATCTGATGTTAGACAGTAATGCAGAATAGGAATTTTTTTCTTTTTTTTTTAAGAAAGCGTATGGTTCTCCTTTTCCCAAAAAAAAAAACAGAAGATACACAGCCACAAACACATACAGACATGCTTGCAGTGAAGAACAAACATGGAAATATATATATATATATATATATATATATATATATATATATGAACAAATTGAAGTGCAAACCAACAAATGTAAAATACAGATATCTTTCAGTTTAGCTAACCCAGTCACCAGATTTCCACGCTAACAAGCACTGTTAATGGATCTTTCTGGCCCATCATCAGCTTCCAGCCCAAGCCTCAATTTCAAGTCATCAGGCACCAGGCCTATTTTTCAGGTCAGGCCCAAATTTTTAGGCCCAAAAACTACTTGGCCTAGACATGGGCCCAGCCCAGTGTTTGACGACTTATTGAAGCATTCTCCAAGTAGGCTAGCAATGGGTCGGCCTGGGCCAGAATTTACAACTAGTCAGGCAGGGCTTTTGGGCTAGCCATATTCAAATTTTTTATTTTGCTGGCCCAGCCTATTGCCAGCCTTATGTCCACATCTCTAGTTGACTGGCAGCTGACTTGACCTGCTTAACCGGATGCAAGTCTTGATTTAGCTGTGATAACTCAGTTAACTTCTCTCAGAAGATTGGTTGGAGGCAAGGTTGGAGGATTTTGCATCAAAGGTTGTGAAAAATCCTACGAACTGAAGGAGGCCTCATGTTCATATAAAGAAAAGCTAAGCTTTCCTCTAACAGCACAAGGAAGGCACCCATTCACATATTTCTTCTGCTGAATTTATGCCTTCATGTCCTGCAAAGACCATTGCCCGTGCCCTACGAAAGGCCATCCATACAAAACATGTGGCAGAAGTATAATGGTGATCAAAACCATTTATCTGGGGGCACATCACATCAATAGGCCACGTGCCACCCAAAAAAAGTTGTGATTGGAAGCTTCAAGTTCGCACAGAATGGGAACTCTTGCTTGTTTTGAGTTAACACCCACTAGTAGTGTTGGCAAGAGGGAAACAGTGTGCAAATGATGGGAGAGGGGAGAAGTGAAGGCATTTGTAAAAACCATGTTTCTTTTCATGAGCTAACCCACTATGGTTCACCACTCTTTTAAAATTGGCAGTGACACTTCAACTGTACACATGGCCTTGTTTCATGACAATCCAAACCTTCCAAATCAATGACCTCTATTTGGATGAATTGAACCCTAAAAATCACATTGAGAACATGATAGTTGTTAATATGTGATCTTGCCTTTGCAATTTAGACCACTCACCATTTTACTTCTATCCCTCCCTTTGATAGCCAGCAATTCGATGGTTAGAACTGCTTGGTTCCTGTGATTTTAGAGATATGTTCCATATGCTGTGACCCAAAGTTTGGGTAGTGTAGATATCCACTAAGGCTTATGGCACGTGCAACACACATTGAGTAGGGGAGAGAAGTCAACTTTCTGGCCAGGGCTTCTGATTGCAGCTAGGGGGGAGAGTGAGAAAGAGGGAGAGAGACCCAGAATGATTTCAACAGTGAGCAATCCATCTCAACTTTTTCCATTGCTATGGGCCACTTGAGTTTTAGATCTAACTATTTTTTGTGTTGATGTCCTAACATGAGCCGAAACAACAGGTGTATAGAATAATGTCACAGAGTCATCATAGTAGACCCTACAAAGCCTTTGCTGAATGGGCTCCCTAATAATTGTGTGGGCTACACACAAAAAGGAGCACAAGGTGCTACATGGGAGCAGGCTACTCGCATGAAAGAAATAAAACAACAAACATACCCTTGGTTGAAGGTCCAGCCGCATTCCTTTTTTTCCCTTTTAAACTGAAAGTTTACACCCCTCCTGACTAATAGCAAAGGTAAAATTGGCCAAACACTACTCGCATTATGTATAGAGATACTTGAGTCCCAATGTGATGAGATGAGTAACAAACATTTTAAAATGATGGTGAATTATAGATGGAGTCTACCCGTCATTTGGATAGTGACAAGGCCATCCTCCTTAAATTCCCTAAATGCCTCCTAATAAATTTCAAAGCCCTTTAATATCTTTCGTTTTAGCCAGTCGAAAAACTAAAATGATGTTGATTTGCTGGGGATTTTGCCCACGTGTAATCGTGTGATATATAGTAGAGATGGCGAACGCAGTCCCATCACATTGCTTTTCGAGCTGTGGTCCATCCACATGGTGGCAAACCAAATCAACAGCCATGATCACCGCACACTAGTGCCACGTGTACGGTGGAGATGTTTCAGTGTACACTGCAGGAAACACCAAACACGTGCACCAACTTAGATTGCCACTTCATCCACACTCAATAACCAATCCCCAATTGCGATATTTCATTTCATGTCTCACATCACATGTAACCAAAATCATTCAAACAACACCAACGAAACAATTGCAGTAATCAAGTTTCATTTTCATTCTGCAAGTTAAATATCGCAATCGAATCAAATCGTAGATCCAAACACGCCCTCCACAAATAAAACAATGAAACATTTCACAACTCGTAACCAAACAGAAATCAGATTCTCATATGAACGCAGGATTGTAAAAGGAGAATCAGAAACCTTCAGAAACCCTAAAACCAGAAACCAAAAACCGGCTTTCGTACCTGAAAACCGCTCTGGAGGCGTAGGGTTTTGGGGGGGTTTGGACGTGGATAAGGCCGCAGTCTAGCTAGCACGAGTAACTCCTGCAAGTGAGAGAGAAACGGAAAAGGGATATTAGGTTTTATAAAAGGAGGGTTTCTTCTCTTGAAGCTTCGGGAGAATCTGAGCCGTTGGATTGAAATTGCGGGCCTTTCGTTGGCTTATTATCGGAACAATCTAGAAGCCGGTGGTTCCCAATTGCTCGGCGAGGAAACGCCACGAGTATTTGCCAGACTATAATTGAGATGTGAATCGCGTCATGCGTGGGACGCGGATTTACTGCGCTGGGAAATCAGATGACGCCCGCTGTGATGTTTGTGGGAAATCCTCCCCTTCCCTTAGTTTTGCAAGCTTATTTAAGATATAATAACAAAAATGAATCACAACTAAAGCTTGAGTGGGTTATGCTAAAGGAAAATGTGGTTAGGAAAATTTATACCGTTGGAACCTACCTGGGTTTAAGAGTGATGTTTACATGCCATCCATACCTTTAATAACTTCATTCCTACTTGGATGAGATGAAATCAGAAATATCAGTATGATTAAAAACGTCTTAACCCATGAATACTGTAACTGTGTACATTAAGTTATTACATTTTCAGCTCACTTGGGCTTTGGAAATGGTTCATTTTTGACATCATATCTTAAAATAAACTAAAAAACAGATAGATAAATAGAAATTTTCAAAAACATCATAATGAGCTTCACTTGGGGTTCCACATGCGTGTTAACAGGACACGGATTTTGTCCTACCCATGCCCGAACGGTAATCCGTCAAGGTAGGGCTCCGTGGGCCCCACTATAATGTAAGTGTTTTATCCACGCCATTCAAGGCTTTCTTCAAATAATTTTAATTATAAACTAAAAAATGAGACAAGTCCAGGACATAAGTGGACCACACCAAAGGAACCTACACTGATAATGACATCCACCATTGAAACCTTTCTAAGGGCCAACGTAATGTTTTTTTAACCATACAACCTATTCAGAAGGTAGACGTAGATGAAGTGAAAACACAAGTATCAGTTTCATCCAAAACTTCTCCGACTCACAAGAAGTTTTTAATGGTAGATGTTCAATCTCTACCTTGTGGTCCACTCAAGCCTTGGACTTACTTCATTGTTGGTTCACCCATTAAAATTATCTGAAAAAAAGTATTGAAGAGCGTGGATAAAATATTTATATTAGCCCCATGGAGCCTGCACGGATGGATTACGGTCCGGGCCGGGTAGGACGCAATCCGCGTCCCTGTCAACAACAAATGTACGGATTAGGGGACAATCATCAGGTGGGCCGGACATTTAAAATACTACGACCGTTAAATCAATCTGATCTACTCATCATATGCACCACGCTCGCGTGAATTAACGGCTTTAGAGAAAATCACCACAGCTTATGTCCAATTCAAGCGACAACTCACCTGATTAGTGTAACGGATGGAATTCGAATACTCTAAGTTCACATTCAGGCTAAGGCCCACCAGATGAATGGTCTGGATTCTCACAAATATGCTGAGTGGTTACGTGTGCCTAGGTTTACCTTTTCAATCTATCCTCGCGAGAATCACATTGGCACTTTCGTTTTTCAACGTGTTGGATTATCAGCGTAGAGTCGCCGGGGAATTGGTAGCGGAGGTTTGCTCGAGCACATCCGGACCATTGCAATATGGTACATCGGGACATTATCCTTTGAATTTGGATCGTCTTCCGATGATCTGAACCGCTTATCTGTTTAACATCACCTTGGATATACAATAATTAAAATCTTTCACATTTATTTCAACCGTTTGAAAAATCGCTTTTTAATAATTGAAAAATGAATGATTTCCATAACATCTGTATAATCAAAGGGTTAAAACATTCAATCTGAGAGTTTTTGACGATAATCCCCGTCCAAGAGAATCCCTATCACATAATAAACGGTGCTGTAACTGAAAAATCCAAATTCCACCAGTTAAAGTCATGACGCATCATCTTGCAGTACGTCGGGATGTGTTGGAGCGAAACCTCCTGGTGTGTATATTCGCCGGACACGTGTGTCATATCCGAGCCGCTATCATAAGTTTTCAATGGTGCAGATACCATGCCTCGACAAGCAGGCCAGTGATCATCAAAATGTCCACACGTGTACGAAACAAATGAACCGGTCAAAATAAATTGACCAAAGGTCCTAATTCGATGCCTTTTTTCTAGTGGATTACCTACCACTATCTACAAATTGGGTGACTTTTCATAATATCACGGTGCAATTGGTGGACCTTTCTATTGAGGAATGCTAACCTATGAGACAAGGGCCTAGCAACACGGTCAAACCCAGCCTGTGATGGGATGCACTCAATTGGAAACATAGCCCAGAAATCCATGATCCAAGCTGTTCATGGGTGGGCTCCACAGTGGATAGGCTACCACTCGCAAATTGCTTGGATTTTAATGATCTAAACCGTGCAACTTGTGGACATTTTCCTGATCAACGGTAAGGTTTCAACTGGGCTGGACCAACCTACAGATGAAGGACCGAATACGAGCTCAGTGCTAGCTGCGAGCTGTCTTCAATTGAATATGTGACCCAGCAGCCCATGAGCTGTCTTCAATTGAATATGTGACCCAGTAGCCCATGATCCGAACTAATCGTTTGGTGGGTCCAGTGATGGGTAGGCTAAATCTGCCAATCGCGAATTTTTTAATATCCTGCCCGTTGGATTCGGACGTCTGTAAAAGATTGACATGCCGAGGAAAGGCTCTCTCTCTCATCATAATACGCTTATTCATGTATAATGGACATGCTATGTTAGAAAACACAGTTATGAGGCACTCCAGTCAATTACAGGTTCTTTAAAATTTTAGAAACTTCGAAATAGGCTGTCAATCGATTTAAAAACTTCGAAATAGGCTGTCAATCGACACAGACCAGGCCCAGCAAAATCAAATTTTCGAATAGGCAGGCTCGTTCCAACCAGTTCAAAACCCTGGCTCAAACAAACCTGGACCTAGCCTGTGGATAATCATTTTTCAGAATGGGCCAGCCATAAGAGTGGCCATTGGACTCCTAGTCTCCCCACACATGCCAACATGGCATGATTGTAAAAGGAACTTCGGCCTGTTTGAAATGCAGGATTAAATGGTATGGAATTGCATTAGGTGAAATTCACACCATTACTGCACAATGATTATATGTATACAATGATATTTTGCATGTTCCAACTCACATTTGGAGCCAAAATTTTCTTTTGAGAATAACATTGTATTAAGTGAAACCTCCATTTAGAGGGCCATGGAATTGTAATTTCATAACTGATGTTGGTCACCAGTATGCAAATGCAACTCGTTTGTCACTTGTAAAGGGCACATATGGATGAATGGAATGCATAAAACACGTATCAACTTGAGGCCTACAAATGCAGTGGATTTCAGAAATCTCACCGTATTTCTTGCTAGGATTGGATGATATGATAACTGGAGTAATTCAATCCTTTGAGCCTTCTGTCTTTCCTTCTCCCGGGATCGAATCAAAGAAAAAAATAAAAAATAAAAAGATTCCAAGCATGTCCAAACATCATATGAAATTTATATTGGACCAAATGCAATTCCAAACCACTTAATGCCATGATCCAAACAGGCCTAGTGTGCAGAAAATCCTCCATGCTATGATGCACTGTGATACATACACCCACGAGCACACATGCACACACACACAATACACTGTCAAACACAAGGAGATCTTATAGCACCAAAAGCACACAGGAACAAATTTTCTTAATGCCCACAATGCATTATAATAAAGAAAAAACCACACAAAAAACTCTACAAAAGCTTGCTTTTATTCACCACATCTTTTATAAAAGATGAGTTCTCCTGAAGGTGAAACACCACTTTCACCCAACAAAAAGTCATCTAGAATTTATATCTTCGCAAATTCTGCAAACAGCAAGCTTCTCTTATCTTTCTACAGAGACCAACATATCCAATTGGGATAAAACTCTAACCAAACACTTACCACTTATACAATGAAAAAAACTTGTTCAGTTGTGATTTCTAATAGCCTCCCTTAACTGAAATTTCTAAGCACTACAACACATCATCTTAAGCTCATCGACCATGTCTTTTCCATACAGTCTTCAACAGACCTCGGCTCCATATTCTTCTTAAGCATTACGGAAGACCTGCGCCAATACAAAACATTACTGTCGCACTTCACAATACCATGATAAGCCTTCCACACGACATCATTGCATGCAAACCATTACTGAAAGTCTTCTAACCTTCTATAGGCTTGCCTTGTTTCTCAATTATCGAAAAACAAAAAATCCAAGTAAGAAACCCTGATCTCGCCAATATCCCTGAATCTGGAACTCACCAAGATTTGCCTCATATCTTGAACTCACCAAGATAAAACCCTAACACTTTGGGTTGACAAATAGCACTTTACAATGTTGAAAGATATAGTCCACCTCATGCGCTGATTTCATCTCACACTATGAAGATGCTTCTGCATTAGATATATGCTTTCACCTCAATCTCTACAATAAGATCATACCTATTTCAATTGCTTGACTTAACAAGAATACTTGCGAAATAGTGGCCCAAAACACGTTTGTGCATGACCACACTGGATCTGTTAGCAGTGCTTCGGACCACCTCTCTCTGACAGCCTCCCAGACTGCCATGCTTTGACAACCCCACATCTGGATCATCTTGCTATGATAAAAATCACAGAAAAAAAATCTTCTAGAGGTACAGACAATCTTCCATGCACTCACACAGAGACCTATGATAGTTCACCGAAGTAGAAGACCAGACGCACATGGTCGCACGGTCAAGGGAATGTATTTTCAGGAAATCAGGTCCCTGGCTGCTGGGCTAAACATTTTGTTTACCCATCCAGTCAGTCCAAGCTACTGATTCAGTTGTATGATCAGACTAAGGGACGCTGCGTAATTTCCTTAGCTTCGTGGATTCTATTCCTCTTCCTTTTTAATGAATTTTTTCGTTCTCTCTCAAAAAAGAAAATAAAAAAATCAAACCGAAGAGAAGTTATCCGCTAATTGTGACACGCTACTTTCGCCCAATGAAAAGTAACCTAGAGTTTCTATAATTTTATCTTTCAAAAAGAACAGAAAACAAGGAAAAAGTTGCCTAGAGTTTCTATTCTAATCACTGAGCAAATAGTGAACTTTGGTCATCTTTCGCCAAAGACCAGAACCAGTTACCCAATTAGGCAAAAACTCTCACACCAAACAATTACCATTACTGTCATCATCATCATCATCTACGCATTATCCCAACTAATTGAGGTCCGCTACATGAATCATGTTCGATTTTGGATTTGTGGTGTTTCTATTTTATGGTTGATAAAAGACATTTTATTGTGTTTTGGATATAGTTGAGACTCAATTAGTGAGTACTTATTTTGAATGGCATGGCTAATCAACTATTAATATGCATTCAAAATGGTTCTTGAATGTGGGCAGATTTGGTTTATTTGTGTTTGAATTGTACAGCTCTAGTGAATAACTGAATTAGTGGGCTCTGTATTGTGGGCAACCAGATGATTGAATTGGCCCTTCTCTTTGGGACTTATTTCATGACAGGCCTAGCCCAATGAATGTCTTATATTTCAATTGTGCCATGTTGGCACAAGTGACATGATGTACATATTCAAGTGCTCTGTTTTATGATACTCAAACCCATGATCCTGACCATTCGTTCCTAGTATCCAAACACAAAATCCAGATTCTTGATAATAGCTTTCCCAATAGCCAAACACTATAAACAGAATATCTTTTAGTGGGAACTTGTTTCCTAGAAACAGATTTGTGACTCCCTAGTGTTTCTATTCCAAAACCAAACAAAACGAAAAAACAAAAACAAAAAACAAAAAACAAAACAAATATCTACAAATAAAAAACTTGTGTCTCCAAAGGCCACGAGGTTTACCCCATTAGGCTAACACTTTCAAACCCAATACTCATCATAAGAGCAATCTTCTAAATTTTATTTTTTTAATTTTTTTTTATAAAGGAAACGCTTTGGAATTCAGTTTATGGCAGATGGGAAATATAGTCCATTCATCGGGTGGGCCCACCACAAAGTACCATGTCATAAAAATCAAGCTTGTCCACTAATCAGGTACAGATATGCATGAGAAACGCTGCTGATCATGGAAAATTATCCAACTATCCATATCCAACACACTCTCATGGCCCAGCTGATGAGTAGACCAACATGATTTTCCCACTAGTGCATGTTCATGTGCGCCAACACACAATGAAAGGCCTGTATGTATGACAAAGAATGTCAGTAAACACGTTTGCAACAGCCCCATCTATCTCACATGCACAATAACCATCCAATTTCTCATCTCTAAAAGTGACGGAGAGGGAGAGAGGTAGGGTGGGGATTTCTCTCTCTAAGGGCTGGTTTGGATTCATAGAAAAAGAAAATGTTTTCAAGAAATTGTAAGAAAGGAAAAGTTAATTCCCTTAGGGTGTGTTTGGATTCTAAATGTAATGATTACATAATGATAATCTCCAAGGATCAATGTAGAAAACAGGATTCAAAAAATGGGTTGCCTATTTAGATAGTAGGTGGAAACCTCAAATTCATTAGACAGAAGTCACCTTATTTCTTGTGCCAGGGAATCTTGTTTTTTGTGCTAGGGAATTCTAACCATGGATAAGAGTAAACTACTATGTGGAACCTATATATCCAAACAGCCCAACTATCTTGTCAGTGGAAAACAATTTCCGTTTCCACATGGATTCCATATATCCGAACACGCCCTATGAGTATAGACTGAAAAAACTTAAAATAGAGCAAGGGCCTCATTTGGAATGTCCCTACAATGACAGTGGACTCATGTGTGCATTCAGCTGTGTGCAGTTTGCAGAAGCAGAGACTGTTTGGCCCATCCAGCAAAGTGCGGATGGCTGGATGCTAAAAGCTCTCATTCAGAGAGAGCAGCCCACAATTAGAATGAAGTGATAACGGGTCAGACACGTTATCATCTCATTTGTGTCCTGGGCTGCAAAACACACACTCCCATCTGCATTTGACAGAAATTCCAAACAGGCCCCAAATGTACAAAACACTCAAAAAACTCATCTGGTTCTATTCGGGTTATCTATATTCTCAACATCCCATAGTCATTCAAGTTTATGTTCTGTTAATAGACACTTGCAACTAGTTGCTTCTCAGGGAGCAGAACTTCAGCACCATATGATCTCACTGAAATCACAAAGGGTCCACTAGTTGCAGCTCCAATTCAAGCACATGAAAGAAATGGGAAGACAGAGAATCTTGTGGTTCTTTCTCTTCATGCAAACCAAGATGAGCTAAAATACCAATATGTCCCAGTACATGGTACTTCTCATGAATAACAGAAAACCCAATTATGTTGCTTGTGAACTACATTACACTTACAAAAAAGAATAGTCCTTGATGTTCTTAGGGCAAGTTTGGTAGAGGCCAAAAATTGAGTTCGTCTCATTTTAGTTAATCATAATTATGCCTTAGAGATCATATTTCCTTTTCACAAGGATTGAAAATAAGCTTGATAACCAACAACCATCATCTCTACTATATAATTATGATTAACTAAAATGAGATGTACTCATTTTTAGGTGTCTACCAAAGAGGTCCTTATGAATAAGCCGCATGTATATTTTCTTTTCTCTATGGTACAAAACTATCCATATTCATATTCATGCCTGTATCCATGCAGAACTTCAGAGATTACCAAGCATTGCTGTCATGTACAATTCCAGTTCCCATGCACAGGAAACATAGTTGATAAACAATCCACGGCAAGCCCCGGATGACCCATCTATATCTTTGATAGATGGCTTATGCTTCTTATTTCTCAGTAATATCACCACAATCATGTATGCATGTCAATGCATTCTGTTTATCCAGTTTGCATTTCTAAATGAAAGTTGCTGCAGCAAAGGCATTGAGGCAGTTCCCTCACCCCACAGGCACCACTAACTCTTGTTTCGTGATTCCAATGCAATATCCCGGTGCTCTTCCTGTTCTGTTATTCCCTCCATTGTTACTTCCTTAAAATGCATGCATCTTTTAAAAGCTTCTTCCTTTCATGGTATAAACATCGTAAGGACCAGAAGCCTATGCTTAGGTTCTACTCGTATAAAAGTGGTTCTAATCAAGTCAGAGAGGATTAGTGCAACTCATTTTGCTTTGAGTAGGAAGTGAAACAATGCAAGTTGATAAAATGGTTTGCAGCATTTCTACCTCTGCTGGGAATGTTTTGCACAAGCCAGACATCCGTACATTTTTTCAGACGACATATTCTGAAAAGTCCTCTCCAATCCAAATTCCAAACAGGCCCTTTAGAAAAACAGCTCCCATCACCAATAATCCTTGCAGGAGCATTGCCCACCCACAAAATGATGGAATCTGTTTGAATCTCTCAACACAATATGCCGATCAGTAACCTTGGAAACAAACTTCATGAACAAATGGCAGTCACTGCAAACACGTATGTTCTTCACGATCCTTATGGGTGCCCCTCGAGGCTTCCTGATCAATCCAAATGCAAGAGCGAGCTTCTCACTATGATAACAGATGGATTCAACCTTCTCTTTCTCCCCCACATCATGAAGAACGAGGTTTGTGTTGGGAACGAAACCCTCCCCTCTCAGTCTCACCATCAGTCTGCTCAGTTCTCTGTAAATCACCTCAGTTTGAGGATGAGTTCTGTCATCCGATATGAACTTGTGTACCTTGTTATTGAACTCGATCCAGCTGTAAGCTGCCAACTTTCTGATCTTTCTGTCCTTCATAAGAGACCTCACAGATGCAACATCATCCCATCTTCCAGAAGCAGCATACATGTTCGACAACATGATATAAGGTCCCGCATCAAGTGGGTCCAATTCAAAAAGATGCCTTGCCGCAATCTCTGCATGTTTGATGTCACTGTTTATTCTACAAACAGACAAAAGCGTGGACCAAATTAAGGATGTGGGTTCATCAGGCATGCCTTTAATCAAATTGACTGCTTCAACCACATTCCCTGAACGACCAAGGAGATTGACCATACACGCATAGTGATCCGAAGTAGGCTTCATTCCATGCAGTTTGCTTATCGAATTAAAATATATCTGCCCATCTTCGATCAAGGAGGTATGGCTGCAAGCAGACAGAACGCCCACGAAGGTAATATTGTCGGGCTTCAAGTTTTCCTTCAACATCCTATCATAAAGAACCAAAGCATCTTTAACCATTCCATTTTGTGCATAGCCCATGATCATGGCATTCCAAGATACCACATTCCGGGTCGCCATTCTATTGAAAACATCACAAGCATCTGTGATTTCTCCACATTTAGAGTACATATCAACAAGGGCACTTGATACACGCAAATCAACCTCAATTCCAATCACAATTACTTGGCTGTGAACTACCTTCCCATGATCCAGAGACGCCAATCCAGCACAAGCACTCACCACACTCGACATAGTAAAACTATCTGGCCTAACATTTTCCGACAGCATTTCACTATACAACACCAAGGCATCCTCTTCTCTTGCATTCTGCGCATAACCCACGATCATTGTCGTCCAACAAACCCCATCTTTCTCATTCATCTCACTAAAAATCCTACGTGCTTCTTCTACCAATCCACTTTGAAGATAGGCACCTAGAACACTAGACAACGTAACCAAATCCGGCTCAACACCCAAAACTTGCATTTGGCGAAACAAATCCAGGCACTTCCCAGGTTGCCCACTCTTCAAATAACCCGCAATCATTGAATTCCAAGAAACTACATTTCTATCGAGCATTTGATTGAACAAGCTCCGCGCTTGATCAATCTCGCCACATTTCGCATACATATCAATCAAAGCATTCCAGACAAACACATTCATTTTCAAATTACTAGCAGTAAGACGTCCATGAATCTGCTTACCGAGCTTCAAATCCAGCAACTGCGAGCATGCATTTAGAATACTCACATGGGTATACTCCGTCGGCTCGAATCCTTCTTCTCGCATCCAAAGGAAAAAATCCAGAGCATCCTCGGAACAGCCACAGCTTGCAAGGCCCGCAATTACAGTATTATACGAGACGGAATCGCGGGTGGGCATTCGATTAAAGAGCTCTCGCAAGTTCTCAACAAGACCCAATTTCGAGTACAGCGAGAGCATGGCGTTCCATGAGAAAACATCTCGTTGAGGCATTTTGACGAACAGTTGCTGGGCGCTGGAGATTTTGCCGCACTTGGCATATAGATGGAGAAGGCGGTTTTGCAGGAAGGTGTCGTTGGGTTTGAAGCAGTGGCGTTCCATGTGAGATTGCAGTCTCTTTCCTTGCTCGAAATCGTTTGTACGGATGCATTCAAGCAAGAGACGAGCGTAGCCATTGGATCCTGTGGGGCCGCGGGAGTAGAGTAGATCCACGGCTTCACAAAGCTTTTGCTTTGCTTTCATCTCATCCTACCGTCTCAACGGTTACACAAAATTATTTGTTACTCTGGCAGCGTGCAATGCTTGATACGTAGGCACTTGAAAATGACGCGCTACATAAATTAACTCAAATCAAACGCTTAAATCGTGGGATCCACCGTAGCCACGTCACAGTGCCAAAATAAGATTGGTGGAGCAATATTAGCCTCTGATTAATGAACACTTTTTCTTTTTCTTTTTCTTTTTAATTAGTGGACTAATCTATGCTTACCTAATAAAGAATTATTTAATATTTTTATTAAAGGGATTTTTCTATATTGTCATCAATTATTCAATATATGTATTAAAAATCACTACTTTTAAAGTTTTTCTAAATAAATTATCTTTAAAAAAATCAGCTAATTAATTTTATTTTAATTGATGGATTCTAATAATAAAAATCATTAATAGCTTAAAAAGACAAATTTTCTCCTCCCATAACATAGTTTGCATTTTTCGACCCCAATATTACCTAATTATGAGCTTGGGTATGCCAAAATTTAATGGAGCACATCATGATCTTCTTATCACATGGGCTCATCGTAGGATGCCTGATCCTAAAAATTAGAAATATTAAAAACTTAGGTGAGCCATACGATAAAAAATAATAAGCTTGAACACATACCATTAGAACTTGGGACTTACAAAGGTTTTGAATGATATAGATATTTGTGTTTTGTATTCGTTCTTATAGTATTGATTGGATGAGCATAAAGAATATAAAGATGATGATAGACCCTTGAAGGTATCAACAATAGACAATTTCCCTCCCCATTATTTATTGTGTATGGCCCGCTTGAGCTTTGGATTACCAAGGCTTTTAGTTCATGTCTTATCAGGAGCTTGCCAAACTAATAAACAGACGGGATGCCATAAAGACATTAGCAGTAAGCCCATGAAGGTTTCAACCATGGGTGTTTTTATCTCCTAATATTTTTTATGGTGTGGCCCACCTTAGTTTTGGATTTGCCTAATTTTTGGACTCATGTCCTATAATGAGTTGACAAAATTAATGGATGAAGGGGATGTCAAAAGGACATCACAGTGGACCCCACAAAGCTTTGGGCCACACAATTAATTAAGTGGGTTAGTTAGTAGGTTTTTAGTCATATTTAAAAATGCCATACTTTATATGGTGAACACTTACTTTACTAACAGCCTAAAAAGGTGAGTATTTACTAAAAGATAAAAAGAAAAACCCTTTAAAAGTAGGCTATGTTTTATGCATACACTAAGTAATAGATGGTCAAATGAAGAAATCCTCTTGCTAAAAATACCATTCTTGGATATCTTTCAATTCAACGTCTAATAAACACTTGTTAACCATATAGTTGAAAGGTCAAATAAGAGAGATTTTTGGGTTATTGATACATAACTGCAGACCTTCAATTGGCCAATTCAATTTAACTTAATTACACGCCCCTGTTCAGAATGTTTTACCGATTCTGTATCACCCTCACTTATGGTGATGGGAAACATGGAGCAGGGTGCTGGATGCACTCACTCTAGCACCACATTTGCAGGCATGAGACCCATGCAAAAAGTGAAAAACAGTCATTTTACTTAAAAATAAAAAATAAAAAAATAAAAAAAATCTTTGCTTTTCCACTTTAAATTTACAATTTGCAAATGCGCACATTATGCTTTTTCATTAATATCATATTTGATAGGGCATGTAATTTTGAACCTTTGTACTGAAGCAAAATGGGACAATTCTAACTATTGAATCCTAACAATCTTTGACAGAGAAGGATGGGAGCATGTGTACACATGACATCAAACGTTGCACCTGTCATGGAGGAGACAAGATTGTAAGAGGTTTGGTAGAATATATTTCGTATATTCGATCTAAGAATTCTTCTGGGCACCCATACACTGTTTGGGTTACTAAAAACACCCAAATCCAATGGCTAGAGCGCTATATTATCTTATTGCAATGCTTTAGGATATATTCCAGCAAACCTGAATAACTTAGGGGTGACAATGGGCTGGGTGGGCCATGCGTCCATTGGACAGCCAGTCTATGATGTGTCTGGGCTGATTACATATATGGCCCATTTAAGCAAATGAGTACGTCTTGGTTGAACTCTACCTGAACCAACCCAATTCACCTTTATAACTTAGCAATGGGCTGTGGTAGCTAACCCTATCTAACCCAACCCAAAACTTGAAATAGAGTAATATAATGTATAGATATGTATATACTAACTGGGCTCAGCAACTCATACCTTTAGCCCCATATTTCATTCTAAAACTTGGGTTGGGTTTGTGATGTGTCTGGGTGGGTCAGTCAAGCGCAACCATTGAATGGTTTGGGTCAGGTTGGACTCCTGCATGATGAATTTCAACTGGGTAGTGTTGGTTTCAGCTTCATGAATTTCAATTGGATTGGCCCACCTAAAGAGATAATGTGTCGTTGGTTGGGTTCGGGCGTAGTTCTTGGCCAGCTTGCTAAATGTACCAGCTAGTGCTAGCTGACTCTAGCCGGAAAACCTGACCCATTGTCATCCTTCTTGCATATTAGTCAGAAGTCTGGCGATTGTGGGCCATATTTTGTGTGGCCCATGATTCAGAGTAATATCGATCATATGATGTTTATCACCATTTTTAGTAGGGAACAATTTTCAATTTGTACAGCCGGTTCATTTTATAAAGGCTGTTGATGGATGGCCAAGATCACCTGATTTGTGTTGCTTTTCAAACATGCGTTGTTAATACAAGGATCCCCACCATTGGTCTGTACACAATCCTGGTCTCTACCATGTGTGAGCAGTCGTCCACATTGACGGGTCCCACTCCCACCATTTGGCCTTCAGTTGTTTAGATTTGCACCAATCAAGCTTGACTATGTATAAGCAATGGTCTCACTATTTTGTGTTTGATTGTTAGACGTGGGGCCTGCATGTAGGAAACCATTTGTGGGTGGGTCCCATATAATTTCACTCAGAGTATTTCCATGTGGATACTGGTTTTCAAATCACTCTCTCTTAGAATTAAATCAATCAAGGGGAGATAGAGATGATTGAATATAATAGGGCTTATCCCTATTGTAACCAACTCTTCCTGTTCCTCCCAATTCCTCTCTTTATAAAAGGAAAGGATTCCCTCGTTTGAAGATACAATCTGAAAATTTCTTCAAAGAAAATTGAGAGTAATAATGAGAGAATACTTGATTGTGTATTAAGCTACCTCTAGACAATCTAAACTGTTAATGGTGTCTGATGACCATTCTAACCATGAATTAGAGGGGTGAATAGGTCATTTCTACGCTCATGGTAGTTAGGTAGATTGTTAGAAAAAAGCCGTCCATCTTCAACTTTAGCAAGGTCCCTAAAATCATGTAAATATCATCTAAAGTTTGCGCGTGCCTCTTGTCCTCTTGTTTCATTTGGGGTAGATTAGGTAAAAACTTTTTGATTAAGGGAACAACATCGGCAAAATCAACAATTCCCTGATGACATTAATCAGGTAAATTCAAATCATCGTTTTATTTTAATTTTTTGAAACTTGAGAATACCTAAAAAGAGATCCATGGGACCATAAAAATAAATTTGAAATTTTTTAAAACTTTATTTTTCATTAAGTTTTGAAGATCCCTAATTAATGATAATAATCGATGGTGATTGTCAATTGTGCTGGTCAAATTCTTGATCATTGTTGATGATCGATAGTGATGGTTAGGTTTCTAATTAACATTGATGATTGTTGGTGATGGTCTAATCCCTTATCAACTTACGAGGATGAGTGGATCCCTGATCAACGCTGGTGATTGATAGTGATGGTTAGATCAACGATCAATGGTGATGATTATGGATGTTGAAATGATCAACAATGCTAATCGGCTTATTGATTAGGGATGCAATATTTTTATAGATACTTATGATAGTTGAATTGTAAGTATTATAATTGCACAACTAAATGTGATTAGATTCTTCCTTTTCATTTGTTATAAATTCTTAATCTTGTAATGCTAGATATGGTCATTCTCTAAGGTTATGCATGTACAACTCGAGTAGAAGTTTGTATCTACCGCCAAAATAATACTTACACTCATGATAAAGAAGTCGTAGATGTTATACAAATAGTTATTGCGAAAGCATCTCATTCTTCTTAATTTGAAACTTGATTATTGTACACAACCACTTCAAGTACATGGCCTTTTAGATCTCATATAAGATTAATTAATAAGTATTAACACATGATTTTAATTAAGTAATGATAATTCTGCAATGTGAAGATGACTATGAAAGCACCAGTTGTAGAATTGCTTAGAGGTGAAAAATTCAATTGTAATTATTAGGAAGGATGATCTGGCAGTATGAGAATCTTCTTATATTAAAATGACATAGCATACACTTTAGAATTAGTTTAGAGGATCCTAATTTGCAAGACAACTCAACCACCGCTAGAGATGCCTTAAGCCACTATATAAAATTGTAGATGAACAATCATACATCTTGCAATATATCTTTTATACCATGCACAAGGAACTTGTATCCATATATAAGATGTGTAAGATTGTTAAAGCAATGTAAGATGCACTGGTAGAAACATATGAGTAGAATTAAAATGCATAGATTAGGATAATGAAAATAGAGTTCTCGAAGTAATAGGATGCTATTGGATGCAACATTATATCCATAAGATGGAGTATATGATAAAAGACCTTAAAAATATATGGTAGATCATGATAAAAAAAAAATCAAAATATTATCTCGATGCACTACTTTTTGTCCAAGTCTTAAGCTTTCATATAAAAAAAATATTGAATTATGTTGTTTAATCATTGTATTCAAAGACCTATGTAGCTAATTGATATATGAGATTGAATGGGAATGTTTTTCAGCTAGGAAAAGTTAAAGCCATCATAGCCGAGCCTCACAAATAGAAAACTTGTATGAGTTCTGGAGGTTGTAAGAAATTTAAGTATGATGCTCAACATATGAATATTGAGGATTGTCAGTCTGGCACATCTGAGTGGAAATGATCTCTAGGTGGATATTATTTTTCTAATCACTTTCTCTTGAAATTCAAATCAATTAAGAAGAGAGAGAAAAAAGGTTGAATGCAATAAGGATTATCCCTATTGCAACCAAAATTTCCTGAGCCTCTTGGCTCATCTCTTATAAAAGGGATGCATTTCCTTTCGTTAATAACATGATATGAAAAACTTCTCAAAGAAAAAAACGAGTGGGATAATGGAAAATATTTATTTGTCCATTAAATTCCTCTAAAGAATCTAAACCATTGATAAAGCTCCATGGCTAGTGAATCAAAAGGATGAAGGCGAATAACTCATTTTCATCCCAGTAGCAATTAAACAATCACTGGATAAGATCTATCTATCTTCGACTTTGTGAATGTCCTAAAATATTATTATAGATATGATTAAATCCCATAAGCCCACCCATCCCGGCTTTTCAATATATGGCATTTTGATAGACAATAATCAGGAAATGGTCTATATAAAAACATGATATTATTTGGAAGACAAGGTGCCGTAGTGGGATTTCACCACCTATGGGTTTCAAACCCAAGACCTCTTATTGAAACTCCTCAGAGTCTATCACTCAGGCAAGGATAGGATCCCACATAAAAATAATAAATAAATAAATCACTGGCCCAATGAGGCCCCTTATAGGGCGTATCCCATAAAAAGTATTTCTACAATAAGGCTCATATGATGAATGGCTTGGATCTCACATAGGTATGCTACATTACCTGCTTGAGGATGCCCTCATGCTTCATCCACTGCTTTTTTTTTTCTTTTTTTTATAACACACGCACACACACCCCCACACACTCACTCACTACTACTGGAATTCACCCCCTATGGATGCTCGAACCCTGGACGGGGTGTTGAAACTCCTGGAGTCTACCACTCACCCGTCCAAGAGTAAGGATCCCTCATGCCTCATGCACTTAAAGGCTTCTTTTTATTAATAGTGTGAGCATCTAATACCATCATTTATTAAAGTGAATGGCCCAACCGATTGAGTGAATGGCCACAGACTTAGAAGGAGACTCGATCAAATGCATTCGTGGCCCACCAACCGAATGAGTGGCCAGAGATTGAGAAAGAGACACCAAACTGCATATTCAAGAGAACGATAGTGTTAAGGCAGAATAGCAAAATAAAGGACCCCTTCATTAAAACAAGACAGCCAAGAAACCAACCTTTTGTTGTCATGATTGGAATGGATTATTATATTTCCCCATTTAACTGTAACACCTCAATCCATAGAATACTCATGAGATTATATCATTGCAATCATCATATTACAATATTTATAAGCCCTCTCATCATTTACCGTTATTTAATGATGTGGGGCCCATTCCATTACCTTCTATCTTTTCCTGCTGCAATGTGGTTGAATGTTACTTTATTTTAGTAAATCTACCGGCCTAATCATTTCGTCCGCTAGAATGGTGGTGTAACCAGCACTGGGCCAGAGATCAATCGGATCAGAATGCGTGCGCGCATATTTGAAGGCCGAATAGCTCAGAGAAGATAACTTGATATATGTTCCAAGGATCCAGGCCGTTCATCAAGCGGGGCCCACCATATAGATATCATGGTGAAAAACTCAGGCTCATCTGGTAGACCTCACTCGTACCCTGAGCTTTAACCATTGCTCCATTTATTTTCCCCACGTGTGCCCAACTTGATCCTTGAACAAGCTTGACTTTCTGATCGTTGTCTCGAGACAGCTGGGCCTGTCTGATGATCGGCTTGGATTTCAAATGCGTAACACCTTTGCCAGTGTGAGCTGCGAGTAGCTTGAAAGTTCAATGGCCGGTGCATGGCTCACTAGCCAAACCTAACAAACCAATCAGAGCACGGACAGGAAAACAACAACAATGCTGCGGATATTTATGGAAACGGATTGGCTACTCCCCCTGCCACCAGCCCCGTGGTTGGTGGTCGGTGCACTGTGGGCCCCACCATGATGTATTTATTTCATCCATTCCGTTCATCCATTTTTAAATTTCAATTTATGAATTTTTTCGAGAAAATGAAAGGGATATGGATCTCAGTGAACCACACCACAGGAAAACAACATTGATTGGATATCCACCGTTAAAATTATTCTAAGGCCCAATGCACTGTTTATTTGACATCCATTATTTTTATTAGGTCATACAGGCTTAGATGAAGGGAAAAAACAAAAATCAGCTTGATCAAAAACTTTTATGCCCTCAAAAGGTTTTTAATGGTCAACGCTCATTCAACATTGTTTCCTGTAATGTGGTACACTCGAGATTTTGATATAACTAATTTTTGTTTTCCTATCATGAAATTATATGAAAAAATATGTGGACAGCATGGATGAAACAAATACATCATCGTGGGGCCCACAGAGCACCGACCATCATCAGCCACTCCCTGGTGGCAGGGGGAGTAGCCAACCCGTTCCCGATATTTATGCAGGGGAATGGTAGCGTGCATCTCAATGGACTGTAAGTTACATCTGCTTTACGCTCTCGTCCCATCACGTCACGTGCGTACTAAATCCCAGCCATTCTGAAAGTGGACCCACGAGGCAGATTTACTAATCAGGTAAGCCACACCTTAAAAAAATAATGAACGGCAAGAGTGATTCAACGTACAGGTATAGCTCACTTGATAGGTGGATTCATCTGATCATTGCACCAGATGATCTTGGCGGTGGGACTCTACTTTTTAATGGCTCAGATTTACGCACCCATGAGGTAAGGTGGATAGTAACCATCCATCGAGGTGTATGTTAAAACGACTTATGGCGGTAGCTTAGATCTCTCCAGGAGGCGAAGGTCACACGGCAGACGCTTTTTGCTTTATTAAATCTCAATTGGCATGATTTCACATGTTTCCCTTGTTAACTAATAAAGCATTCAACGATTGAGACCCACATGGCACTTTGGTTTTCCTGCCTGGTCTACATTAGTTCATTTCTTAAGTTGTGGTGTCTGATCCACGCGACACATGCACATCAATCCCAACCATGGGCCCATCTGGGATGGGTGTAACTCTAAATTCGTCTTTACAGAACATACTCACCGTCTCATTATGGCCGTTGAATTTGGACCAGTAAGACTCTTTTTGGCTACGTACTTGATGGTGAGAATCTAATTCTTGGAATTGTTTGGTCAGCCGACCACGGGATCCAATTATAACGGTCCCGATTCTTTTTAATTTGGCATGTCAAGAAATTTCGTGGCTTTCCGGTCTTGCCTCTTGTAGTCGAAATGGCACATTTGCACGCGATTTAATTCATTCATCAGGTGAGACCGGTTGCATGAATGTTCTCATGGTCTCATTTAGAGCGGTACATGAGTTGAACCCTGTTGGGCTGTGCGTTGAGCTTGGCACAGCCCAGCAGACAACTCCGCCTTTAACTTTGCTCGGCTTGGCTCGGTCTTCGAACTTGATTGGCTAGGTTGTTGGATAAAATGTTGAATTAAATAGACTATAAAAATCGAGAACCAAAAAAGGAAAATAAATTTAGAGAAAGAAAAACTTATTGAATTGAGTCGAGGCGTGACTGAGTCACTCGGCTTGAAATCGAATTTGCTCCCCTTGGACAGCGTCCCAAGTGCAACAGGTTTCCAGAGCAATCGACCTCCAGGATACAACGACTATGACCCGGTCCCAGCGGTGCACTCACTGTACACGGGCTCGAACCACTTGCAGTTTAATTCGAAAGTGCTGAGTTGACTCAGCAATGAACTCAGTAACAAAACCGTATCAGAGAGAGTTTTATAAGGCAGGGAATTTTTCGTATATTGAAACTGGAATCGAAAGTCTTTATATAGACTTCGAAATGGTGCATAAGCACCCTTTACAAAAGGTTAGGTCCGTTGGGTTTAAACCCAACAGGGGCGACCAACCGGAAGGGAAGCATCTCTCTGGTTTAAAAACGAAAAGGCGCAAGTGCGAGTACACTCTCGCACATACAGTCCTGCGAGTACCCAGTGCGAGTACACTCTCGCACATACAGTCCTGCGAGTACCCGTACACACACACTCACGCGAGTACACTTACACCACACCCGCACCCGCACCCGCGCCCAGCCCGTCCCGTCCCGTCCCGTCGCGCACGGGGACTCGGACTCGGCTCGGCTCGGCTCGGCGCGCGCGCGCGTGTGTGGTTAATGGCATAGATTAGAGCTATTGGCATAGCCCCCCCACAGGACCAAATTCACATGCCCCCTGAAAGAGGCTCAAGCCCTAGGCAAAAAGTCTATCATATAAACAAGAGAATTTCTCTTGTCAAATTCGATGTGGAACAAAACCAACACTTCAAAAACACCAAAATTTAAATGTGGAGGGAAAACACCGAAATTTGAAAATTTAAATTTTTAATATTATTTTAAAACAAATACAACATAGGTAAGCTCGATCATTGAACTTGAGCCTACTTCAACCTTATGCGGCATTTTCCCAAGCACGTAGATTATATATTCAATTTTTCACATTTTGAATGCAAATCAATAAAAATATTTATAATTATTTCATCACACACTCGACGAACAATATTAAAATCAATATGCTATTATATTCTTACATTTTAAAGTTTTTTTTTTGTGGAGATTTGTTTTTTAAATCTTCCCTCAAATATCTTTTTTGAGAATATTCGAATATAAGAGTAGTCCAAAAAACAATACACTATTGATGCATTTTATCAAACACTTGATGAGTAGTATTAAGATAAAATGATTGAGTCATCAAGCTGATTTAATTTGAATCGATTCTAGTTAAGGTTTGAGCTGAGTTGAGTCAAGCTTAGATGAACTCAAACTTGGCTCAAAAATTTTTTGAGCTCTAAAAATCAACTCAACTAAGCCCATAGCCAATTTCAAGCCAATACAAGTTGAGCTTTTCTGAGTTGAGTCGAACAAACTAACCTAGCTAACTCAACTCATATACAGCTCTAGTCTTATTTGTAGCAAACCTAATATGAATTCAACTCAAAACTTAGGTCTTAAGATCCAATAAGTACCTAATAGGTACTCTAACACAACCTGGGCCCATGTTGGATTTAGATATGGGTCCTACTAATTAAGATTTGGATGGCTTCATGCCCATCATTTCTGATTTTGTAGTCTCTTGAAAGGGTTTTGAATGCTCTTTTAGAGCTTTACAGTTAGAATTCTTTCAGTGAAAGTTATACGGTGCAATGACAGGTTAAACAAGAGTCCAGCACTGGCAGATCTCTGATAAAACTTATCCTACACATTGCAAATTCAGAGCACCTTATGTGTACTGGTCACGTGTTGCTCATTGATTTAAGCTATATGTCAATACTTTTGATCAAATGATATTATCACAAGGTTTTCAAACCATAGGCAGTTCTAAATTTTCCCTAGTTTTTTATCATGAAATTAAAGTGATTTTAAAGCAAAATTTATTTAACATTCAAAAATAAATCATTTTATACTTGTGTCTTTAAAATTATTTATTGGTTAGTACCGAATGAATGTTTTGTAATATTTTATATTCAACATATCTTACAACGATATGACCGGAACATTTTGAAAATATTCAGAGCGTGCACGGACTATGGGAATCTACTGCTTCTGCATGCCTCCAAAGAGCATTTTACTTTGAACGGAATCACGGTGGATGGATTATCTCTCAATGCATTAGTGGAAGCGGATTGGAAACTGTGTAACTCAATACTCTTAGTAAACTCTGTGGGACCACCTTGATTTATGTATTCTATTCACTTCATCCATTCATTATCCCAAATAATTTTAGGGCCAAAAAATAAATAATAAACAAAGCTCAAGTGAACTACATCACAAGAAATAGTGTGCATTGAGCCACAATTTAAAACCTCCTAGGGTCTACAGAAGTTTTGGATTAATCTGATATTTGTGTTTTCTAATTATTCATATCCGCGTGATTTTATCAAAGGGTTGGATGACAAATAAAAACCACTGTGGGCCCTTGGAAGATTCCTAGACCTATCTAAATTTTGGAACTAGCCCAAGATACTATGGCTCATAGAACAGGCAGTGAAATGAATTTTATTGACGAAACAACGGGCTTAAATGCAATGATTAAGAGTATTCCATCCGTGGGCCCCATCTGCATTGACGGGCTATGAGGAAATTTTAAGTGATAGGACAATCTAAGGCTCATCATTTCTTGTGAAACGTGGGCCGTTGTTTCAACAATCTCCTTCGGAATCACTGATTAGATGGTTAATATAATGCAATCACAGTGAAAGTGTTGAACGGCCAGGAATGAAAGAAAGAAATATTTTAAAATTCAAAATAATATAAATAATAATATAATATAAATAAATAAGCCCATCGGATTGATGTACCACAGTACCAGTAACCGTTAAATAGACAAAGGAAATGTCTGGTGGTCCAAGGAGAGAGGTGAAATCAAATCTTCATCATCATGGACGGATGCGATTCGTCGATCCACGATCCATCTAGGACGGGACCCATGATTCAAACAGTCTAAAAATGAAGGTACATGCAACGATGCATATCCGACTCAGGACGGGAGAACCCCGGGTAATCACAGAACTCAGTCGGCTTACCAGGTTGCCTGTGAGACTCTGACATGCACACGGAAACGGATTGTCTACTCCCCTGCCACCAGGCCGGTGGCTGCTGGTCGGTGCTCTGTGGGCCCCAACATGATATACGTGTTTCATCCGTTCCGTTCATCAATTTTTCAAGATTCTTTTATGGCTTGATGCTAAAAATTACAAAGATATATTTGTAGGTGGACCACACCACAGGAAAACAATAGTAGTTGGATATCCACCATTAAAATTCTCCTAAGGCCCACTGTACTGTTTATTTGACATCCAATCTGTTGATTAGATCATAAAGGCCCAGATGAATGGAAGAAGAAAAAATCAGCTTGATCAAAAACTTTTATGGCCCCCAAAAGGTTTTTAATGGTTGAAATTCATTCAACACTATTTCCTATAATGTGATCCATTTGAGATTTAAGTATATCTTATTTTTAGTCTCATGCCATAAAATGATCTAAAAAAATAAATGGACGGCATTGATGAAACACATACATCATGGTGGGTCCCACAGGGCACCAACCATTAGCCATTGTCTGGTGGCGGCGGGGGAGTAGCCAATCCGTTTCCCATCCACACTGGTTTTTTATCTGGTTCCCCAGCTAATGTTATGATGCGACACCCCAAATGAGTAAAATCAGGTGGGCCACACTACAAGAAACAGTGAGGATTGACCGCTCATGATTGAAACATTACTGGGGCACACCGTGATGTTTTATATGCCATCCGACCGTCCATAAAAGGGATTACCGAACGGATGAAGAGAACATACAAATATAACCCCGATCCAAAAGTTCAACGGCCCCAAGCATTCAATCCCCACTATTTCTTGTGGTGTGGCCCACCAATCTTGGATCTGCCTCATTTTTTTGGATCACGCACTAACATAAAGGGAAGAAAGTGATGGACGGAGTGGATATCTCACAAGACATTGTGGTAGGCCCCACAGAATTTTGTGGTGGGCCTCAAATTTTGTTTTACTCGCGCCCAGCTAACCTTTCTCTAATAAAATTATCACCACCATTTAGTAAATCGTGCCGAAGCATATTGGAAAGATTTTGTACTGTAGCCGAAGCTCTCCCCTTCCCTCTCTAGATATGAGACCTCTGCTTGCGTTTCAGCCTTTTCAAGAACGCTTCTAAAGAAACAAGAAGCAATTTCCAATCTAGGAAGAGAAAACCTACATTTCTAGACGAAGATGGCATTTCTTTTCAGGGACAGAGGCGTAAGCGAATCCAAGAGACAAGCGGCGAATCCCAAAATCCTCATTTCTGATCTCGCCTACCCTTTTGGCAAGTTGAAATGCGATCTCTCCGATCCCGAACTGCGAGAAATTGCCTATGAGATCTTCCTTGCTGCCTGCAGATCTTCCCTTTCAATGCCATTGCTCCAAACTCCTGAGCAATCCGATCGAGACAGCGCGGGCAAGTCGGAGAAGTCGATCTTGACGCCGCAGCAGGCGTCCTCGCCATCCCCGCAGAGATCCGCGACGTCGAGCGCGGCGAGTAAGATGAAGGCGGCGCTGGGGTTTAGTTCTTATTCTTCGAAGAGCTTGGGGAAGGAGAACAGCCCGTTGAGGCCGAAGAAGCCGGTGACTGCTGGGGAGCTCATGAGAGTCCAGATGAGTGTCTCAGAGGAGGCGGATTCCCGTGTCCGGCGTGCCGTGCTGAGGATCACTGGCGGACTGGTAAATGCTCGCTGAATTGCCTTTTTATGCTTTCTTGCTTTCTTTCTTTCATTTTCTTTTTCTTTTTCTTTTTTCTCCTCTCTCTCTCTCTCTATCAGGATTTGTGTTGTGGGTTTGTGAGTTTGCTCCAATGCTTGGTGACGTTGGGTTTGAGTTTCTTTTTTCTTAGTCATGGATCATGGCTGTTGTTATTGGATTCTAGGCATTGTCTTAGTCAGATATGGATACCGACCTTTTCATCTCATCTGATCAGCATTCATTTGATTTTAGCAGACCCAAATAGCTGGGACAAGTTTTACAAGCCACGATGATGGTGGTGATGATGACGACGACTTGATTTTCTCCAAGCTTATTTTTCTGTGTCTTGTTTGATGTTTTCATTTTCTTGAATCACATATGTCGATCCAATATTCTGTTGTTCTTCTTTCTCTGTGCATGGTATGGCAGTACTGGTGGTTTTGAATTTTAGCTAATCTGTTGTTGATTTTTACTACTACTGATTTATTGTAATGTTTTCTGTAGCTGTTGATCGATGGCATCTATCTTTATTCTGAAGTGGTTGCAATTTGCGATCACTTTGGTAGGAGTTTTCGTGGGGAAATTCTGTTTGTCAAATGAAATATAATTGCATGGGAAAAATGCAGATCTCTGCAGTGTACACGCTGACTCGTTGGAAAATTGGTTGTAATCCTGTAATCCTCATGGAGAGTTAGCCACTGGAAAAATGTAATTGGTTATGTTGCAGAGATGCTTCACTTGTTGAGAAATCATCTTTCAACCAACATTTTGGTGTTTTTAGCAGATAGGACATTTCTCATGAGATGAAAACTTAGTTTATATTTTCACCATTTTCTTAGGGCTTGTTTGATAGATGCCGAATTCATCTCATTTTAGTTAATTGGATTTACATATTAGGGATTTTCATCTTTTTCTTATCCCATTTGAAAACTTGATTTCTTTATTCATCCGTTCTTCAATACCCGTAGTGGCAAGAACATGTCTTTCCTTGTGAAAATGACACTCTTTTAAATACTAGCTAATTTGCCAACATCTTAGGAAAACACAGTGAAAAAGACTAAAATCTAAGCCATTTAAAACTCGTTTTATATTATTTTCAAATGAATTTTTCTGTGTATTATGTCGTCTACGGAAAAGAGATCCTGAGACCTGTGAATCGTTTGAAAAATATATGAATGATTTCTTTCTTAAGCATTTCCACTTAACAGTCAAAGATTTTCTTTTCTTTACATATCTTTTTTCCATTGCATGACCATTTTTATCCCCTTTTGTAACCACGGGATATGTAGATTCCCTTTAAAATGGCATTCACCTTATTTTGCTAGCAGTGTCATTACTTAGATCAAGATTCACGGATTTTTGGTGCAACATAATATCTATAAGTCTGATAATTCATTGTTGAGTACATGCCGATTTTTCATTGGCAGTTTCAAGTTATTTTTTTAAAAATCCTTTTTTTCTTTCATTTTTGTTTATTGGCTGGTAAGCAAGGTTCAAATCTGAGACCTCAATGTTGAAATGCACCCTGTCTACCATTGATCTACTGGCTCAAATTCTTGCAGTTTTGCTACCATCTATTTATTTATTTATTTATTTATTTTCTTGCTGGTAAGATCTTTTTTCTGATTGTTGTGGATGCTTATATCCTGGTGTTCTTATGTTTTTAAGTGTCTCAAGGAGGATGTATATTCATTTAATCATGTCTATTCCTACCTTATTATGTTTGCTTCATCACTACTGAACAAGTTTACTGCTTTATGTCTTCTCAATCAACACCTAAACTTTCATCTCATGGACAAGTTCCAAGTGATTCTCTCTGTTTTGCTGTCCTTCTTTGTTAATACAGGGACACAAATGTTCAACCATGACGAGCATAGGCCACTGTAACAAGGACATCATTTTCTATTTGTTTTGAAAAGAAAGTAATGGTGCCAATTATTTTGCAGCACCATTGCAGGTTTCCATGCAATTGACCATGGCTTTTGTTTATGCTTGGACAGCATGGAAGAAGTTTCGAATCAATGGTTTTGCCAGTAGAGCTGTTACAGCAATTAAGGGCTTCAGATTTTCCTGACCAGCAACAATACACTGCCTGGCAGATGAGAAGTTTGAAGGTTCTTGAGGCGGGGCTCCTTATGCATCCTTTTAAGCCATTAGAAAATCCAAATTCTGCCTCACAACAGCTTCAACAAATTATATGCGGAGCTTCAGACAGACCAATAGAAACTCAAAAGAATTCTGAGTTGATGCGAGGCTTGCGCGATGCTGTGACATCTCTCGCTTGCAGATCGTTTGATGGGTCAGTTCCTGAGACGTGCCACTGGGCAGATGGATTTCCGCTGAATCTCCGATTGTACCAGATGCTATTAGAAGCATGTTTTGATTGTAATGAAGAAACATCAATCATAGATGAGGTTGATGAGCTTATAGAACTAATAAAGAAGACATGGGTGGTCCTTGGCATGAATCAAGTGCTTCATAACCTTTGCTTCTCATGGGTTTTATTCAACCGTTTTGTAACAACAGGTGAAGTGGAAAATGAACTGCTGTTTGCAGCTGAGAATCAGTTGGCTGAGGTTGCAAAGGATGAAAAGATAATCAAAGATCCTGCATATTCAGAAATCTTTAATTCGACATTGGGTTCGATATTGGGTTGGGTGGAAAAACGGCTACTTGCGTATCATGACACATTCCATCCAGGAAATGTTTCATCAATGCAGAGTATTGTTTCTTTGGGGGTATTATCTGGAAAGATACTTGAATATATTTCTCGTGCGAAAAATAGCCGCAGGAGGAGAGAACAAGTCGATGTAGCTCGCAACAAGATTGAGATTTACATCAAGTCATCCCTCCAAACAGCTTTTGCTCAGGCAAGCTCTCTCTGTTTTTTAGTGGTGCAAGCCCCATTTTTTTGTTTATGCTGTCTAGTAAAGTTTTTTCTTAGTTCATTTTGCTTGGGCTGCAACAGATTCCCTATTAGCATGGGTTGCTTTGTGGTGCCCATGTACAGAAATGGTCTGATGTCAATCTACTGCTACTGTAAATGGACATTGGTCCAAAGTGATGCTGATCAGATGATCTTGATCATTGTGTTCTAACCTTGAATACAGCCCATTGACTATTGTTTTTCAAATTACATCTGAGTACCGCTAATTGATAGTCAGAATCATGAATTTGCCATGATTTTTTATCATCATTCATCAAAATTAGTGCCTGGAAGATGGACAATCTCCTTTGCCTGAAAGTGGCTGTGTGTAGATCCCATTTGGCAACACATGCTAGTAGCAATCTGTCATGACCACATCCGAAGCAAACTCCTTTTCTATTGCACGTATATCCTTAACAATTGACTTTAAAAAAGGGAAATAACTGTTGGATTGATGACTCATTAATCGGTTTGATCTGTCTTAAGGCAGGGAATGGAGAAAGTAGCCTCAAGCAGGCGATCATCTAAAACCAAGCCAAATCCCACTCCATTTCTTTGCATCCTTGCAAAGGACATTGGTGATCTAGCAAGTAAAGAAAAGGAAGTATTCAGTCCAATACTGAAAAGATGGCATCCATTAGCTGCAGGTGTTGCTGTTACTACCCTTCATCGTTGCTATGGGAATGAACTAAAACAATTAATCCAGCGTGTTACTGAGCTGACACCTGATACTGTCCAAGTGTTCGAAGTTGCAGACAAGTTGGAGAAAGAGCTTGTGCAGATTGCTGTTGAAGATTCAGTCAACAGTGAAGATGGTGGGAAAACAATAATCCGTGAGATGCAACTTTATGAGGCTGAATATGCAGTTGCCAATCTGGCTAAAGCATGGATAAAAACAAGGGTCAACAGGCTAAAGGAATGGATTGACAAGAATGTGCAGCTAGAGGTATGCTCATTCTCAGTCTTCCATGATTTCATTCACTCTGTAATTTAATTTCATATTTGAAAAGCATGTAATTTAATACTTTGTTACCTGTTGGTGTTGGAATATCGCTTGCTTCTAGGGTCACCTAATGGTCCCTAAAGGAACTCAAAATTCACTGTTTTGAAAATGGGACAAGCAATCGGTCCGGCTAGGTCACCAGGTGCCCAAATTGGGCTTTGATTGGTCCATAGAAGTTCTAAGAAAGATTAAAAAAATGATCAAATTAATTATGAAAAATTAAAGGGAAAAGGTTTATAATTGTTGATGAGAACTAAATGTTAAATAATTAATAAATATTATTCAAATTGTAGTTATAGAACCAATAAAAGTATTAAGAGGAAGTTCACCTAGAAGGTTTGGAGGGACTTTTGTAATATTTTCAGTGTGCCTTGGGCCATGACTGGTGCGGTTGGATATATTATCTTATGGCCTAGAATTGCGGGCTGTTGGAAAGAGGAAATAAGTCCTTTGGTGCCTCTCCAGCCTCTCTTTTGTGGTCTTTGTGGAAAGAACAACATAACCATACTTTCAGCAGAAGTTCTGAGTCTAGCGAAGCGGCTTACCTCAGGGCCTGGGTGGTTGGGCTCAATGTTTGTAAATGGGGTGACCTCTCAGGTGTTTGGGTTAATGTGTTGTAATATTTTAGACTGGGGGGAGCTGGTGGGTTGGCCTCTCAGTGTCCTGCTCTTCCTTATTCCCTTTCATGTTTCTTTCGTTTAGTTTAGTTTAAAATTTTTTTATTGCTGCTGTACCCAAAAAAAAAAGGTTTCAACAGAGAGTTATTGGACTGTCGACAGACCACACTGTCTTCTTGGGCTTTCCACCTTGGCCTGCTTTGGGCAGGACTTGGGCTGTATCCGAGACCCCGTTGGCCTTGCCAATTTAGGGTTTAAAGGCCATTTCATAATATGTCATGCATGGTGGGAAACACCTAATGAACAGCCTAGATATTGCACAAATGTGGGTGGTCAGGCTCAGGTTGAGTCGTGCACTGGCCTTACATAATCATTGTAGGTGGGCTTGAACTTGTTTGTTTTGGTCCGTGGGCCAACAGCTTGGGGATGGGTTTTACTTTATGGGCTGGCCTTGGACAAACCTTGGCTGGCCCGTTGACAGCCTTGGAGAGTGAGGAGATAGAGAAGTTCAATGGGAGAAATGCTGATGGTGAATATATAATTGCACACGGAAAAAGCGCATGCACTTATACGTGCATACATACACATCTGATGTAGTTTATAATTGCCATGCTCATCCAGCATTGCATTTTCAATGCCTCATGTTTTTTGAATCTGTTAAATATGTTCATCTGTTTGTTTAGTTTTCCCCAAGATAACCTGTTGACTGTTGTGTTTTTGTAGGTTTGGAATCCGATGGCAAATAAAGAGAAGTTTGCTCCCTCTTCCATTGAAGTTCTACGAATAACAGATGAGACTTTGCATGCATTCTTTCAGCTGCCAATGACCATGCATCAGGCCTTGCTTCCTGACTTGATCACTGGAATTGATCAAAGTCTACAACACTACGTATCAAGGGCAAAATCTGGTTGTGGTATGTCCTGAAAAGCCACAAAAGATATTCAGCATGTTGTCTTAAACCTTAAAGGGAAATGCAACCAGGGCTCAATTGCACTCACAGCATGTGGCACATGTGCAAGACCCAAGCATCTCCTCATCAGGCAGGCTCCACCATGTACATTCACTGGCCAAAAAATTGGCCGGTTCACTTGTCTGGTGGGCCACATGCACGTCGAATGCGGATGGCTGATTTTTTTAATTGCCCCTTTCTTTTTATACACGTGGCTATCCTGATGAGCAGATCAACCAATTTTGGGACTTGGGCATCTACATGGTGGGGCCCGCAAGCATGATGAGTTGCTATGTCTCTTACATATTTTTCAGACGGACAAATTTGCCACGAGCGCACTGGCACATCATGTGAGCAGGGCTTGAACTTAAAAATCTGTTTGACAGATTCTTACTCCATGTTTGCAGGAACACGGAATACTTACATTCCCACTATGCCAGCATTAACCAGATGTGAAATTGGGTCAAAGCTTCAGGGAGTATTTAAGAAGAAAGAGAACTTGCAAGGTTCTCACCAAAGGAACTCTCAGATTGGGGCATTGAATGGTCATGACTCCTTTGGACTCGTGCAGCTATGTGTCCGCATGAATACGTTATACCACATTCGGACAGAGTTGGAGACCCTGGAGAAAAGGATTGTCACTTATCTCAGGAACACCAAATCTTCTCACATAGACACTGCAAAGGGGGTGCAAAACAAGTTTGAGCTTTCCTTAGTTGCTTGTCAGGAAGGGATCCAACAGCTCTGTGAGGTGACTGCATTTAAGGTGGTTTTCCACGACCTAAGCCATGTTTTATGGGATGGCTTGTATGTAGGCGATGTGGCAACTTCAAGGATCGAGCCTTTCTATAGAGAGCTTGACACAACTATCGATATGATCTCTTCCACTGTGCATAATCAACTGCGTAACTGTGTGGTTACAACATTAATGAAAGCTTCTTTTGATGGGTTTCTGCTGGTGCTTCTTGCGGGTGGTCCGTCCCGTGCTTTCTCTCGCCAAGATTGCCAGATTATAGAGGAGGATTTCGTGACCCTTAAAGATCTTTACATGTGCAATGGAGACAGGTTGCCAGAGGATTTAGTGGAGAAGGCTGCAAACCCAGTGAGACGTGTCCTTCCCCTCTTTCAAGCAGACACTGAGAACCTGATTGAACGGTTTAGACGCTTGGCTTTTGAGGCATATGGCCCTTCTGCCAAATCAAACCCTCCGTTGCCTCCGACTCCGGGCAACTGGAACCCAACTGAGCCAAACACGCTTCTTCGTGTTTTGTGTTATCGGAATGATGAAACAGCTTCCAAATTTCTTAAGAAGACTTACAACTTGCCTAAGAAACTGTGACACCTTCAAGCAGTACAATATGTGGAAATCTGTATCTAATTTACATTGCTGGTTCAGGGGAAGTATCTCAAGTTACTTGGGAATTATCTTCATACGCCCACATTTCTATGAAGATTCCTAGCAGGAAACACTATTGATCCAACATCTCCATTCAAGACACCTTGCCTTACACGATTTCGTGGGTGTAGCAATTCTGTTGGACGATACGACGTTCGAGAGTTTGGATGTTGAGGAGAGCGGGCTGGCGTTTGAGTCATTCTTTCTCATCATCTGGACGCCTTGAAGACTGTCTCAACTCGAGCTATCTAGAAGAATTCTTTGACTATGAGAATGTTTCCTTATTGTTGCCATTGAAAGAAAGTCTTTTTTTTAAAAACCAGCTTTTGAGTGTAGTCTGTGTCCCAAGAGGAAATTGAGGTGATGGAGAGGTAATGAGAATGACGTTTGAATAATCTCCTTCTGCCTTCAAGTGGATGGCGAAGGATTCAATGCTAAACAAGCTGCGAGATCCAATCTATCCATCAGGTTGGTCCAGCATTCTACATAATCTCCCAAAAATAAATCTGGTCCACTCAGCACGTGGTCATCAATACTGGAAACATGTGGGGGGTTAGAAAACTTCAGCCAAGTTTTTCAGAGTGGGACACATGTTTTCAAATCTTTGGCCCACCTGACCAGTGGATCAGCCTGATTTTTGGGCTAGGACATCAATATAGTGATTCTGTTCTGATAAGATGGATTGGATCTTGGGCCCACTGGGATGGCACGTGTGTGGCACATACAGGAGCTTTATTGCACTGGCATGTGTGCTTAGGCATTTATGCGTATTACATGCGGCACTTGTGTATGGTATCTGGACTGTTCATGTATTGGATCCTACCATGCATGCTCCATTTGCCAAAATCATGCTAGTATTATGATGATCCTAGTTATGAATTGGAGTTTGGTGATTGAAAATGTTTGTTGGGTGTTTTTCCTAAATGATCCATTGTAATCATCGAAAGTCATCCAGTTAGTGGCTCTAGGATTGCCAAACTAGTGGTCCAAATTCTGTAAGGTCGAAAGAAATGAATAGTCCAGATTGTATACATATGTACCTCATGTAGGGAAAATGAGTGGTTGATAAATTACTTTTTCCCCCCTTCGAATAAACTCATTTGGATTTCCTAGTTTGGTATCTACAATATTTACTAGTGTATTGCCTCTTGGAAAGTATTTGTTGAATCACTTATCTCAAACTTCCTCCCCTCTCCGTGTATTTGTATTTTTTTTACTGTTTGTTCTCGCCGAATGGTAACGATAGAGAGAGAGACGCTAAATGGACTTGCAAACAAGATTAAGAGGTGAATCAAGACACTTCCCAACACGGCACACATGTGAGATCCAATCTATGTACTTGGAAAAAAACATGACCAATACCAAAACCCAGGCTGCTATTCACATCACATGCTACTAAGTGTTCGTCCAATATAAGAGCTTGACAATTTTCCTTCTAGCCATCCATTTTACTCTTAAAATGTGACTCTGCCTACAGTGGAATTGGCATGATCTATGGGCCATAGCATATCTACTGTGGGGCAACCTCATTGATGGCCTGATATTACATTTGTGTCGCGGCCATGCTGCAATTCACCTCTTTACGCTCACCTTGTCTAAATCACTTGTGCCTTTTTTATATACCAAGTTATGCTATTGTTCTTAAGAACGTCTCCAGAAGTAGGAGAGTTGGGTGGAATATTTACGTTACTGGGAGGAATAGTCTCTCAATTCAGGATAAGGTTCAGAGGCTGATCTAGCTAATCTCCCATTGCATCATTCGCCTTTCTAAATATGTACTTTGCCGACCAACGTCTAAGCTTCAGGGACTGGGTCTGGCAATTCTCATTTTAACTCCCCAACTGAGAAACAGCAAAAGCTGGTTGGTAGCTGACAGTCAATTGTGTCAGTTCCAATGGTTTGGATGACATGTGAAGGATGGGCAGAATTACAAAATATTCGTCTGTTCATTGTTCATTCTAGTCAAGCATGTAAGGGAACAGTGACTTCCACCCGGTTTAAATGCAATTGAAGGATGACATGAGAAAGTTGGGGAGATTTGCAAAATTTCTGACTTTCAAGGCATATAAAAACCACAGCTTGTTAAGGATACAGTGACACTTGCACTTGGTTCAAATACGATTTTAGGCAAGCTTCTAGTATGGATGAAGAGGGCCATGTGGGGCAGTGGAAGAATAGCTGTGAACGAAATTCTGGGCCCTGATTGCGTGTGGGACAGGTAGGATCGACTTGAATATTTTTTGTTAAAAAGACGTCTTTTGTTTAGACACCGGCCCTGCCCTCAGTCAGGCATACTGTTCTGGCACCAGCCTGATAGAAAGAGGCGAAAGGTTTCATTTAACTGCCCGTTAAGTTGTACACAATTCAAAGTCCACCATGCAAAACGACACTCTGAACATTCGTCTTTCATAGACATCCATCTTAGAAACCGTGGATTCAAGGCTTACGATCAACTGATCAAAGTTATTCTTTAGAACAAAGTAACGTCACGGATTCTTTAATTGTTGATTTAGACCAACTTTTCCACACAATCTTATCTGTCCATCTTTAAAATATTCTAGAAAGCCAGATAAAACCCAAAAGAATTGACCCCTAAGAACGAGACCGCCATCCTGGGCATTTAATAAATTAAAATTAAAAAAAATAATAATAAAAAATAATCAAGGAACCTCGCTACTCCAGAAAAACCGTAATTAATCCAGGAAGAGGCATGTTGTTCATTCACATGCCAACTAGGGCCCATAGCCACGGCAGGGGCACGACCAAAAAACACAGACTGGATTATCCTGGCCATCCATTTTGTGGTCCATGAATGAATGGTCAAGGACACCAAATGCTTCCATGGTGGGGCAGGTGAGGGACGCAACTATAACTGTATGCAGTAACAGAAATAGTGGGATAAAGATTGGGGAATGTGAATCTATTATGGCCTGTTTGGATACCACCAAATCACTTTATTATTTATTTATTATTATTATTTTTTTAAAAAATGCTTATGATCAATTATGTGTAACTTTTTTACTCAAAGTTACTTGGGGCCCGTTTAGATACCACCAAATAAGTTACTTTTTCTACTTATTTCAGATAAGTTTGGTTTTATGTTTAGTTATAAGTAACTTTTAACTTAAAAGTACTTGACCATTTCAGTTAATTTTAATTTTTTTGTAGTTTTTCTACTTCTCATTAGGGGTGTACATAGCTCGCTCGACTCGACTCGAAAAAACTCAATTTGACTCGGTTTGAAGCTGAGTGCGAGCTGAGTCCAGCTGATTTTTTTTAGCTCTAACTGAGTTTGAGCTTGCCCGAGCTTGACTCAACTTGGATCGAACCTGAACTAGTTGGGTGACTCGGTTACTTTGATATTGATGTTGCTCACCAAGTATTTGATGAAATGACTCAACAAAGTGTCGACTACTGGCAAGGAAGGTATGTATATGAAACAAATACCATTTTTTCTTGATTTTGATGTTGCCTATAAGGTGTTCGATGAAATACTTGTAAACAGTTGCTGTTGTTTTACATACAGTGAGAAATTGAAACTGCACTGCATGTGTTTGTGAAAAGCTACAGAGGCTCGATTTTGGATCAAACTCAGCTCGAGCTAGCCAGGCTCGAGGACTGAGCCAGAGCTGAGTTCAAGCTTGGATTAGCCAGTGGCAAAGCCGAGTCGAACTGAGGCCGACTTGACTCTAGCTCGAGGATTGAGCAAGAGCTGAGTTCGAGCTGGGATCAGCTAGTGGCAGAGCCGAGTCGAGCTGAGGCCGACTCGACTTGGTTCGACTCAGTGTGCACCCCTACTTTTCATAAGTTGCTGAAGAGGAGAGATAAAAGAGAGGAGAAGCTAATAACTATGTCATTTACAAACATACTTATCCTAAGCAACTTAAGATCCAAGTGCCCTTAATCACTTCAGCTTAGTAAGAATAAACCAATATAAGCTACCTGAGGCATAAGTAGCATATCTCAAGTAACTTAAAGATCCAAACACCCCCTGAGTTACTTTATTCACTTTAGTTTGGTGAACATGATTGAAAAGTAACTTACGTGCATAATAACTTTTGATCCTGTGTGTCAAAGGAGGCCAGCCCCACATGGTGGACTGTCCACATCAAAGATGAGCCCCACATGATGGATCACCCATATTAAAGTGGGCCCACATAATAGATAGTCCACATCAAAGGTCAGCCCCTGATGATAAATAGGCCACATTCAAAACAGGTGGGTGTATGGACAACTCACTTCAAAGATGTGGCCCCAACAGTCCACATAAAAGTTGAGCTCCACATGATGGGCAATGGATGTTGAAGCTGGGTCCCACATGATGGACAGTCCACATCGAAGGTTGGACCCTAATGATGAATTACCCACATCCAATGTAGGCCCAGTATGATGGACAGCCCACATCAAAGGTGGTTCCACAGAAAGTGGATATTGAAGGTGGCCTCACATGACGGACAATAACATTGATAGATGACTAACATCAAAGTGGACCCACATGATGGATGACCAACATCAAAGGTGAGCCTTACATATTGAACAACACATTAAAGGTTGTCATGTAATGATGAATGGCTCATATCCAAGGTGAGCCCACATGATGGACAGTCCACATCAAAGGTGGGGCCCACATGATAGATGGTGGATGTAATGGGGACCAAACAAACTTGAGGGATAAACACCTAAAGATGTTGGAAACCAAAGAAGTTTTTCTACTTTTTGGCTAATAAGCACGCTATTTACCAAACACACTCATCAGCAGAATAAGTAGAAACCAAGATAAACTACTTGTGGCATAAGTGGCCTATCTAAAGTAACTTACCCCCCCTTACTGTCCACATGGATGATTGAAACCGCCCCTACAAAATGGAAGAAAATAGCATGGAACATGATACAGAGGAGACAAAAGCACATCCATATATGCATTTTTTTTCCCTCTCTAGACAATGGGAAATATGTTGATCGACACACCCCACAATTGTAAGCATCAACCTTTATTTTTTCAACTACAATTTCCAAAATGAAAATTATAGACTACATTTTATCCTAAAAAATCGACCATCTCATGTTTGGAATGACTATATGAAACAATATCCCAGCACTTGGTATTTTGTAATTACGGGATCCTAGAAGATATCCTTGTCCCCAAGCCTCAAATTCGTACATTCCAACACAGGCCTGCTGATCCAGATTATTTGACGTAAGAGCCTCAGTGGGTGGGGGATTTGTTCAACAACTATCTCCCAAATCGAAAGACTAAAGGTATCTGTCCATTGGTCTTCTCCCCCATTGAAGATGGGACCGTTGGGCTTTCTCAACTGCTTCCTTGCAGGATTCCACCTGGTGGATTTTTGGAGAAAATCCATAGTGGGGCTCAACAAATTAGAAAACTAGGATCATTGAGTAATGCCCCCAAGTGAAACCCAACTCAAATGTGACAAGGGCAAAGGGAGATTCAAACAACTGGGCTTTACTGTACCCTGCAACTATGCTCCTCGCCACTTAATCTATTCTTTCAAGTCATAGTTTTCTACTATGAGGATAATGTGCGTATCCTTCGCTCAAGAATCATACAATTCCCCATTTGTATGAGCTTTTGCTCTATTGACAACAGAACTGCATGAAGCACCTAAAGATTTTCTCAAAAGCCAGAATAGCAAATGCTATATTGACCTGTTCTCAAATTTCTCCATTGCTTTCTTCTCTAAGCCGTTCAAACGGTTTCATAAAACTCTCTCTTCCTTGAATACTATGATAATGAGGGTAAAAGAAAAAAGAAAAAGGAAAAAAGAGAGATACATGATGAAAGGAAGAGGCTACAAAATCTCTAATCAGGCATTCATATTTGTTGAGGGCGAAAGGGGTAAATTTCGCCAGTGCAGCCCCCTACAGGGGCTAGGGACTCATGCACATATCGAATGAAAATTGACTTACCCTAGGAAACTTGTGTTATGCATATATTTCAGTGCCATGGGTTTTTCCTCTTTCCACCTCCCTTTCGACTGGTCGGTGAACTTGTTTTTGAACCCTGCAGAAAAGCAAAAAAAAGATTATAGGTGGTTCCTTGACCCATAATGAGTTGCAGAATATATAGTTAGGGCTAGTGATCCAATATACCGATTTTGGTTTCTTTGTCTTTCCTCGGATCCTATTCTTTGGAGGTTTCAACTTATAAATACGCACCATCCAGTGATGTGTTGTAAAAACCTGAATCAATGAAAGATCGTGTAAGTGAATCGATGACCGGAGAAAAATCAAGAAGGGACAATTGGTTCAGAAATTGCATCTTTGCAAATGTGCACACATCAAACCAGGGGCAATCCAGTAATTGTCAAAAGATCAAGGTTACTTTCATCAGAAATAAGAGCTCCATTTAGGGCTGTCAGAGGGCTCTGTTTGAGCTAATCAAAATCAAAATTTCAGATAGGCCCAGCGTGAACAGTTAAAATCCCAGCCCATGAACAGCCCTATCCCCATTATGGGGCAAAACATAAATATGGTGTGATTGAATGTATCCAAATTTTGAAAAAAAACAAACAAACATAACTGATTATGCAATAGCCCCTATATACAAGAAATATTTTATTAAGTATACACTTCCAAAAAAATTTTCAGTTGATCTGACCTCCTCAAAATGGGTCAACTTGAAATGCTTCTTTCCAATTTCTGTCCTCCTTACTCTATCAAAGCCCTTACCATCCGTCTCCACAAATCTAAGAAAGTAATAGAAAACGGGTGAAACCATCATGAGAATCCACAATGCATACCAATAAAAAAAGTTCCAAGGGAGAACACTCAGAAATTTGTGCAGACCTGTAATACGAGAGCTTGTACATGAGGCAATTCAGCATTGTTGGTGTGGCTTGAGAATCTATACGGTACTGACCATCCCTCTGTTATACAACGTTAGGGTGAAAAGACTTGTCATCAACTGCTCATTTCCGTCCAACATTTCCAGCAACAAATAAGTTGTAGACAACATAGAGGGCAATCCTTGTCATATTATAAATGTGCTGTGTATAGTTTTTTTTTTTTTTTTTTTGAAAGATGACGAAATTTTATTAAAAACAAAAGAAAGCAGAAGCAACAATAGAACCGGGCGCCGATAAGACGACCCAACAACGACCCAAGAAAAGCCAAATTACATTCTTTACTTTAGAGACACAAGAAGCCCATGCTATAACCAGCAATCTAGCTCTTTGGGATATGCCTTCCATCGGCTTACTAACATTATTAAATTACCTAACATTTCTTTCTTCCCAAACAGCCCACCGGATTGTGAGTAAAGCCATTATCTAAAGAACGTTCTTTTCTTTCCCTAGACCCACCCCATGCCAACAAGATAGATGTGTGTATAGTTTCCAAAAGCAGTAAATCAGAAAGTACAATTCAAGATTTGACTTGGCTATGCAGTATAGTCAAATAATCTAAACCGGAAAAAAAGGACATCTTAGATGGAATGCACAGCCTGAACGCAATGACTTACAAGGTAATCTGGTTCCTTAATGTGAGGAAAGACACCCCCTCCAATGCGAACCATCCACAAGAACTTATTGATATCATCACTTGGGTAGCCAACAAGACCTGAAAAAATCACACTAACCCTTTTGAATGAACAGGTTTCCTCAAGTAAAGGTCCTGAGAATTGTAGTGGTCAAATACAAAGGAAACCAACCTCCAAAAACAACCAGAACATATTTTACATCCAAGGAGTCGAAAATCTCCCAGGCTGGCTTCTCTGTAGAAGACATGGCTGTGCCAACAGTTGCAATATGTGTGTTATTCCATGTATTATTATCAACTATAACAGTACGGTTGGCCATTGCAGTTGTTTGGTAGCCGTAGTCCCACCAAGATGCAACCTGTAACAATCATTTGATAAGCACCCATATTGTATTGGTTAAGCTATCTTAGCTAGTCAGAAACCTGCCAGTCATAATCTACAAGCTAAATTAAGAACATGAGCAATTTAGGGAGCAGAGCTTGCCTACTGACCAAGAAGTCAACTGGCGCCCGTCTTCATGGGTAAAAACATGTACCGTAGTACTCATAAAACCATCAATATCTAAACTGGAATTAATGGGACAAACAAGAACTAGAAATATATAATGCAGGAGCATTTTCACACTGGGCTTGAGTGGGGTGGCGTATGGGATGCAGGAGCACACTCGGGGTGAGTGGCATAGTGTGCCAAAATGGTTACGTATCGGCCGTAACGGCTGATACGTAACGGTAACGTTGGGAACCATTACGCGTTTCGGGGTCGTATCAGCCGTTACCCGATTTTGTACCCGTATCGCCCGTTATGGGGCGTAACGGCCGTTACGGGCCCGTAACGGGCCCGTTTCGACCGAATAACGGTAATTTTTTTCCATTTTAAGCTCTGTTTTTGCTTTTTTTTGAAACTTCTTGCTTCCAAACTGTTTCTCACTCCTTTTACTACTAATTTTGACCAACCTTGGCTGGGTATTTGAGATAAAAACACATTATATTACGGATTTTCTTGAATCAAAGCTCGGTGGGCTATTTTTCAGAAATTCGTCAAAAATAGGTATTTATACTTTTTTTTTAATATGTTTTGTTGTTTTAATCATACCATATGATGTGTTAATCATAGTAGAACATGTTAATGTACATTTTACAGATTTTGAGTGTCATTTAATATTTTTATATATATTTTTTTCTATTTACGCATGAATTTTTGGCCCTTTTAAAAAAAAAATTTGAAAAATCAATTTTTAATGGTTGTTTTGCTGTTTTAATCATGTCATTTGATGTGTTAATCATAGTAGAACATGTTAATGTGCATTTTACAGATTTGGGGTGCCATTTTATATTTTTTTTCTATTTACGCATTTATTTTGGCCCTTTTTTTTAAAATTTTAAAAATCATTTTTTAATGATTCTTTTGCTGTTTTAATGATGCCATATGATGTATTAATCATAGTAGAACATATTAATGTGCATTTTACAAATTTGGGGTGCCATTTTATATATTTTTTTATTTACGCATGAATTTTGGCCCCTTTTTTTAAAATTCGAAAAATCAATTTTCAATAGTTGTTTTGTTGTTTTAATCATGTCATATGATGTGTTAATCATAGTACAACATGTTAATGTGCATTTTACAGATTTGGGGTGCCATTTTATATTTTTTTTTCTATTTACGCATTTATTTTGGCCCTTTTTTTGAAAATTCAAAAAATCATTTTTTAATGATTCTTTTGTTGTTTTAATGATGCCATATGATGTGTTAATCATAGTAGAACACGTTAATGTGCATTTTACAGATTTGGGCTGCCATTTTATATATATTTTTCTATTTACGCATTTATTTTGGCCCTTTTTTTGAAAATTCGAAAAATTATTTTTTAATGATTCTTTTGTTGTTTTAATGATGCCATATGATGTGTTAATCATAGTAGAACACGTTAATGTGCATTTTACAGACTTGGGCTGCCATTTTATATATTTTTTTCTATTTACGCATTTATTTTGGCCCTTTTTTTGAAAATTCGAAAAATCATTTTTTAATGATTCTTTTGTTGTTTTAATGATGCCATGTGATGTGTTAATCATAGTAGAACATGTTAATGTGCATTTTACATATTTGGGGTGCCATTTTATATTTTTTTAAATATTTTTTTCTATTTACGCATGAATTTTAGCCCTAAAAAATAATTGCAAACACCTAAATGTAAGATATTTTCATATTACATTCATTCTAATATATCTATCATTGATAGTAGATAGTTAGAAAATTAAATATATGAATTTTGTAGTCAAATTCAGGTTATCTGGTTCATAAATTCATCCGACAATCCGATATAACTTCCCACCAAAGAGTGGACCGTTACACTATAATAAACATGTTCCAATTTATAAATGAATGCATATTTAGAATGCTTAGACTATTCCGGATTTAATCCATATTTTTTTGGCAAAAAAAATAATTTTGCGCCGTTATGGGCCGTTACGCCCCTATATCACCGTTACGCCCCCGAATCCGTATCGGTTTCGGAGGGCACCGTTACGCCAACCGATACCGATACGGGACACCTTGGTGAGTGGCCTGTGTGAGGTGGGTGGCTCGTGTGAGGCGGGCCCCACCCTTGTGAGGCGGGTGGCTCATGTGAAGCGGAACCCATGTGAAGTGGGGCCCACGAGAGGGGGGGGGGGGGGGTTCGGCCGAGTTCCTAACCCATGGGATGTGGGGCCTGGGCTATGAGATAAAGGGATTGATCTACTATGCTTCACCAATTCAAGCTTTTAGAGCAAGTGATTAATTGTCCTACATCAATGTGGTATTAGAGCGGGAGGTCTCGTCTTCGATACTCCTCAGCGGGGGTGATTAATGCAGGGGCATTTTCACGCCGGGCTCGAGTAGGGTGGCCTGTGCAATGTAGGGGCACACTCGGGTTGGGCGGCCCGTGTGAGGCAGGTGGCTCGTGTGATACGGAACCTATGTGAAGTGGGGCCCATGAGGGAGGGTTCGTCCGAGGTCCTAACTCATGAGATGTGGGGCCTGGGCTGTGAGATAAAGGGATTGATTCGCCATGCTCTATCAATTCGAGCTTTTAGAGCACGTGGTTAATTATCCTGCATCAGGAAATGAACAAATAAACAAAATAGGAACCATCTTTTATTCAAATAAGCCAGAGAATAACAGTTCCTGAAGGGACAATATTCTCCCAGCCAATTCCAGAAGTATCAGTAATTTGCTCATTATTGTGGCACTTGCAACAATATGTTGCAAGGAAGCAGACAATCACATATTCCAAACTGCTGATATAAAAAGGTAACTGATCACCTACAAGCATCATAGGTTAACTTGTCACCCTTTTCTACAAGCATTTTCCCTGGATATATAACATTTTCAAGGGAAAAATTGGATACGAAAAAATTAAGCATAAAAAAGTGGGTAGTGTACAACAGGTTGTCGGTAAATAGGTGATGAGACCTGAAAATGATATACCTTTTATTTCGGGTTATTGGAATATTCTCAAAAAGTAAAGAGATCAGGTCATGGGTATATCACAAGCCACATTATTTTATGACAAGCAATGAAACATGAAATGACATACCTTTTATTTCGAGTTACCTGAATATCCTCAGAAAGTAAAGAGGTCAGGTCTTGGGTAAATCACAAGCCATGCCATTTTTTTAACAAGCAATAAAACATGAGTTTCTTAGAAAAAAAAAGTCACGATGTTTCATGACAAGCTTGTAAATTCACCAGTTGTCGCATGAAAAGGTAATGTTAATTTCATGCTCGACATATGACGCAGGGATGAATGTGATGAGGCCGATCATCGTCTTCCTCAAGGATAACTACTCTGAATCCACGGAGCTTCTCTGGACTCCTCACAGAGACTTCTCGAATCCACGAGGAAAGAAAGCAAGAGAATAGAAAATAAATTCTAATAAAATTTGAAATTAATTGATAAATGAGTAAAAACGAGTTTACATCCCTTTAAATAAGAGAACCAAGCAATAGGAAAGAAATTAGACTCAAACTACAACTAAAACTCCTAGAATCCGCAACTTACTATAAATAGTAAACTTACTATTTATAGATGGTTGTGATGTCTACTAGTGCGCAAGGTTTTCGGCCAAAAATAGTGTCCTATTTGGCTTCACCAAACTGTTCTCCTAATTATCCTAGCACTTTTCATGTTGGACACAACTCCTAAAACCCAACAGATGAAGAGCTATAAGCAACCTAAAACTTACTATTTATAGTAAAAACGAAATTAAAACAGGAAAACGACCGTCGATCAGGGGGTTTCTCGCAAATCTGGGCTGCGCAACCCGGTGTAGCTGGGTTGGTTGGCTAAAGTAGCTCGTTCTACCCCAAATTCATATATTTTACGTCAGATAACTCATTCCGGATTGTGAGATACGCCCGATCCAAGGTTTGATGGTCCGGATCACTTCTGTCGTCGCCCGTGCCTTTTCTGATCCATCCTGGCCATGAAATTGTCTGCGACCCGCTCTACATCAGTCCCCTCCACTTGAAAAGAACTCGTCCTCGACTTCTCCTCCTACGCTAGTTCATGATACTCGGTCAGGTCCACAACATTGAAAGTCCATGAGATCGTCATGTCATCTGGAAGATCAACAACATAAGCGTTGTCATTGATCTTTCAGATGATCAATACCGGTCTAATCTTTTTATTTTTCAACTTGTTGTACGTCCCGGTCGGAAATCTCTCTTTACGCGGATGGACCATAACGCGGTCGCCCACTTCAAACACTTTTTGTCGCCGATGCTTGTCCGCTTGTTCCTTATACTTCTCGTTCGAGGCATGTAGCTTGGCCTGCACTTCTGCATGGATGCCTATGATCTTATCTGCCATATGTTCCGCTGCAACGCTCGTGCCTGGGTGCTTAGGCAAAGGGACCAAGTCAAGTGTGTGGCGAGGCACTCGTCCGTAGATAATCTGGAACGGCGATTTCCCTGTCGAGCGGTTCACCATGTTGTTGAACGCAAACTCTGCTTGAGATAAGGCCAAGTCCCACTGCTTCGGCTTTTCTTCTGCAATACTGCGAAGGAGGGGTTTCCCAATGTGCGATTCACAACTTCGTTCTGTTCATCAGTCTGTGGGTGGTAAGCACTGCTGAATTGAAGTCGTGTATCGAATCGAGTCCACAAAGTCTGCCAAAAGTAACTAATGAACTTCGTGTCACTATCAGAAGTAATGGTCTTGGGGACCCCGTGTAGTCGTACGACCTCCATGAAGAATAGATTCGCCACATGTGTTGCATCGAGGGTCTTCTTGCATGGGATAAAGTGCGTCATCTTAAATAAACGATCGACCACCACGAACACCGAATCCATGCCGCGTTGTGTTCGTGGGAGACCAAGCACGAAGTCCATTGATAAATCTTCCCAAGGGCCGTCAGGCACAGGTAACGGGGTGTAGAAGCCTGTATTCTGAGATTGCCCCTTGGAGGTCTGACAAATATGACAACGTTGTATGGCTCTTCCCACATCTCGTACTAATTGTGGCCAGTAATACTGCTCTTCCACAAGAGCCCGCGTCTTGTCTCGCACAAGGTGTCCACCGAGGCCACCTCCATGTAGCTCTTGAATAATCTGCTCTCTCAGAGAACTTTGGGGGATGCACAATCGATTCGCTTTGAAGAGAAAACCGTTCTGTATATGAAGGTCACTAGGGTGACCTTCTTGGCACTTCATCCAAGAATCTTTGAAGTCTTCATCCTCGGCATACAGCTCCTTAAGACAGTCAAAGTCGACCACCTCATTGCTCATCGTAACAAGTAGTGATGCACGACGGCTAAGTGCATCAGCCACCTTGTTCTGCTGTCCTGACTTATGCTTCAAAACGAACGTAAATTCCAGTAAAAATTCAACACATCTAGCATACACACGATTCACGTTAGTCTGACTATTAATAAACTTTAATGCTTGATGGTCATTGTATAGAATAAACTCCCTTTGAATCAGATAATGCCGCCAATGTCGCAGCGCCTGAACAACTGCGTACAACTCAAGCTCATAAGTTGACCACTTCTTTCGGGCTTCGCTGAGCTTCTCGCTGTAGAAGGTTGTCGGCCTGCCTTCGTGTGATAATACTCCCTCAATTCCGGCGCATGAAGCGTCACACTCAACCTCAAACAATTTGTCGAAATTAGGAAGCACCAAGATTGGTGTTGTAGACAAACGATGCTTGATCTCGTGAAAGCTCTTGTCAGCTTTATCGGTCCACTGGAACGGTCCGTTTTTCATGCAATCTATTATAGGCGTGACTATGGTGCTAACGTCTCACACAAATCGACGATAAAAAGTCGCCAATCCGTGAAAACACTTCACCTCATGAATGTTTGTTGGGAACGACCATTCCCTAATAGCTCGCACCTTTTCATCGTCCACTCGAATGCCTGTGAACGTTACAACAAATCCTAGAAACAACAGGCTGTCAGTTAAAAAGCTACACTTTTAAAAGTTGAGGTACAACTTGTTATCTTGTAGGACCTGCAGCACCTGCCTGAGATGTTTCTTGTGCTCCGCCTCATCCTAGCTATATATTAATGTCATCAAAATATACTACCACAAATCGGCTAGTGAACGGTTTTAAAACTTGATTCATCAAACGCATAAAAGTACTTGGTGTGTTCGATAGGCCGAAGGGCATGACCAGTCACTCATACAACCCCTCCTTTGTCTTGAATGCCGTTTTCCACTCATCACCGGGTTGGATACAAATCTGATGGTACCCGCTCTTTAGATCTAGTTTAGAAAACACCTTGGCCCCTCTCAGTATATCGAGCATGTCATCCAACCGTGGTATTGGGAACCGATATTTGATGGTAATTTTGTTGATTGCTCGGCTGTCGACACACATGCGCTAGCTTCCATCTTTTTTTTGGCGTTAATAATGCTCGTACAACACATGGGCTCATGCTCTCTTAATAGACTTTTACGGATCAATTCCTCCACTTGTCCCTGAAGTATCTCACACTCCTTCGAACTCATCCGATAATGAGGGCAGTTTGGCAGGCTAGCCCCAGGGACGAGGTCTATGTGATGTTGGATGTCCTCATGGGGGGCAATCCATCAAGTAAATCTTCAGGCCAAACTTCTTTGAATTCGTTTAGCAACAACCTTAAACTTGGAGGGATGTTTGAGGGTTCCTTTTCCTCACCCTTCACCACTACGGCGTATACCTCACCGGTTTTCTTAGATTCCTCCATGAAATTCCGAATGGTCAAGAGAAAACTCCCCTCCACTTTAGAGGCTTTAAGGTGGTTCTCTAGTGCCATAGGGGCAAGGATTATTTTTTTACTATCCTTAACGAATATGTAAATGTTGTCTCGTCCCCGATGGGTCGCATCACGGTCCGACTGCCAAGGTCGACCGAGTAGCATATGGCTAGCTTTCATATCGACCACATCACAAAGTATTTGATCCTTATAATGTTTACCAATTGAAAACGAGATATTACATTGTTCAGTTACCTTGGTCTCATTCACCTTTTTTATCCAGTCAATTAAGTACTGGGAAGGATGTCTCATCGTTGGTAGCTGCAACTTGTCCACCATCACCCTTGAGACGATGTTCTCACTGCTACCACTGTCTATGATCACATCACAAACTTTTCCGCTGACAGTGCACCGAGTATGAAATATATTATGTCGCTGTGGGTGTAATTCCGTTCATGGAGTATACAGTAGTCGCCTCACAACTAGAGATTCGCCACGATCCTCGCTCGTCAATTCATTGTCACCTTCTATTTCTTCAATAGTTTGTTCATATTCATCGAAGCCATGATCTTCTTTTGTGGCCTCATCTTCAGTGCCCCCTTCGTTTATAGTCAAGTGTGCTGCCGGATATTGAGGACAAGTGTTTGATAAGTGGCCTAGTTGGCCACAACGGTAACAATTGTTCGGCCTTGGTCGAGCATAAGGATTTGGAATCCTACTCGAGCCCGCTGTCGTGGGTGCTGCCGGTTGAGGTCTAAATGATCCGCTCCCCGTATCACGGTTTGCGGGTGGAGGAGGTTGAGGACGTTCTCCTACCGGATCTTTTCCTCGAGTCAGCACTAGATCTTGTGCGGGACCCGTCATGGGGGTCAATTTGAAGGATAGGGACGAGTAGGAGCTCTTGCAAGTTGTGTTTCTGCCCTCCCCGCTAATTGAACTGCTTCATCCATGGTCCCGACTAAGTACATCTGAACTCGGTCCTAAATTGCCGGTCGCAACCCACCTATAAATCGTGCCACCTTCTGTGACTCAGATTCTGACAGATCGTTTCGTTTAGCAAACCGCTAAAATTTTTCAGTGTAATCTATAATAGTTCGATTCCCTTGTCGACAATTCTGATACTGCTGGAATAATATCTGCTCATAATCACTGGGGAGGAATCGTGATAGAAGAAGACGTCTCATCTGAGGCCCTAATGTGATGAGCGCCTTGTTCTGGCGGGCTTGTGAGAGTTGTAATTGTTCTCACCATGCAGAAGCGCCAGATTTTAATTTAAACGCTACCAATTTTACCTTTTTATGATTTGACACATCCATATAATCGAAATACTCTCTACTTCGGCTAGCCAATCGAGAAAATCTTCTATACATAATAAACCGTTAAAAGTAAGAAGTTCAGCCTTACCTCGATAGTCTCTTTCAGCACGATCTAGATGATCGCCTTCATGAATTGGTCGTCGGGCAAAACCTTCATTAATGTCTTCGTCGCTGGAACTAGAATCATCTGGTATAGCCCTTCGGTTTGCCACTGGTAGTGTTCTGTGATAATCGTGGTCACGTCGTACAGCAACCACGGGTGGTGAAGCGACCATAGGTGGTGGAGCACTGCCCAGGGCTCAGGGCAGAAGTAGTGCATCCGCAAGACGGTTGAGGGTTGCCTGCAGCCCTTGCATGGTCAACTGATTCTCCCGATGGAAAGCTTTCATTCTTTCCGAAAGATAACGAATCCCTAGATCACCGTTCACAGGATTTTGATTCATACCTTCGTTGTTTGCCATCGGCCCGAGGAGAAACCTCGCTCTGATACCAAATTGATGCAGGGATGAACGTGATGAGGTTGATCACCGTCTTCCTCAAGGATAACTACTCCGAATCCACGGAGCTTCTCTGGACTCCTCACAGAGACTTCTCGAATCCACGAGGAAAGAAAGCAAGAGAATAGAAAATAAATTCTAATAAAATTCGAAATTAATTGATGAATGAATAAAAACGAGTTTATATCCCTTTAAATAAGAGAACCAAACAATATGAAAGAAATCAAACTCAAACTACAACTAAAACTCCTAGAATCCGCAACTTACTATAAATAGTAAACTTACTATTTATAGATTGTTGTGATATCTACTAGTGCGCAAGGTTGTCGGCCAAAAATAGTGTCCTATTTGGCTTCACCAAACCGTTCTCCTAATTATCCTAAGCACTTTTCATGTTGGACACAACTCCTAAAGCCCAACGGATGAAGAGCTATAAGCAAACTAAAACTTACTATTTATAGTAAAAACGAAATTAAAACGGGGAAACGACCGTCGATCAAGGGGTTTCTCGCAAATCCGGGCTGCGCAACCCGGCGTAGCGGGGTTGGTTGGCTAGAGTAGCTCGTTCTACCCCAAATTCATATATTTTACGTCAGATAACTCATTCCGGATTGCGAGATACGCCCGATCTAAGGTCTGATGGTCCAGATCACTTCTGTCGTCGCCCGTGCCTTTTCTGATCTATCTTGGCCATGAAATTGTCCGCGATCCGCTCTCCATCAACATATATGAACTCTGAGACACGCTGAAATGAATTAGCAATTTTTGGATTTGCTTTGTCCTAAAGTTAATCAAAACTACTTATATATAAATCTAAAGTGGTTGCTATATATTTTTAACTCATGCTGAAATATGTGAACAAGTTTGACACTTGAATTTGTTTTTAACTTTCCTTTTACCAGCAAGAATTATTAACAAAAGAGGAGAATAGAAAAAGTTCACATCTTTTTTGAGATGCGCTATAAACGAAAAATTTTGTATTTGATTTGTCCTAGAGTTATTCAATACACTCACTCATGGACATCTAGATTGGTTGATATATTTATTTTTAATGTGTTTGGCATTAAATTTTTCCTTTCTTTTTCCTGATCGCCAAGAGAATTATTAATAAAAGAGGATAATAGAAACAAATATCCATCAAGATAATAGAAACTGGGAATAGAGATTGCACGGAAACACCTTCCTTGGCCAAGTTCACACATTGACTTCAACACTAGCCTAAAGAAAATGGAGTTTGAGTTTCTAAGTAGGACTAACATGGTAACTACAATCGCCAAAACTCAGCTCTGAACTGAAAGTTTTAATCCTAAATCACTATGGCATATATGCTCTTAAGTTTCACTTCTACGAAATAGCGCCGAGGTAGGAAACAAATGGCCACAGATTGAATTTTTTTTCCATTCCATTTTGCTTCGGGAGCAATTTGAGACTCCATATTCTGACAGGGATAACAATGGGAACTAGTTTCATTGTCAATATCAGACTTTCTAAAACAAGTTTTTTTTTTTCCTGTGAAGCAAGGTGGGTGCTTCTTCCATAGGGAAAAACTAATCACTGAAGAGGATCAGGTTCCTGTTACCATGGATGTTAGAATTAAAAGTTAATATAAATGTGAAGAATATAACAGAGGGTGCTTTTCTTTTCGGATTGGTTCTTTTGTTTTTTGTTGCTGTTTCTGTCTGTTCTTGTTTTCTGTTTTTGCTTTCTTTTGGCGGCCTTAATAAAATTACCATCTTTCAAAAAAACAACAGAGAATTCCTCTGGCACCCCGTATATTGGTTCTTGTTGATGATAAAAAATAATAATTAATCTGCAAATAATAAACAACAAAAAGTAACGCAGATAATTTCCAATAAAACTACAAATGAATTTTGTGGAAGTGAAATAAGATGTGATGGTGCAGATGATGCATGCTGGAATATTACAAGAAAAGAATTGAGCAAGAATCACCTTACAGCTATAAAGAATAGAAGAATCACCTTATCATCCACCTCAGTATTATGGCTCAGCCAGGCATAAGCTTCTCGGAAATCATCGAAAACATGCAACCCATCATGCGAGTAAGATGACAAAACAATAGATGGTGCTGAATAAGCTTCTGCCGCTGCCCAGACACAATGAACCTACAATGAAAAAAGTTGTTAATGTTCATGAAGTGAAAAATGGGATTATGACAAGCAACAGTAGAAATCTGATTCAGAAGAAAAATAGTAATTGGAAGGTAAAAGAGAAATGGGAGAGACAGCTGGGGCAACAAGAGTTGTGTTGGGTTATGTTTTAGACTAAGCCACACCCTCATATAAATATTAATTATGAAGGAAAGTTACAATGCTCGACAAGAGTACACTACAGACATACACGCATACACACAAAATTACGTATATTTTGCACACTCCCCCTCAAGCTGGAGCTTGTATATCAATCATGCCCAGCTTGGAATACATAAAAGGAAGATAATGACTATGAACATGGATCATTGCTCCTCAAACACAACATGGCAGGATATAGACTATAGCTCGAACTTCTTTCATCGGTTGAATCTTCTCTTCAAGTAGGAGGTCACAACTAAACCCGACAACCATCGAGTCCCAAACTTGTCAGCCACATGTAAAATTCCCTCACAAACATGTGCAACGTGCACAATAAATGAGTGAACTACACTCACACACTTGAGAGAATACACCCACAATAGAATGTGGAGACTTTTGTTCATCACGTGCAACATAATGTGAGTGAACTACACTCACAACAAACAACATGGGCCTGATAAAGGAAGAGACGATGAATTGAGAAGAAAAGATCCACCACTTGTAAAAATCCCATATGTCAAGTTGAGTGAAGCAATACGTTGAACACCTTGTGTGCGTAGCATACTTTTAGGCATGGAGCAAGAACTCCAACTTCGCAATCCCAGCAACATGATTTAATATTGCAGCCCCATAACATCAGAAAAGGATGGAATAAAGAAATCCCAACAAAACATCCAAAAACAATAGCCAACAACACTCGCTTCTTATGAAACATCCCATAGCATTACTTAAACCTTGACGAAACTTCGTGATACTTGTATTTGGCGATTGCTCTTGATCAATCGCACCTACCCCTTATGGAAGATTTGCTCTAAAGTCCTTAAGAAAAACAGCACAGCAGTAAATAATTTTTTATTTAAAAAAAAAAAGAAATCTAGACTTTTTCAATTTTTCTTCACTTTCCTTGAAACATAATAAAAAACTTCTTCAAAAAATGTAGAAAAATCTCCATTATTCCTCTAAAATCAAGATCTACCAAATCCATACTATTTGCTCCAAAATGATTGTCAAGCCGTACAATGTTGACGTCACATGTACCCACGAATGACGTCAGCAGTGGGCCCTACTACAGAAGGTTGTGATCCGGTCCCTAATTGCATGCTCTGATTCCAAGTAGAAATCTAATTCAGAATAAAAACAATAGCTGGAAGGGAAGAGAGAAAGGGAGAGAGAGAGAGAGAGACGGCTAGGGCAATAAGGGTTGTGTTGGGTTATTTTAAGACTAACCTACACACTCATATATATATATACATATATATATATATATATATATATATATATATATATATATATATATATATATATATGACGTATTTTAAATAGTGGTAGCATGATGCATAGCGCTCAACCCTCTATAACGTGTAGCGTAAGCTACACGATACTTCTATTTTTTAATTTAAAAATAGGACAAATATAATAAATAGTGAAAAAAAAAAAAGAAAAATAAATATAAAAATTTTAAAATGCCTAAAAGATTATTCATTTTATCAATTATAAGCATGTGAAAAAAAGTTATTAGTTATCATTTATCAAAAGTCAATCCACATATATAAGCCAAATCAAATAATTATCACATCAACAACTTTCTAAGCAAACCACTTTAATTAATAATGTTTAATTGAAACCACAAGTCACAATTATGAAAAGAAAGAAAAATCTCATAGGTTAAAAGTATTAAGTACAATACAAGTGTTACATTCCTCAATATTAGAAACAAAGAAAACGTAAAAAAATAATAAAAAACTAAAATAGTAAAAAAATACATTGTAGCTTACGCTACGGACGCTATGTCCTACATAGCGGTAGTGTACTCTACAGGGGATTTACGCTATTTGGAACACTACGTAACGCTACGGCCACGCTACGCTACGGGTGCTATTTGAAACACCGATATATATATATATATATATATATATATATATATATATATATATATATATATATATATAGGAAAGTAATAATACTCCACAAGAGTATACTACAGACATGCACGCACACAAAATTACATATATTTCCACGGCAACATGAACCAACATTTTCTTTTTCGATGGATGCAATATGAAGCAACTAAAAGTGCAAATAAACCTAGTGAATTTCTAAGCGGGGCATTTAGGAGTAACTATTTTGCATTGAGCAAAATGGCCATTGCAAAACATGGCTAATTCCCTCAATTCAGTTGTTTGTCTCATTGAGCCCACTCGTCATTTCAAGATGGTTGATAGACCATCTTCATTCTTCTCAATGTGGAATGGGTTTCCACACTTCTCAAATAAAAGCCCATTTCTATTTATACCAACGTTCTTAGTGGACAGCACACGAGACACCCACATTTCAGCATTCATGATAGCTACTTGTTCCGAGGAATGCAATTTTGTATACCCAATACGTCTATCCATGAGTATGTTGTGAGGGAGGTACATGCCAATGGGTATAGTGGACACTTGGGCCGCGATAAGACCCCAACTTTCGTTGGAAATAGATACTTTTGGCCTCGTATTAAATCAAATGTTACAGAGATTTGCCGAGTATGCAGGGTTTGCAAACTTGCTAAGGGTCACAAGAAAAACTGTGTATTATATCAACCACTACCAATCTCACATGCTCCGTGGGAAGATTTTAGCATGGACCTCATCCTAGGTTTGCTAAAGATTGCTAGGAAAGTTGAGTTAGTATTCATGGTGGTTGGTTGATTTTCAAAGATGGCTCATTTCATACCATGCTCGAATATAGCAGACACTCTTAAGATTGCTCAATTATTCTTTTGAGAGGTTGTTGGTCTTCATAGGCTTCCAAAGACAATTGTATCTAATTGTGATACCAAGTTCATGAGCTATTTTTGAAAAACTCTTTGGGCAACAAAAAAAACCAAGCTTCAGTTCTCTAGTGCTTACCACCCTTAGACCGATGGTCAAATGAAAGTGATCAGCTGTAGCTTGGGCAAGTTATTACAATGTCTTGCTCGCGATCATATAGCTACATGAGACATAGTAGTACCCATGGCTGAATTTGCTAATAATAACTCATTCAACAGGTCCATAGGGATGTCACCTTTTGAAGTAGTAATTGGTATATGACCACATCTTCCAATTGATTTGGTTCCTCTACCCATAGAGTCTAGACCAAGTGCGCATAAACTAATGACTTCATCTGCCATATGCATCAATTGCATGACAAGTTTTACACAATATCGCCACAAGTAATGAAAGTTAGAAGCAACATGCAAATACGAGACGTCACTTTGTTGAATTTGCATAATGTGACATGGTTATAACCCGTATTCGTCTTGAACAATTACCCCCCGGTACCTTGAAGAAGCTCCATCCTCGCAATGCAGGACTATTCAAAATCCTAAAGAAAATTAATGCCAATGCTTATGCTTTAAATCTCCCACCAAATTTACTTATCAGACCCATTTTCAATGTGGAAGATCTTTCAATCTATCGTAGGCATCTTATTGACAATGGTATTAAAGAACAAGTCATCACACTTCCAAACATTTTGCCACCTTGATGTTCCCGATGAACAGACCGCCTACACATGCCAAGGTGGTTACTGGAAGTTTCTCGTCCATTGGCAGGGACGACATCTCTTGATGCTATATGAATCATATCCACAAACTTCCAACATCTAAATCTTCACCTCTATGAATAATATCAGGCCATTAACTCACTGGGGTCGAGCTCTTTTAAGCAGGAGAGGACTGATGTAAGCTGATTTGGGCCCACATTCCATGGGCCAAGCCCAGGCCACAACCTAACAACTAGTCCATCAATAAGGAGGCTAAGCCTCCTATTTAGGTAACTAGATTATTTAGGAAATTAGATGGCAAAATAAATCAACTAGCTATAAACAATCCATTAGTCAAATATTTTAAATCTATTTTTCTCTTTTTTATTTCTTTTTCCATATTTGTAATAGGTCATTGGTTGTCAATAACATTATGAGTTTTCCTTATTTATATATTTCAAGAGCTTATATAAGGGCCTAAAATAAGTAATATCAAGGCACTGTTGAATTAAATAAAAATTATAGGTTATTTATTTCTACTTTGTGTGATTCTTGTGCTTAGCTTGGAGGTGCCTACGCTTGGGCAAATCCCCCCATAAGCCGGTTGCGCTATGGGGGTGAACCATTACTTGTGGTCCAACCAGTTGGGCTGAGACCTTCACCATTTTTTTGTGTGTGTGTAAAGCTAAAATAAGAATGCCCACTCTTCATTTCTTCAAGGCCCACTGTGGTACGGTATGTGAAATCCACTATGACCATTAAATGTGTAATCTCACTTTAGGCCTAGGGCCAAAAAATCAGGCTAACCTGTGATTCAGGTGGGCCACACCAAATGAAACAATTGGTAAAAAGATGTCCAACGTTGATTTTTATAGGGCCCACCATAATGATTATATATAATCCACTCCAATCATTCGATGCCACAACAAAATTTAGAAATGGAGCCCTAAAAATTACGCCAATCTGTGACTCATGTGGGCCAAACCAAGGGAAATAGTTTGGATGGTGAGCATTGCATGTATATTGTTTCCAATAATGTGGTCCACCTAAATCATGAATGGTACTAATTTTTGGACCTTAGGCCTAACATGGGATGACACACCTAGTGGACGAGTTGGATTTCACATAAACATCATGATAAGGCCCACCTGAGTCACCGACCCCTTTGCCTAACATTGGGTGATCCGTGGCGAGTAATTAAGGTTGATAGCAATTTTTTTCCAAAAAGATTACAGAGACGTAGCAGTCTCTTTTTCAAAGAGAAAGAGAGAGGAGGAGGGGAATAAGAGGAAGACGAGGTACATTTTTTCCCGATTTTTCCCCCCCTTTTTTTTTTCCGAACTATTATCGATATATGCATCAATAATATCCTCAATACATATAAAAATAACAAAAGGTAGTTCGTGATATCTTGTGATATTGTCAATTTTTCACGATATCAGCCGATATTTTTGGTGATATAGGGAATTTCCGACTCTTAACTTGGGATTTTGTATTGCAACAGTGCGATACTGATAATATCAGCCGATATATCGACCGATTTTGTCGATACTATGAACATTGGTCGATTCTTTGGGAATGGATAAAGCTCCAAGCTCAAATGCATTCCCTTTGGTGTTCTTATAGGCCTTTTGGGAAGCCCTGAAAGGTGACATGTTGAGCTTTATGTCACATTCTTTTAAGGGTTGTCTCATTGCCATTATTCCGAAGGTGAAAGGTGGGATTTCAAACCAATTGGCCCAATATGTGGACAGTATAAGATCATTGCCAAAGTCTTGTCTTGCAGATTCCAGGCAGTTCTAGCAAGCGTCATATCTAAGAATCAAGGAACATTCGTTGTGAGACGACAAGTTATAGTCAGTGCATTTATAGCCCATGAGTTCATAGATTCAAGATATAAGTGTTGAAAGGAGCCGAAAGCAAGCTAGATATCGAGAAGTCCTATGACCATGTGGACTAGGACTTCTTGGATTATATGCTATGCCAGATCGAGTGTGGGATGAAATGGAGGTGGATGAGAGAGACTGTCAATTCAATTAGGTTCTCGGCTTTGATTAATGGCTCTTTAAAAGGATTCTTCAAACGCTCGAGAGGTATTAGGCAAGGGGATACATGATATAAGTGTTGAAAGGAGTCGAATGCAAGCTAGATATTGAGAAGTCCTGCTACAATGTGGATTGGGACTTCTTGGATTATATGCTATGCCACATCGAGTGTGGGAGGAAATGGAGGTGGATGAGAGAACGTGTCAATTCAACTAGGTTCTTGACTTTTGATTAATGGCTCTCCGAAAGGATTCTTCATTGCTCGAGAGGTATTAGGTTAGGCAAGGCGATCCAGTCTCTCCCTTCCTCTTTGTGGTGGTAGCAAAAGCTTTGGGTAGAATGTTGTATTGAGGGTAGAGGTCGGTCTCTTTTACAAATTTAAAGTGGAAAGGTCAAGCTCGCCAATATCCTACCTTCACTTTGTTGACAACATGAATATTTTATTTTATTTCGAGGCTAGTGCAACCATGGCAGACAAGCTAAGAATGATTAAAAGGTGCTTTGAAGTAATGTCGGGGCTGGAAGATAATATAACCAAGAGTGAGAGCTGGGCATTTGCATGTCTATGGAAGAGATAAGGCATATGGCGGGGATTTTGGGTGTATGGTGGGCTCTTTCCGCTACATTTATCTTGGTTTCATCCTATGCATAGGGAAGCCAGCTAAACATTTGTGGGACAAAATAGGGAAGAAGTTTGAAAGAAAATTATCTAGGTGGAAGAGCTGGTACCTATACATTGGAGGTTAAATTACTCCAATTAATGAAACCTTGGCAAATCTGCTCTTCTAATTTATGTCCTTATTTAGATGCAAGAGGTTCGTGTTGGTTAGATTGGAAAGGCAAAGGCATGAGCTCTTGTGACAGGATTCATGAGAGTAGAAAAAGTTCCATTTGGGGGGAGACGTGTAAGTCTTACGAAGAGGGAGGAGCCAACATAAGAGACTTGGGGCTGACGAATATCGTGTTGCTGGGAAGTGGTTGTGGAGGTTTGGGATGAAAGAGTGTGCCCTATGGAGGGAGACTATTACTAATAATAATGGGTGCAAGGTGGTGCATTAGGGATACCTCCTTGTATAGAGCATTTACGATCAGAAAAGGGTTTCTTGTGTGAAAGTCTAAGCTTTTTGAGGGGATTGGATTTTCCCTCAATAACAAGGAGAAGATCTACTTTTTGGAGCACGTGTAGATTGGCAAAACTTTCTTGCAAACTGCGTCTCTAAGAATAGCTTGCCTCTCCATGGCATGAAATATTATGGTTGCTCGATGCTTCTCTTATTGGGAAGAGTCATACAACCCTTGCCTTAGTTTCCCTTTTGATGAAGAAGTGGAGTATGTATCACTATTAGATCACATCCAGTTATGCCACTCAGTGAGAGGGAACTAGGATAGGATGGTCTGGCGAAAGGATAAGTCAAGACACTTTTCGGTTCACACTTTTTACCATGCGCTTCAAGCTCCATCCAAGGATGGTCAGTACAAGCAGGCATGACACGCGGCACTCTTCGTTTCACACTTTCTACTATGCATTTTAAGCACCATGTAGGGATAGTAGTACGAATAAATGCGGCATATATGGTCCTATGCACACCCAAAAAAGAATGGCGGCAACCTTTGGATGGTTAGCTAGAAGGGGAAGGGTCTTGACCTACACAAACTTAAAAAATGGTCGGTGATGATCCCTAATGTCCGCCTCATGCATATGGAAAACAATGAATTGGTCAATCATCTTTTCATCCATTATCGTTCGCGTGACAGGTGTGGAGTTGTTTCCATAGGAGTTTAAATATTTCTTAGACAATGCTAAGTTTAGTCAGTAGGCTTTCAAGGCATGCCATGGAGTGGGTCTTCAGAAGCGAGGGTTCTTTGGAGACGGCACTTTTTGGCTGCCCTTTGGGTAATTTGGGGAGAAAGGAGAAGGAGATATTTTCGGAATGAGAGCAACATGGTGGCGTAGGTCACTAGTAGAGCGACATTATATGTAGTGGAATGGCCCTCTCGTATCAATGTTCTGAAAGATAGTAATTTTCCTTTCTTAGGGTTGTAGCTTTTGCGCCATCTCGGTGCTTTTTTCAATAAAATTACTATTTTTTAGAGATAACGGTAATTTATTTTTTTTTAAAATGTTGAGATAGTGTAAATGACTTAAAACAAAAATGAACGAAAAATTACAATCCTCGACCCTTTTCATACAAGAGGCCCATTCCACCATATAAAGCTTTGCCCTACTAAAGACCTCCACCTTAGATTTGCTCTCATTATGGAATCATCTTCCATTTCTTTCCCCAGAAAGTGCTCAAAGGGACACCAGTCAAACCAGTCTCTAAATTGCCTTTGCGTCCCAAGCCCAACACCATGCCAATCCAAGAGAAGAAAGCCAATGGAGTTGGGCATCATCCATGACATATTGAAAGGGCAATGAATGAACAAACTGACCACTGATTTTGCATTAGTCATACACACCACACATGCATTAGGTATGACCATTGACCTCTTTTGAAGATTATCAATAGTCAAGACCTTCCTCCCGACTAACCAACCACAAGCTACAACTTTCAGGGGAGCCGTATAGAACCATGCATGAGAGGTTTGTGCACTTGCACCACCCCTCGACGAAGGCCACAACAATTTATAGTAGGAACAGACCAAGAGGTGGCCTAATTTACTCTGTAGCCAAACCATCCTATCCTGATCCCTTCTCACCGGATAGCAGATTAAAGACGATCCAGAAGCATTAGAAAGTCTCGGTGCTTTTTTCAATAAAATTACTATTTTTTAGAGATAACGGTAATTTATTTTTTTTTAAAATGTTGAGATAGTGTAAATGACTTAAAACAAAAATGAACGAAAAATTACAATCCTCGACCCTTTTCATACAAGAGGCCCATTCCACCATATAAAGCTTTGCCCTACTAAAGACCTCCACCTTAGATTTGCTCTCATTATGGAATCATCTTCCATTTCTTTCCCCAGAAAGTGCTCAAAGGGACACCAGTCAAACCAGTCTCTAAATTGCCTTTGCGTCCCAAGCCCAACACCATGCCAATCCAAGAGAAGAAAGCCAATGGAGTTGGGCATCATCCATGACATATTGAAAGGGCAATGAATGAACAAACTGACCACTGATTTTGCATTAGTCATACACACCACACATGCATTAGGTATGACCATTGACCTCTTTTGAAGATTATCAATAGTCAAGACCTTCCTCCCGACTAACCAACCACAAGCTACAACTTTCAGGGGAGCCGTATAGAACCATGCATGAGAGGTTTGTGCACTTGCACCACCCCTCGACGAAGGCCACAACAATTTATAGTAGGAACAGACCAAGAGGTGGCCTAATTTACTCTGTAGCCAAACCATCCTATCCTGATCCCTTCTCACCGGATAGCAGATTAAAGACGATCCAGAAGCATTAGAAAGTCTTCCACCTCATCAAACAAAGTTCTCCGACAGAGAGGAGAACAAATCACAACATCTCCACTAAAGGAGAAGCACCTAACTACTGGTATATTGCTCTACGAGGAGAGGTGAGCCAACATTGGAAACGCAATCTGGAGGGGTGTCTTCCCGACCCACGTATCTTCCCAAAAAAGGATCTTCTCCCTCTCACCAAGAGAAAAACCAACTCCCTCTATAAACTTGGACTTTACAGTAAAGACCCCCTTGCATATCCCTGATGCCCTATATAAAGAGTCCTGAACCCACCAACCTCCCCCAAAAGACTCTGAACAAAAATATCAGATCACCTGAACAACACCAGATCACCTGAACTGTTGTCCAATCAACAAATAGATGATCTACCAACTCCTCATATTTACTAATTATAGGAGTACACCATCCACACATGCACGCACACACATGCACCAAATTCTTTTTTTTTTTTCATGATAACTGTAGGAAGGAAAGAATCTAATCCATGTCATCATCCAACACCCTTAAATATTGAAGATATTCTTCTCCATGTTAAAGATCTCTACTAAACCCCATCCTATGACCCCTTATGCTGCCAGCCAGACAAACTTAATAGTTTCTAAAAGTTAATTTCAGTAACATTATTTTATCTCCCGATTTCCATGAAATCTACTAAACAATGAAAAATATCAATCACACTATAGACACCAATAAAAGATGTGATGGAAAAAAGGAGATGGTATCACAGGGCACATGGGGGTCATATTCTGACAACAGACGTTATCAAGCAGTTCAGCAACACAACCCTCAATCAAATCATAAGCAAAGATGTACCAAGGGTATAGTGTCACTGGGCCCATGTAGTTCATATTATGTGAAATAGAAAGAAGAGACATACCACATAAAAAGCACCCAACATGACCAGTAGAAGAATAGAAACGACAGATGCCTCCAAAGGCAAAACCAGAAGCTTCTTCTCCTTTTTAGACTTAGTAGGAACCTTTTCTATATTTTCCTTTTCCTTCTTCCTGTTCTTTCTCGACGGCCTTTCCTTGGAAATATCTTCAGTTTTATCACCAGCTGAGCGTTTGTCAGCCTTTGCTACATCATTTTGAGGTACGCCATTTCCAGTAGCACTTTCCCCTGCCTTAAAAAGGTTGAAATAACTTGAATGTTAATCAAGAAGCTAGATAACAACTTGTCGGATTGTTTGAAGAATGTGCAGAGATGACAGGAATAAAACCAAACAGGGGCTTACACCAGAAGCAAGGTTGTCTAGCAATCCAGGAAGTTGAAATTTGACAGATCGTGTGAAAACATCAAAGGCTTCTGAAAGAGCAATCCCTGACATAATGCATGCTGCTGGAGCTAATACAAGCATTAGGCGCACCTGGAAAACAAACCCAAAACTATGTCAAAAGGATGGTAATAGAATAGCAGAGGAAATAAACAACCTAATGGACGATTTAAAAAGATCTTACCATGACACCAGAAAAATACACGGATGTTGTGATATACAGGACCACAAAGGAGCTTGCATCAGATAGGGGTAGAAAGCATGCCTGACCAAAAAGTGACGAATCTGCTGTCAATCTACACAAAAAGTATGACATGTTGTGCAACATTCGGGTTTAGGACTAGATATTGGCAATGTTAACAACATTCATCGGTATCGACTGATCAACATTTCACTCAATTATCTGAACGGGAATGCTACTTGCAGTTGTGCATCTGCAGTTGCAAAATCCAGACCCCAAACGTGACAACGTAGGAGAAGCATGAGAGATCTAGGCTATTCATCGAGCAGGACTTGCCATTAATGTGCCCCTAGATTGAAAGTCAGGCAGGTCCAATCATCAGGTGGGAACAGCGTAAGAACAAAATGGAAGGTTAGAAGAGGATAACCAATGGTCACATTCACTGCACATGTGGCCTCCTAAAATTCTGTTTATCTCACACACAGATTTCTTTTTAACTCATTTTCTAGATTCACCATAATAAATTAATCACAAAATGAACACTAACTTGCACTCATTTTCACTTGCCAGGTTCTCAGCCTTCTGATTCTTAACACCAATGCTGGATAGAATCACATGATTTCACAAATTTTAGGTCGGACCCCTTGAATCCAGAATAAAATCTTGCTAACTAGACTCAGTTGATGCTTAAGTATGAGACTACGAAGGATTAGATATTATTGTCAACACATGGAAATAAGTCTGCAAACTATGATATCCATAAAAAATAAATAAACACAAACAAGATAAATAAAAGCAAAAGGGAAATGCAAAAAAGAAGAAAGAAAGAAAGAAAGAAAGAAAGAAAAAGAGAAAAAGACATTGAAATTTGTGAATGGAATAAAAGCATAACCAAACTAAGAAAATAGATGTTTCCACTATGTCTAGACTCTAGAGTCTAGGCAAAGCACAAGTGGCTCGAGATATAGAAATCAAATGCTTCATGAAAGAAGAGGTCATAGCACTCTCATTAAAGGTTCACGCATGCAAAGTTACAGGCTGTTAAACCTATAATATCAGAAACAACAAGTTCATACGTATCGAAGGATTAGTCATAAATTTATGATTGTTTAACAACCAGTGAAGTTACTGCCCCACTGTGCAACATGCATAACCATAAAACAAACTTTTCACACTGTGGAAACTCCTATTGAGCATAACTCGTATTCGTGGTAACAAGAAATAGGACTGCTTCTATACACAGTAAGTGTACAAACAAGTTATTACTCTGATTTTTTAAGATGGCAACAAAAAATTTTAATGTGCCAAAGGCATTAAGGAAGGAGAAACAACATCCCAATCCAAAGAGCCTGGTGGTTTACATACTCTTTGGCCAACACATTGGCAATGCAATTAATCCACAAAGAAAATCACTGGTTTGGGGTACGGAAATGTAATTATTATGGAAAATCACTGAGTTGGGGCATCAATATGAGAATTAGACAAGCAGTGAATATATACTTACAATGATGCCAGCTGGAACCAAGAATGCCAAAACATTGATGTCCATAAAATAAGATGGCCAGGTTGGTGGCTGATGTTCACTAACACTAGCAATAATTGGTATGTACTTGCTAGCGTATGTTCTGTTTCAATTCCAAAGTAGAGAAGGATCAGAATAATATGAAAAATAAAATTGTGGACCAAGCACAAAGTAAAAATAAAAAAAATTAAAGAATCTTAATTAATATGCTTACTGCATTGTTTCACAAAAGTGGAAAAGAAAAGGGGCAACCACGAACTTCATTTTAAAAAATCAGATAAAGACATACAGACCGACCCAGGTAAACAGAATCCCTTCATTATGACTGTTAGTCCCCTGAAGACTCAAATTAAATCCATTCCACAACCAATGTCATGTTGTGCTGTACAAGAGATTCCCCAGCAGTGTGTATGTCATGGACCATGAGATTATTACAGACTAACAGTTCCCAACATAGTCCAGGAAATAAATTTAATACATGGAATTGAAGAACAAGTAGAAACCCATTCCCTGTTATCAAAAAAAAAAAAAAAAAACTCTTCCTAAGACCAATAAGTTTTCTATGCAAGTAGGCTGCATTATGACATGCGAGCATTAACAATGTGAGACTCTAATATGACCAATACCCATGGGGTCATGGTGCGTGGGAGGTGGCTCTAATATGACCAATACCCATGGGGTCATGGTGTGTGGGAGGTGGCTTCAATGTCACTAGGTTCCTTTGTGGAAAAACCACCGGGGGGAGAATATCGAGCAACATGAGGCCTTTTTCGGACTGGGTGGCAAAGCATGATCCGGAGGGGGTGTTAGCTTTATGTGGTCTAATGGGCAGAATTGGCCTATCATGTCAAGGCTTGATGGGTTTCTTGTTTTACTTGAGTGGGTGGAGAAGTGGCCTTTACTGTCCCAACATGTTAACTAAGCCTGCCTCAAACCACTGGCCCATCTTGTTGAAGGTGGAGGTGGAGTTGGAGGATTGGGGTCCCAATAGATTTGAATTAATGTGGTTACAGGTTAAAGGTTTTCCACTGTTAATCAAGGAATGGTGGGAATCCATTACGGTTAATGGCTATGCTGGTTTCGCTTTATGTAGAAGGATTTTGGTTTGGAAAAAGAAGTGGAAGAGAAGAGGCAGCCGGAACGGACTCCATATTAAGCAACATCCAGGCTCTGGACCTGAAGGCAAAAGGGACTGAGTCGTCGGATGAGGAGACACTGTTGAGATCTAAGTTTGCGCAGGACTACGTTGGTCAGCTTATAGAGGAGGAGATTTAAGTGGAGGCAATGTTCGAATGCTATTGGCTTAAAGAGGGCAATAAAAACACTAGTTTTTTTTTTTTCATAACATTGCAAGTGCCAAGGCAAGAAACAACAAGGTGAGTAGTATTGTAGTGGAAGGAACAAAATTTGACGATAAAAATAGGGTGCGTGAAGAAGTGGTCAGCTTTTACAGAAATTTGTTGAAAGATGGCTTTTTTTGGATTGGGTGGGCAAGCATGATCCGACAGACCTGATGGGGTGTGGTCTAATGGTTAGAATCGTGTCAAGGCTCGATGGGTTTCTTGTTTTCCCTGAATGGGTGGAGAAGTGGCCTTTGCTGTCCCAAACATGTTACCCAAGCCTGCCTCAAACCATTATTTACCTATCACAGGATGATTCGGAATCACTAGCACAACCCTTCTTTGAGGAGGAAGTTAAAGTCCTCTCTTTAGGGAGAGATAAAGCCCCAGGTCCAGATGGTTTTCCTCTGGTGTTTTTTAAGAGGGGTCGTCTTCCTTTGGAAATGGAAGCATCTTTCATTATGATCATTCCCAATATTTCAGAGGCGGAGAGGTTGGGAGGATTTACATTGATCAGTCTTATTGGAGGGCCGTATAAAATCCTGGCTAAAGTTCTTACAACTAGATTTTGGGATGTTCTTGGAAGTTCTTCCAATCCAAGAAGCATTCTTGAAGGGGAGACATATTGGATCATGCTAGTGCACGAGTGCATCGATTCTAGGCACGAGAAAGGGCAAACGGGGTGGTTGGAAGTTGGTCATCGAAAAGGCTTTCGACCACGTGGATTAGAGATTTTTGGACTACATGCTACATAGAATTGGTTGTGGGGGGTATGTGGAGAGGTTGGATTAAGGAACAGCTAGTTATTGGTCTTGGTCAACAAATCTCCTAAAGGTTTCTTCAAAAGTTGGAGAGGTACCAGACACGGTGACCTGCTTTCCCCATTCCCTTTGTGGTGATTGCTGAAGTGCTGGGAATGATGCTGATTAGAGGTCAGGATGTAGGTCTTTTTTGGCTTTCAAGGCGGATCTCCCATATCCAGCCTGCAAACAACACTTCTTTTTTGCGAGGCTACCGAAGCTAAACTTGAACATGATTATTAGGTGCTTTGAGGTGGTCAGTGGGCAGAAGGTAAATTTAGCAAAGTGTGAAATGCTTGGTGTTCATATGGAAAAAGAAGAATTAGCATGTTTGGCTGGGCCTTTTGGAAGCGAGGTGGGCATGTAGTCGTATCCCTCAACCTACTTGGGGCTCCTCTAAGTTGGGAAACCGACTAAACATTTATGGGGCAGAGTTGTGGAAATATTTGAAAGGAAATTGGCAAGTTGGAAGGGGTAGTGTGTCTCTTGGAGGGCAAATTACACTCATTGAAGCGACATTATCAAACTTGCCTCCCTATTTCATTTCACTCTTCAAGTGCCCGAAGTCCGTTTTAGTTTGGTTGGAAAGGCTAAGATGTGATTTCTTTGGAGGGACACGAAAGAGAAAACAATTCCATCTTTTGAAGTGGGGTGAATATTGCAAATCCTACAATGAGGGCAGTGTCAATATAAGAGAATTAGAATTGATGAATTTGGCTCTTTTAGGAAAATGGTGGTGGCGCTTTTGTTTGGAGAAAGGGACTCTTTGGCGGAAGGTGGTCAAAAGCAAATATGGGGGCCCTAAATGAGGGTGGTGGACTAAGGACTCCTCGCTATACAGAGCATTGGCGGTTTGGAAAGGGATATCTAAAGTGAAAGCCAAATTCAAGGAAGGTGCGAGCTTCTCCTTAGGGAACGCAGAGAAGACCCGTTTGGGGAAGATGTTTGGAGGGTGATTTACCCTTCCATATCAAGTTTCCATTAATGGCCCGTCTTTTACCGAATTGCTAGATGCTATTCATTTTGCGGTGGGTTTCTTGTTTGGGCTCCGTGGAGTCGTCGGAATCCTCAAGACAATGAAGTGGTTGAATTCGTTACTCTTCTAGAGTGGTTGCATCCCTGATGCCCATCAAGTGAAGATTGAGACAGGATGGTGTGGGTTAAAGACAAGTCAGGTCAGTTCTCAGTACAGTCCTTCTGCTTTGTGCTTCAAAAGAAGGGAGCAAAGATTACTCGGACTAGTCATGTGTGGCATTATGGTGCTCCACCGAAGATAGCGTTCTCTGGGTGGCTAGTGGGAAGAAAAAGAATTTTGATTATCAATCATCTTCAAAAGCGATCTATGATCTTCCCTAATATATGCCTTATATGCATGTCTTTTTTTAATTATGGACAATCTTCAAAAGCAATCTTTGATCATCCTTATGTATGCCTTATGTGCATGTCTTCTGCTGAATCAATTGACCATCTATTTATACATTGCCCTTTCGTGTGAGGAGTGTAGTAAGTTGTCCTTAGAACCTTCAATTTAGTGTTGTCCATGCCTTTCAACATTGAAGATATTTTCATGGCTTGGCACAATGTGGCTTTGTCATAAGCCAAACTTTTTTGGAGACCATGGTTACTAGCTAGTATGTGGATGATTTGGGGGGAAAAAAATGGAAGGTGTTTCCGAAATGAAAACAGTTGGGAGGAATGGGTTGCTAGTAGAGCGTTAATTATTGTAAATGAATGGGCTGTGAGCCTAGGATGCTTTGAGAAACTGTAATTTTTGCATGTTTTTCCTCGTTTTTGCTTTCATTTTGGTTTGTATTTAGCGATACCTCAGAGCTTCTTTTCCATTTAATGAAAGTTCCTATTACTTTCCACACACACACACACAAAAAGAGAGAGAGAGAGAGAGAGAGAGAGAGAGAGAGAGAGAGAAGAAGAAGAAGAAGAAGAAGAAGAAGAAGAAAAGAAAAGAAAAGAAAAAAGATAGCCAATCCTAGAACCAGAGAAAGAGCAAGGTTGATGTCTAGCGGGCAGTCAATCATAAAACTTTCACCAATCTACCAAAGTCAACCCCAAATTGCTGGGATAAAGGCTAAGATGATGGCAGTGAGAGGTAGGTAGCATTCTATTTTCTCCGAGGAGAGATGCAGCTAACTGCTTAGCTAAATGCATGGTAACTTAAACAGTCAATGCTTTCTCTTGATCCTTGAAAGACATTTCTGGGGCCGTTCCAGGAATGGTCAATGCTGGATACAATATAATCAGTTCATCTTCACAGGAGAATGGCTAAAGATCTGTGAGAGTAACTTGATAACAGATCATGGATTAATGAAAGGTCATGGACCTGAAGAAATATCATCAAAAGGATGGAATGAAATTTTCTCAAATACTGAAGATGCAAAATGAGCAATCTTAGAATACATATCTAGGAACATATTTGCGATTTTATAAAATTGAAAAAACAGAACTTCACAGTAGCTTTATGAAGATTTGGAACATATTTGCAATTTTATAAAATTGAAAAAGCAGAACTTCACAGTAGCTTTATGAAGATTCTGTAAATCTACCATTTCCCTATATATTTTTCCAAGAGAAGAATTTTGTTATGTAATATTATGAGAGGATCATAAAACGCTTGGACAAAGTCAGTGCTAAGGCCTAAGTAATCACTTGTACAAGTGAGGGGTAAGGTTCAGTGGGCCAAAAAAGTGATATGATGGGGCTCACTGTGAATGGCCAATGGACCAAATTGCCCCACATTGGAAGATACTACATATAGAATATTTGAACTTCTATTGGTTGAATGGGGTATTGTTGCTGTATTGTCTTCCTTAGCCATTTCTTTGTTAGGGTCTTCTCCATATAGAAGACTTGTTGCATTGATCATGCACAATGGTCCCATGAAATCAACAGTTTGGATCACCGAACAATGGGGTCCGCTCATACAAATTGATACCCTCAACTGAACTGTACAATTTCTTGGCCCGAGCGTTGTATAATGCTATTTTCATAATCTTTAAAAAACAAAAACACCTATTTTCATAAACGGTTATTGGCAGACACTAAAATAGAACTAACATGTGTGCTTTCACCAATGACTGTGCTCCCACAAGATACAAAAATGCTGCTGGTATGCTATTCCACAAAATATAACACAAATGCAAATTAAAGTCAACATAAGCACAAGACTACTACTTTTTCTTATGGTTAGTGCAAGAGTTGGTGGTGAAATGATGAGGTCCAAAATGCTATTGGCGAGAAGCAATCATATTTCAAGCAAGGTATCCCATAGTGATAACGGTGGGCATAATGGTGCCCACCGTTATGGATACATTGAATCGGCGTAACAACCGATATGCCCCTGTATCAGTCGGAAAAAAATTGCTCAAAAAATTTCAGAAAAATATCCAGAAATTTTATAAATATTTCAAATATGCATTCATTTATAATTTTGAACATGTTTATGATAGTGTAGTGGTCCAGTCTTTGGTGAGAATGTTGTATCGGGTTGTCTGATGAATTTATGAACCTGACAACTTGGAATTAATTGCAAATCTTTTATATTTAATTATTTAACTATATAATATCAATATAAATTTATTAGAATGAATGTAATATCAAAACATCTCATATTTGCAGGTTTAACTATTATTTATAGTATCAATGTATTACATACCTCATGACTCATGCACATTTCGTCTCAAAATACAAAGACTAGGTACTTTTGTGTCCTATTATGTAATTCACATACCTAACAATTTGATATCATTTCTCTCCATGGATCTTAAGAAAAAAATTGAAATTAAATTCCGGCAAATAGTATTGCCGATTTAGGGCTGATTTAGTGGACTATTTGATGCCCCAAATTAGCCTCAAATTCATGCAATCTATTAGCACTTATCTCAGTAATGGATTGGTGGACATTTATTGGACAATGAAGGAAAAAAGAAAAAAAGAAGAAGATCAAATGGTCCTATTTCAAAAAACAAGTGTCTACAAATTAAAGGTGAAAATCGTTCAAACAATTAAAATTTTGGATTGTGACTTAGTAACAAAGGTCCCATAATGTAATTAATATATGCCTCATGCACAATATTTTCAGGTCATGTACGTGGGGCCCACTTCAATGTATGTATTGTATATCCATGTCGTCCATCCGTTTTACCAACTCATTTTACGGCATGGTCAAAAATGAGGCAAATCCACATCTTTGGTGGACCACTAGTGGATGAGGCCCTAAATGTGGGGCCCACCTCAATGTATTTTTATATCCATGCCGTTAATCTGTTTTGACAACTCATTTCAAGGCATGGTCCCAAAAATCAGGCTGATCTAAATCTCAGGTGAACCATAATGAGTGATGCCTTGAATGTGTGGCCCACCTCGACGCATTTGTTGTATATCCATGCCATCCATCCTTTGTGCCAACTCATATTAGGGCATGGTCCAAAAAATGAGGAAAATCAAAATCTCAGGTGGACTGCACAGTGAGGATTGAATTCCCACCATTAAAAACTTACTGAGAACAAAAGATGTTTTGGATCAAGCTGCTATTTGTGTTTTCCCTTCATCCAGGTCTATGTGACCTTATCAATAGGTTTGATGGCAAATAAACATTACAATGGGCCTTAGGAAGTTTTTAACGGTGGACATTTAATCCCTACCGTGTGGTCCACTTGAGATTTGGATCTGGTTCATTTGAGGGACCATGTCCTTATATGAGCTGAAAAAATTGATGGATGGCATGGATATACAACACATAGATCAAGGTGGCCCCCATGCACCGAAACAGTGCATACGCACTAAGCGGCGTACGCCGCAAAGTATTAAAAAAGAAGAAGAAGGTTGTGTGTGGTTGTTAAACAACCACACCATCCATTTGTTTTTTGAGTGAGAGAGAGAGAGAGAGAGAGAGAGAGAGAAGGGGGGGGGGGGGGGGGGGGCACTAGAGGAGAAAGAGGACGACGAAGAAGCAGAAGTTGCAGGCCGCCATAGCTACCACAATCGTTATAGCAGCGCCGCAGCAACCGTGACAGTATATTAAGAAAAAGAGGAAGAAAAGAAATCAAGTATTATTATTTTTTGTTTCTTTTAGGGTTATTGTGCATAACGATTGTTATGAGGACCATAACAGCCATTGCTGTTCTTTTTTTTCTAGACCCCACCATTTCAACTCCATATCGCATAACGGTAACTGCCGATACATAACTGATTTAGCACGCCTGGGTTTCAAGGCCTAACAAGGGACTAGAAACAAGGAAAATTTAGAAGAATATAGTAATGCCAAGAAGAACGCTAAGAAAGTAATGAGGCTAAACTTAAGGCATATGATGATCTATAAAATAAACTAGGGACAATAGAAGGTGAAAAAGATGTCTTCAAACTTGCAAAAACTAAAGAGGGGGCAGGCAGGAACCTAGATCATGTTGATGTTAGACGTATTAAGAACAATGACAAAAAGGTTTGGTTAAGGACAATACGATCAAGGTGGAGGAGCTATTTACAAAACTTGTTACATAACAATTACTCTAAGAGCTTAGAAATAGAATGAATCATAAATAAATGAGATATGAGACAATAGATACTTTCATAAGATTAGGATATCTGAAGTGAAGGAAGCTTTGTGAAAGATAAAGACAGAAAGGCCCTAGGACCATATGGTATATTAATAAAGGCTTGGTTTATTTTGGTTGACAAAGTTGTTCAACAGGATTATTATATTGAAAAAATTGTCAGACAAGTGGAGGAAAAGTACCATGGTGCATATTTAAAAGAATAAGGGAGATATACAGAACTACACTAACAACCGTAGAATTAAATTCATGAGTCATACTATGAAACCTTAGAGAGAGAGAGAGAGAGTGATTGAGTTAAGATTAAGGCATGAGAAGAATGTCTCAGAGAATCAATTTTATTTATGACATGAAGGTCAATCATTGAAACGATTTTCCTACTTAAACAGCTGGTGGAAATTTTTCGGTAAGAGGATCTACAGTGGTCTTTATTGACTTGGAGAGTTTCTTCTTTTTCTTTTTCTTTTTCTTTTTTTTTAATGGCAGACTTGGAGGAAGCATACAATAGTCCCTAGAGTATAGTTGCACAAAGCATCAAGTGAAGTGCCAACAAATTCGGGTGCAAGAGTGGGCAAGTGCCTCTTTTGAAATGTAAACAAGTAGAAACAGGTAGGAAGTGGGAGCAAGAGCGAGATTCCGAAGTAGGAGCAGCACCTAGCTAGAAGGATCCTGCAACTAAGCCCTAGAGAAATAATTTGGTGGGTGTTGGGTAAGAAAGGAGTCTTAACAAGATATTTTGACGTGATTAAGGATATGTATGAGGGAACGAGTTGCAAATGTGAGTACCACCAGTGGAGAGAGGACCACTAGTGGAGAGACAAGTGAATTTCCAATCATTGTAGATTAATAGGTTTACACCAATGGTCAGCATTGAGCCCGTATCTTTTTTGCATTACTTATGGTCGAGTCAATGAGGCATTTACAAGAAGAGATCATATAGTGTATGTTGTTTGCAATTGGTATAGTTTTGATTAACAATATGAGAGGGGGTAAATGCAAAGCTAGAACTATGGAGGCATGCTTTGGAATCTATAAGTTTTAAAATCAACCGAATAAAATAGAGCATATGGAATGCAATTTAGTAACAATAGCAGTGGAAATGAGAAATCAGTTAAGATTGTTGACTAAGAAATACCCCAAAATGACCTTCTTGTTTTGTCTTGGGTCAATAATTCATGAGGGGATAGATCGAGAACACTATGGCTCATAGACTTAGAGCTGGGTGGATAAAGTAGAGATATAACTCTAGAGTTTTATGTGATCTCCACTTACCAATCAAACTAAAGGGGAGAATTTATAGGACAACTATAAGACCAGCAATGCTCTATGGGACAGAATGTTTGGACAATCATGGAAGAACACATTCATAGGATTAGTATAGCTGAAATGAGGACATTGATATGGAAAGTGACAAGACAAGGACAGACGAAAATTAGAAATAAACACATGCAGGGGAATTTAAGAGTGGCAACAATAGGTAATAAGATGAGGGAAAGAAGACTTAGATGGTTTGGCCATGTGCAATGGAGACCAAGAATTACATGGCTTAGAAGTGAGTTGGTTCAAGTTGAAGGCTCTAAAAGAGCAAGGGGAAGGTGCCCAAAAGGACATGGGTGGAGGCAGTAACAAAAGATTCAATGACCTATGGTTTAATTACAGAGAGAAATTTCTCCTAGGAACTGGTTTTCATGAGAGCTCGTAAGAACCTTTTGAGAACTCATCCCACATGATGTGTGCACAACATACAATCCATCCATCAAATGTGTTACCTCGTGAAACCCCTAGGGCCCAGAAATCAGCCTGATACAAAAATCAGGTGGGCCACAGCAAAGTGGGAGGGCATGCCCACACCCACCTGAGTTGCAAAACAGTGTGATTTTTTACCTGATCCTTCATCCAAGCCAGATGATCTGTATGGCCTGGATCGGATATACATATCACATGGGATGAGTTCTCAAAGGGTTCTCATGAGAACTGCTTCCTGGGAGAAATTAACTTACTGAGGATATGGTCCTTGATACAGTAGAATGGCAGTATAGGATTCGTGTAGCTGAAATAATTATCAAGTTTCTCAAATACAGAAGAAAATACAATAAAATAAAACCACATAAAAAGGTGACCAAAATACTGAACATAGAAAAACTACAGAAGAAAATGCGGGCCATGACCCCCAAGGCCCAAAGATTTCTATAAACAAGGCAACTCTGACCAAGTTGTCTAGAAGGAAACAATCCTCCTGATTAGCAGAAGTGGTTCACCCCATAAGAGTGGAAACTGAAAGCTATAAACAGTGAAATGATGAAAATATAGCATCTCAATAATAGCCGAACCGTTAGAACTTTTTGCATAATCTCGTCTTAATTAGTTGGCAACAACAATTAATGGTTAATCTTCCCAGCCTTGATCGTTAACTTTGCCATCTTTCTAGAAATTGCTTTAGGTTAGTTGATTTACCATTGCCTATCTTCGTGAATGTATGTCCCAAGAAACGTACAACAGCATTAAGAAAGAGAAATTGCAAGGAAAAATACACATGAAAGAAACTGGCAATGCCAGCAAAAAAATTAAATCATCAAGTCCCAAAACTGAGATACCCCACTTCAACCACCTTGTTGCATAATGACCCGTGTTACCATTTGCTTCATGATGATTATCTGCAAATAGACCTGCCACGATCTTCGACTCAAATTTAAATATAATCTTAAGTTTGAAAGAAGTAAAATAAAACCATACAGCACAACCAATTTAAAATAAGCAATTAAATTGAAGGTGCATAACATGAATGGATGTGATTATTTAACATGTTGCAACAGCATAAACAGTACACAACTCATCCAATTACAATTTCTCAAAATAATCTACTTGAAGTTGCAAAAACAAGTTTAATTTGGCAAAGTCAGCATTTTGACAATACCAATCTAGATGAATCATGAACCAAATTCACCAATGTCCAAAACAGGTCTACTGTCGGCCCTTTGAGCCATGATCAACATCACAAGCCATCTTCCATTGTACCCGACTTCTTAAGAACACTACTAAATGATCAATTGATCATAAAAGAATGCTTTTTTCTCAGCAAGTCATGATTAGCATTAGATGCTCCCGCATTTTTTGTCTTTGAGACACATTTGAAAGTGCCAATACATCTAGTATGAATTGGAAAAAAAACTAAACTTACATTTGAATTGGCAACTAATACACAAATTTAAAAGACGTTGCTTATCAAATATAGGTGTAAGTACTTACGGGTCAAGAAGAGACAAACTGCGCCCACTCCACCCCTTTGTAGGGCTCGAAGCAACCAATGCTACAAGCACCGCTATCACTGCACAACAGACTGCCCTGAAGATGACATCCACTTGGTATTCAAGATCAATTGTCAAAAGTACAATATTTTACAACCCAATCTAATATAACTATATAAAATCAGAGTGGAAAACCCTAGCGGTCCTTCAGTAATCTATACAGATGACTGCCACTATAGAACACCCTGATCCAGATTAGAGAAGCTTAATCCTAACTTTAAAGAACAAGCAAACAGCAATGTCTAAATTAAATGGCAATGTGATTGCTATTTCTTAAACTTCTAGAGATGCATTACAGATTAAATTCACCAATAAAATAAAAGGTCAGTGCAGCTTACAAGCCAACAGTCACAACAAGAGTCATAGCCACTTTAAACATCGTTGGTGAGAGAATTCCTTTGATGTAGTACACAAGGGCCACCACATGGATAATAATGAAAACCTGCAAATGAAATGCATTTAGTGGCACAAGAATACAGATCAAACACAAATCATTGGTAGAGAATGCAGAAAAGACAATTTCTTGTTAGATAAATAAACCATAGTCAGAGGCTTAAAAGGTTAAAACAATGCAGAAAATGAAAATAAAAATAAAAATAAATAAACCCAAAAATGTTACCAAATAATAACAACATTATCATAAAGTCCATACTCTTGCATCCTCAAATTGGCACATGTATGCATTCGCAGAAACATGTTAAAGATAAATATTGTGCATGCACAGATGGGCAGGTGTACATGTGCTGAATACATGCTTGGAGATTTTTGTTCCTATTATCAGTCTAAGCTGAGAAGGTAAGCTACCCAAAATGAAGTCTTTAACTCTGTCTGAAGTTCTGTTTATTTATTTGTTTTTCTTTATGTAAATTCAGCTTTTGACAATTCCCTTCTTACAGGTGACATGGTACCCAGACAGATAACAAAGACATCGAAATCGGCATAAACACTGCATATCTGGGAAGTAAACTGATATGGATGATGTCTTGGAATCAGGCAGAAGATACCATGATATTTCCATCTTCAAACAGTAACTCAAAACCTACCCCACCCTACTAGCATGTGATTATTCTTGTGCCCTTCGGATGATCATCGTCATCATTGATCTTTCAATGTGTTAATTCTCATAATTCCCCCAAGCAATCCAGTACGGTTGTGGATTATCTTCCATCCTAATCTTCAACTAATCTACCATTCTCCAGGAGGGAAGGTTCGTGCTACTTCCGCCATCAACAATGATTTTCACGGCTTTGTCTTCACAAAGCACTCCTGTGTGGAAATATTGGTGCACAACCCATCTTCATTGGAAGCAGTAAGCATTCAGCAAATCAATAGTGAAAGTGTGGTTCAAGACCCTCCACATCAAGTTCTATTTGTTATGCTTTGCAATACTCACCTTTTGGCTCCTCTTCTCGCTCTTCGATTTCAACAATCTTTTCATAGAAGTTGAGCTTCTTAGATAAGCATACAGCTAGAAGCCTACAAGGTGAGCTTTGCGTACACACTCAAAACAAGAGAAACTGTAGTCATTTCTTCTTACCATCTCTCCTGCCTCTCTATTTAAATCAGAACCATTATTTTGTCTACTCTGATGGTTATCAACATTACTCGTCAAAGGAAGATGTTGACCATTTTTGGCTTGCAGCACTGTGGCAGGAGGCATGGAGCTACTCTGGCTCCTCTTAATTGGAAATTCCATGTACTCAAGAATACTGTTTGGCAACTGCCCTCTATGACCCCCCCCCCCCCCCCCCCCCCCCCTTGCTTCCTTGCTCTTTGGGGTGTGTGTATTAATTGGTAAAGGGATTGCTACTGGCAGGACTGTATTGGCATGCAAATGCTGTCATTATGAGCCCTATGATATCTTTCATATTCAATTCTGCAAGTTTTCAGCACAACTCCTCAAAAATAGGCAAATTTTCCTAGTTGAGAGAGTCCATGCGTGACAAGACCAGTATAATTCTGTAAACTTAAAAAGCTTCTTCGTCACCTACTTGTAATCCTTACTTTATCACAGAGGCCAGGTAAACTCAGAAAATGAAAAGCTTTGGGCTCCACTTAGAAGAAAGGTGATTTATGTATTTGGTGCACTTTCCCAACCAAGAAAAAATTGATAAACCCAAAAGTACAACATTTACTTCATCTGTACATTATTATTATTGTCCTCGCCTGTTAATTTAACATGCGTTAATTAATTACATCATTTTCTTTGATTCATCTAGTCTTGCCCTTTGACCCTTATTAACTAAACATGTGATACTCAACATAAGAATGTGAGAAGACACTGAAGGAAAACACATTCAGAATTATGGATCACATTGTATAAACAAGTCCAAATGCAATGCCATAGGTCATGTGCATATTGACATTACGCAAGGAGACATGCATTAGTGAAAAAGAAGTGTCATAATGGAAATAATGCGATCGCAATGCTATTTCAGTTCTAGTGTTGCATAAGAATCATAAGACAGAAGCCTCTTCTTCCTGGGATTAGTGAAAACAAACTATTAAGTTTTCACAATGGAAATAATGCGATCACAAAACTATTTCAGCTCTAGTGTTGCATAAGAGTTGTCAAACTTAGCCTCTTTCTCCTGGGATTAGTTTGGGCATCCTTTTAGAGAAGCTAATTCCTCAGCAGATGCTTTGGCTAAGGACTTCAAGGCCAATGTTAGAAGTTGGTGATTTGTATCAGTTGTCTTAATGGATAGTTAGATCCCCTTTTTCTTGCTTTCTGTTGAGTAAATTTGTGTTGCTCGTTAGGAGAATTCAGCAACAAAGGCCTCCCATACTATTTCAAGAATCATAATGTAAAACTTGGCTTCTCCATACATAAAATGTAGAGAGTTCCATTGCAAAGATAAAGGCTGGATGGAAGTTGCAGGAAAGAAACAGAAGATAGGTCCATTCAGTCTCCTCGTATCTAACCTTTTGCTCAAGTTATTATGATGCTAAAGAAGTCTTTCAGCTTCCACGTTGTTTCAGAAGTTTTCTCACCAAAGCACAAAACTCTGGCAAAAGAAGAGGTTTTGCTTTTGCTATATATTGGCGTATGGACCATGCTGAAAGGGCCATAGAGATGAGGAACGGTAGAATCATGGGGTTAGAGTCATCTACATCAGTGAAGCCAAGAAATCAGAGAAGCAGGATCAATAAGGTCACTGTGAGGAGGGTCCCGGGTACAGATTTGGGGGACACATTGGAGAAGTCCTCTCACCACTATTCCTTTAAAGTTGTGTTAAGGGACAGTGCAAATACGACCACAGCAAGGTATTCAATAGCGGTAAAAGTGGCCATAACAGCCACTGCCATTACCGTTACAATACGGGCCGTAACGGCCACTACCCACCCCCCATGTTTTTGGAAAAACCTGTATCAGCCCCATAACTGTAACAGCCGTTACATTCCATTTTTTCCGTAATGGCCATAATGCATGACAGTTCCCACCATTACCTTACGTAACCATTTTTTAATACCTTGACCAAGAAGGCTGTAGTTGGCAAGGAGGAAAATTTTATTCAGGTCCCACAGGATATCATTGTTAGGAGGCAAGAGCCAGCCCTATCAGTGGTTGGTAGGGCCATTAACAAGGTCTCGGTGTTGAACATTATTGATGATCCTTGGTAGCATCCTAGCCCTATTGGTGGTTGGTAGGGCCACTAACAAGGTCTTGGTGTTGATGCTATGGAATACGGTGGATTTTACTTCTCTGTGGTTGACTAAGAATAGTTTGGAAGTTATTTTTGAAGGAGGTAATGTCAACAAATCTGCTGCTACATCTTGGAAGCCTCCCCCTATCAGATTTTTCAAAGCAAACTTCAATGGTAGTCCTTGGGGCAATCCCAGGCCTGTTGGGATGAGGGGTCTAATTAGTGATTCTCCCGGAGTGGTGATTGCTAGGTTCTCAGATTCTCTTGGCACTACTGATTCAATGTTGATGAAGCAAGCATCCTTCTTCAAATTATCAAAAATGTGGCGGACCTGGAGTTTATCCCAGTGGTTATTGAGGGAGACTCATCCAATGCTATCTTGAGGACTAATGGCTGTGCGCATCCATGGAAAATTGTGCATCCTGTGGAAGAGGTGCTCATATCCCTTGTGAGGCTAACAGAGTAACAGTAAGGCTGATAATCCAACAAAGTCTGGGGCAACCATGATCTCTTTTTTTCTCCTCGAAGGCATAAGATAAATTTGTTGTTTAATGTCTTCTTCTTTTTTTCTTTTTTCTTTTTTTTGTTCCTGTTTAGCATTTTTCTATTTCTTTGTCTGGGTCGGCTGACTGTTTTTTGTTTTTTTTTTTTTTCCTGAGTTGCTGTTGTTGTTGTGTTCTTGCTTGTTGTGTGGCTGCTGTTGCCACCTCTTTCTCTTTCAATAAATCTACCCATTCATTAAAAAAAAAAAAAAACCATCTACTAGGCATAAACATATTAGACAATAAAACATCAAAATAAGAAATAAGAATGAAGCTATTCATCATTGTAAATGAACTGACCAAAAATGATGCAAAATGCTCTGAAGTCATCACTGCATTAAAACCCACAACAGGCACCAGCGAAGCCAGCAAAGTTCCCAAGACAACCTGCATTGACGAAGTTAAATATCAAAGAAAAATCTTCCCATCAAAAGGAAATAGTTCATCGATAACAGACTATATTTCTCCAGTGACGTAAGTTGCAGGACATTCAGAGTGATCCTACAAGGTTTGCGAAAGAAGTAAAAATTCTACAAGCTTCCCAATGCCATACATTTTTTTTTTCTGAATGGATACTTACGAGGGGAGCATAAGCAATGTACAGCCGAGAAGAGTAGCGACCAGTTACAATGCACAGAAGCACATGCATTGGGATAAGATTAATAATGAAGGTATAACCTCCCCAAGAGCAAACCTGAAAAAGAAAAATATCCGCCAAAAAACCTTTAATATGATTGACAGCTGATAGTAATGGTAACTTCAACAGATCAAGCTTACCATGTAAAAGTATGCAAGAGCATTTAAAGTTGCATAGAAGAGGGATCCTGTGTTCAATGTCTGCATATGATTTGAATCATTATTAGATAATGGTCTCAATGAAGTAACACCAAGTCATCTTAATTCTTTATCCAGGACACCATTGAGGAGAATTGTTGCAGTGGAAAAAATTTAGTCCGCAAATTAGTTCTAAGCTTTCCATGCATCGGCCTTGCATTACCATCTATCAACACCAAGGATAAAATCAGGTAGGTTCATGTGTCTCACCTTTATGTATAAATAAAAAGTGAAGATCAGAGCGAATATTGCTACAGCTTCATTGTCATAGCTACCAGCCACAGATCGTGATATATAGGATGGCACCTAAACATAAAACAGAAGACAGATGGGCATTCAATCTAAAATTGTACCACTAATGCAGAAATTGCTTAGGGAAGATGCCATGTCTGTCTAAAGGATAATTACATGCAGAGTCACAGTCCCAAAGAAACAAGGGAAGTAAAATCAAAGAATGTCAAGAGAAGGCAGCAAAACCAAGACATAAAAGCAGAGAACAGTGCCATGACAAAAATACAAGATAAGCACCCACAACCAGTGACTTAATCCATAAAAGTCATTCATGAAAAAAATAATAATAATAATAAAGCAACCAGATCAAGCACATATATTCTCCTTGTTGGCAGAACCCCACGAAAAGGAGGATGGCTCAATGGAGATCAATAACAGATGCCAGGGATGGTGATCCAGAAACCTAGAATGCTGATCCATGGGTTCAGTTGTATTAAAAGTATATTATGAAATAAAGTATTTATAGAAATGTAAAATCAAGAGAAAAAAGGAAGATATGCGATATCAATATCAAGATATTAAAAGGGATATATTAAAGTACAGAGAGTATAATCATATCAATGAGTATTGAAAAGGTGTTAAGGTTTTATTTGCTGTTACATACAGGTATCCAAAACATGAATCAGACATTCTAATTTTCTTTTTTTTTTTTAAAGGTTTTTGAGCAATTTCTTAAACATAAACAGCATTGTTGATTTATTAAGTCTAAAACTTATTGCAAGGAGAGATTTTTTATGCTCACTGATGCACAGCGTATAGCTAAAGGCAATTAACTGACAAAAGGCATATAAATATTTTACAAAGTGAAAGGTTAGATATTGTGACATTCTTAACTCTTGAACTAATATCCACACAAAACAGCTGTGAAGCATGGAATCTGGGCACCCGAGTCTCAATCAAGGTTGGGGAAAGCAGGCAGGGACAGGTCAGGGTTGTTCTGAACCAAACCCAACAATACAAATCTGGGCACGAGCTTGGCCAATTATTGTAGACCAGACCCTGGCCCAATTAAAAACTTATCAGGCCTGATCCTGGCCAGAAATGCACATTTTTTTATATCATAGCTATACATACCATCATTACCCTGGCCATGGCATACTTAAGGGGCTGAAACATTTGTAACGGCCGTTACAGAAGAAAAAACTGCCTGTTACGGCCCCATAGTGGTCCCGCAATGGTCCACAACCGTCCAAAACAAGTTTTTCAAAAAGAAAAAATAAAAAAGACCATAACGGCCTATATCATAACGGTAACGGCGGTGACCATTATGGCCATCGTTAACATTATGTAACACCTTGCCCTGGCCTGAACTTGCCCCAGCCCAACCTAACCTGATCCAACAGACCCGTCGTTCTCCTGTAAGACTGGTCCAATTAGTTGTCAGGCCAAAACTTTTAGACCAAACCCATCAGGCCTGGGAGTCTGGACCAGAACCAGTTAGCAATGATGGGCCAGGCCAGACCCATCAACATCCTTTACTAGGTGGAAGTTCAGGATGCAAGTTGACCATCATATGCATGCTTTATAGCACATAGGAGTAGGGCCATTTGGGATTTAGGGAGTTTGGGGTTCTGCGGGCAGATGAGGCAAGCTACCAATAGGGGCTTGTGTGCTCCTTCAAGTGAAAACATAACTAGAAGCTGCATGAGCAAATGATAGGTACCAAAAGATCCTAGGGGTGCATTATTGCTGGAAAGAAGTTTTCACTAGTCCTGAGATAACACTTAAACACTGAGTTCCTACTACTTACACAAAACAAGCACATGACTATTAAATGATGTTCTCCAGCTCAATTACAATGGGGACTCACAACCATGCAGAATTGTTACTTGTTAGCTACTATCTTTTTATTATTATTATTATTAATTTAGCTATTATCAAGATTAGTGTGGAAATCTTCTTGAAGAATTTTATTGGGCCTTCAATAGCGGAAGGAAATTCTAGCCGTGCAATTGTGGGAGTGGCTTAATCCCTTGGAAACAGTGTTGTCATATGCAATCACATATGCCATTTTGGGAGCATGTATCACATATGCCATTCTGGCATATGGGGTTTTATAACCATAGTGGCATATGTGGTATATGCGATTATGCAATCACATTATGTAATGAAAAAATATAAATTTTTGGGGGCGCTGTGTGATGGTATATGCAATTATGCAATCTCATATGCGCACAGGCCCCTTAGGTCGCATACAATCACTAATGCTATTTGACAACAATGCTAGGAAATTAGTGTTTTTGTTGAGTGAGGTTAAGATTTTAACCTCTTTCATAAAGAGAGATTTTAACCATGCATGGAGGGAAACTAATGCCCATGTCAACTCTACGCATTTCAAAATCTTGAATTCACATACCGATTCGTATCCATCATCTTGGACTTGATGGATCTTTTTATATTTTAAACTCTAAAAAATGATCTTTTGTATTTTTCCTCTTTGATGGCTTTCATTTGTAGCCCAAAAAAGAAGAGTTCATGAGAAACATTATAAGAGATTAAAATTTAAAAAAAAAAAAACTCTGAAACTCAAGAACAAACAAACATTTTAAGCCCGTGCATCGACCTCAAAAGCTCTTGAAAATGGTGGAATCCAGATAAAGTAACAGATGTCAAGCTAAAGAATTCATCGATATTGGTATAGGTAAAGAAAGGCCAGTAATGCTGCATTCAGTTGTCGAAGTATACTAACGTGGTTTCCACTTCCATATCCATCAAAACCTCCACAAGCAAATACAAAAGTGAGAACACAAAATTACCATTCCTAAAAGAGCTGCTGCAGTCAATCCAGCTCCTACACCCTTGACTTCCTGCAAGAAAAGAAATGAAACATCATCAAAGAACATGAGAAATCTGTAGGACGCAAACATAAACAAGTATAATCCAGTCAATAAAATGGAGAACATGAACAAATTCAGAATATGTGGAACCTTTGTCAGAAAGTATGTCGCCCAAGCCGCATTAGCTGAGAATATTGGAGCCGTAAATACACAAACAGTTTCCACAGATAGGGGAATGTTCAAAGAATTCAATGCCCTGAAATCAGAAAGTAATCTCTCTAAAAACTTAGGTTCCATGAAGACTGACTAACAAAAAGTAAATAAGAAGTTCACCAATTGCTCAGACCAGCCAAGCAGAAAAAGCAGACCAGAAGTATTGTGGAAAAGAGCAAAACAAAATTACCCAAAATCATTATCTACATAAACCACAATACATACCACCATATGGAACCCGCTGTCAATGTCAATCCAGGATAAACAGTTCCACCAATCACGCGACCAAGAGGATACCTTGTCATAAACGGGGAAAGAATTATGTTCAAGTAACTTTTATTCCATTCACTGTCATAGTTAAAAGAATTTGTAAACATGTCTTTTCAGACGAGTTATAACCACTATTACCATGTTCGATCGTCAAACCAGTTCCAGAAGTCGTATATTCCATTCTTCGTAAGGAACTGAAACCAATAAAAAGCAAATGTCAGCCACCATATAATTTTTGAGGCTTGGTTTGACAGTCTACACAGATTATAGTGCTGAAGGATTCTGGATTACGGATCCCAATTTGTTGCTGAAATTGGAGACCCCTGGACCCTTCACATTTCAAGGCTTGGCAAATTGCTTCCCACCATTGAGCGACAGGCTCATATATGAAGAGAAGGATCAATCGATCGTGAAACATCACTTGAGGGGGGGGGGGGAGAACAGAACAGGGAATAAGAAAATGCTACAGGGTGTCTGGCAATAGCATCTGAAGTCTGTTTGTTCACATGGAATTGAAACAAAACTATAAGCTGTCAACAGCTAACTTACAAAAATTGGCAGTACACACAAGATCACAGGATAACAACATGGTCCCTCTGTTCAACTGTATAGACTGCTCTACTGAGAGTACTTCGGACACTGGAAATGCCTTCAGCCAATTGGGTTGTCATCATTGAACCTATTTTAGTTACACCAGACACATCCATTGCTTAAGAAAACTAATACCATAGTTCTCATTTCCATAATAAGATATCCATGGAGTCCGGCAGTACTTTCTTCTGTAGAAAAATTCAATTCATCACCTCTTTCCTTGCTTCTGATACCAAAAGAGAGAACTGCCCCCATTTCCTTCATAAAACTCCCTAAATTATGATGCCATCATGAAGGTGCTCAATCTATGGCATTATGAATACAAAGATCTCAGATAAGAAAAGTCCATTTAGAAAATTCAGAACTTCCTAGAAAGTGCTGCATTTCCTGACACAATTAATCTACCTACCTAAAATTTAAAACTATAAGCTTCAGTCATCAGAAGGCAAGACCTCACACGTTCACGAGGAGATTGACTTTCAGTAGCAATGAAATCTCAAAATAAACTTCAAACAGCGTCATACAAATAGATCCTACGAAACGAACCTGAGTCACTCTGTAATTGAAGTAAGGATCGAACTCGTGAATCACACTCTCGTACTTTATAACCTGAAATTGAAAAACGACAACAGAATGTCTAAGAAAACAAGAGCATAATTCGCAAGATGCCGACCTAAAAGCGAGATCATGGAATGGAGAACCGATCTAGTGTTTTGAAGAGATTATACGGGGAAGCGATGTGAGAGACTTACAGAGAAGAGACGGATCGAGAAGGCAAGGACTCCGATCAAGAGAAGGATGAAGAAGGCGAGGACGCTCCCCCAAGCGTTCCTGAGAGTCGTCGACCCCTTGGCGGAAGCTTCGGATTCCGCCATTAATGGCGAAAATCGAGCTTGAAGGATGCAGATGGAAAGAGATGAGTGAGAAAGAGAGGCAGAGTCTCTCTCTTTTTACGTTTAGGTCTTCGAAGAAGACGAAGAAGACGGAGACTTTGTAGCCAGCTCCGAAGGAAGTTGACAATTACTGAAATACCCTGTTTTGTGAAAATCTAGGATAATAACCAAATACTCCTGCTGCAGGATTTTCGGCACCACATGCCCCTCTGTATATTTTCATTCCCAAAAACCCCTCGATTTAAAAATGCCCTCCTTAATACCCCTCAATTTTATTCTAATTTTCAATTTACTCTTCTTTTCCAATCCATCCCAGGGAAACAAATCTTATATTCAAATTAAAAAATATCCCTTCGGCTTCCTTCCTCTCTCCCTTATCTCGCCTTAATCCTCTACACCTAAAGCTTTGTAGAGCCCACCAACTGCATATGTAAAATCCACCACCTTCTATCCCCAGTTCTAGCTCATGGGGGTAAACACCAACTAGATCCGCAATATAGGTGGGCCACACCAATATGAACAGTGAGAATAGGATGCTAACCATAAGTTCTTGTGTGTGGCCACTATAGTATAAACCTTTGGTCAAATCCATTAATCAAGTGTAGCTTGCTTGGATGAAGTGAAAATATAAAAATAAACCTAATTCAAAGCTCAAGCGGGCCACACATCACGAGTTTAAAGGTTTTATAAGCAAATTTACATTATTTCTTTAAGCCCATTATAACTTTATAACTTTAAAACAACTTATCTTTTATACCTAAGTTCTCACGTTAAGGATGGAGTGAAATCTTACATATAAAATATGATGGCCCACAGAGCGCAGAAGGGTTTGCGCATGTTATTTTAGAGCATTCGGGGCCATTTCTTTTGTCCACCCATGCATTTCCTTAGTTACAACCTTCGCAGCCCTCCTTTAGTTAGGGTGTGTTTGATTTTTTAAAATGAATGTAAATACATGAAAAATTGGTAACGATTATTTCCTTTTACATCATTGTTTTCCAAGGTTTATTTAAGTCTTTTTTTCGAAGGATAAAATCCAGGTTGCTGCCAAATATATATGGGGCACACTGTGAGTAGATTATCCACATTATCTACCCATTTTGCCAATTAAAATTGCGGCATGAGTCAAAAAATGAGATAGATTCAAAGTTCAAGTAGACCATACTATATAGGAAAAAAGGAATCGAACACTCACCGTTAAAAACTTCTTTGGGCCACTATTTACTTTGATGTGGACCACTTGAATGTTGGATCTATCTCATTTTTCGGCTTATGCCTCGCGATGTTTTGGTAAAATGAATGGATGACGTGAATATGTCGTGTGTATCACGGTGGAGCCCACCATTTTAAACCATTTTTCAAAATATAAATATCTATCTATTTTCAAATAAAGTAAATTTATAATAATTAGTTATTAAAGAGACATTTACGGTGATTTTGGAAAATCAAATAAGCCCTAAAAGGAAAGGAAAGCTGACACTTGGAAATCACCTTTAATTAACAATGAAAAATGCAAAATAAATAAATTACCATTGATTATATGACCGCCGGATCGGTGTGGATTTTATGCAACCAGCCTGATTATCGAGTGAGCAATAATGATTTTGTAAGCAACAAACAGCCACACAAAAACCTTCAATTTCACATGGCGGCCCACATGATGCTAGGATTAGTCTGATTTTCCAGGCATCCAAGTTTCATTGGTGGGCCACCTGCTCTGATGGTTTCATTGCCTTGCATACACCTCAGTGGGCCCCACACCTGCAACGCGTGTGGAGGGGGCAGGGAAAGCCACCAAACCTGACCCAAACTATCTCTTCGGGAGGAAGAAGGGAAGCACCCAGAAAGAAGCTAGAACATTACACGCAAGGATTAGTTTTCAATCAGGACTGTGCATCTACGGGACTCTACGTGGATTAATTCGACGTATACAAATTGGATGATCCTGGCCATCTAAACAAATTCCTTCTAATCTACGGTTGAAAAGAAAGAAATAAAAAGTAACGGTCAATATTCAGTTCTAGAGAGGGGAATAAAAGTTATGGCTACGGTCCTCTGATTAGTATGATTTTTGAAACATCTTCCATCCATGATGAGGCCCACTAAATGGACAGGTCATATTGATACATAACGGGACCACGTGTAATTTAGAGAGACCATGCCCCTGTTTCTCTGTTTCTATCGCTCACCAATGCTAATTGAGTCCGAGGGTATAACTGGAATTAAAGAAAGTACTAACATAAGTTTGTCGTGTAGGTAGGTTTGTTTAAAAATATTTGGGGAGGATCGGAATAAAAACCAAAGAAAGCGCCTGTTCGTCCAGGTAGCACCACCTGAGGGGTTTTCGGACCTTGCCCAATACTCTACTAGAAAAAGGGGAGCGAATTAGGTGTTACCCGAATAACACGTTAGTGCGTGTTACCTGGGAAGAGAATTGCGTACTAAGTAAACTGTGTGGGGTCCACCTTTATTTATGTATTTTATCCCCTCCATCCATCTATTTTACCAGATAATTTTAGAACTTGAGCTTAAAAATGAAGTATATTTAAACCTCAACTGGACCACACCATAGGAAACAGTGTCAATTGAATATTTACCGTTGAAAATTTCTTGAGCGTCACAGAAGTTTTGGATCAAGCTTTTATTTGTGTTTTCCCTTCATCCATGTTTGTGTGGTCTTATGAACAGGTTGGATGAGAAATAAACATCACGGTGGGCCCTATAAAGGTTGTTGGTGTATTTTTGTGGACGGCTCTTTGAGTCGGATCGTCTTCCACTTGCATGATCAGCGATACAAAGGGGACCCTGGCTTGAGCCTAGGAATCTTCGATGGTTAAGTCAGCATTTTGCTTAATGGCAAAAGATTTTGAGGGTTTTGTGTTGCGTACCTCCTTTTCTTCGTTAAGGATCTGGGTATTTATAGATCGTAGGAACTCTCATCGTACGAGGATTCTTCTCCTGATTATCTGGAGATTTGATCCTTTCAACTGATTATCCTGTATTTTCAGATTTTCGGGGCGGCATTTATATTCACACCGCTTTCCCTGTCTCGACTCGACCTTTATCAACTCTGAAAGAGTCTCGGTCGGTTTAAGCGAATAAGTTATCTGCCTCCTCGCGGATGGAATAGTCTCGGTGTTTATCCGTCATTTTTCCTTATTCTGTGGCCGATAGAACTAACTTATCATGTCGGTTTTACTCTCTCGGTCGAATGGCTTTTAACTTACTCGGCCTTCTGTAGACTTACGCAGATGCAGTTATCTTTCCGATAAGTCATCTTATGCTTATGCCTCTTAGCTCTATTTATGGCATCATCGGCTCCGGCCATTGTCTCTGACTCTTCAGGCAGTGTCGGCAAAGCTGACTGACTTCAAATCCGAGTCTCTGGACTTAGCATATTTTTCCCCAATAAAGGTTTTAACGGTGGAAGTCATTATTTCAATTGTTTCCTATGATATGGTTTACTTGATGGGTATGCTTAAATTTTGGTCTTAACCCCTAAAACAAGATAGAAAAATAAATGGACAGCATGGATAGACCAGATACATTCACAGTGGCCCAACAAAGCGTACTCCGTACGATAAGAGCATACTGGGTAACTCAATACGCAATCCGATTTTGTTACCCTGACCGTGGGGCCCACCCTGATGAATGTGTTATGTATCTGAAGTCCATCCGTTTTTCCATATCATTTTAGAACTTGTCTCAAAACTTAAGCAGATCCAAGTCTCAAGTGGAATACGCCACAGGAAGTAGTTGTTATTGAATGCCGGCCATTAAAAACTACCCAGTGCCTATGAGTCCCTGATCCAAGTCTCAGGTGAACCATGCCATAGGAAACAGTGGTGATTGAATGCCCACCATTAAAAACTACCTAGGGTATATGGTAATGTTTATTTGCTATCAAAGCTGTCCAAAAGGTTAAAACAGTAGCAGATGAAGATAAAATACAAATATCAGCTAGATCCCAAGCTTTAATGGCCCATAATAAGCTTTTAATTATCAATCCCAACAATTTTCATTGGTGGGTTGCAAAGGTTTACAGTAATGTAAAATATAAGAAATGTACAATAATTACGAATTATTTTACATATCTCATTATTTCAATAGTATTTGACAGCAATGATGTCATTTTTATTTGTAGAGAAATATAACAATAGTGTTTTTTTCATTATTTCAATGCATATCAAGTTGAAAAAATATAAAAATTATGATTGATTGAATATTTTTATCATAATTATTGAAAAATTACTTGTCTTCTTAACACACTTTCATTTGACCAACCATTCTCTTATTTGATTTGATTGTAGCACAATCATAATAATATTATAATTCCCTTACACGAACTTATAAGAAACTTATAATAAATTAAACAGGCGTTTGCTAAATGACATGATACTTAGATTGGTTTTAACTTTGAGAGTCCACTTCATGGTAAGGCAATGTTATTCAAAAAGTTGGATGCATGGTGCACACAAAAAGGTGGACCGCATATGCAAATTAATGTATAATAAACTTACCACACGATGTTGGAGTGGCGGTCTTTCTTATAGATTTGGGAATTAAAAAGTAATAATTATCCTTACTAATTATAAATTAATTGAAATATATAATATAATATAATATAATATAATATAATATATAACACAATTGAGTTCAAGCCTGCTCATTTTTCAATCAGATTTAAATTAATAGCTACACTCACACCCACACCCATTTAGTGGACCCCAGTTTATGATGATTGTGAACCGCGCGTGCAATTATAGCCGTCCATTTTATTTATTTATTTTTTGAATAAGCGGTCCTTGCCTACTTGACGCGGCTCTACTTTTGTACCAAAGTAAATACATGGCCCAGCCTGGCTAGTGAACGGCCTGGATCTTGCGCTCTTGTGCACCTTGGCACGTGCACCCTTTACCAATTCTCTGAACGTACCCCTTTTTTTTTTTTTTTTCGGTTACAAGTGATGCAGATCTGATGCTGTTTAAATTTTGGACCAGAACGAGTGTGTGGTGGGACCCGACTAGCAAAGGTCATGGAACTTGCCCTCGTGTGTGCCTTGGCACGTATGTGGCAAGTCCTGCCACGTGAGTCCCGTCAGATGACCATTGGAGTCTTCGTGCATTGACCTCATTCTGTTGATTTTTTGGCCCTAGAAGTCGTCCCAGGTCAAGCGAACCCAATGTGGATGGATTGGAGTGCATCACCACCACACACATGGCCGGACAATCGAATAATCCAGACCATCCATATAAGCTGCACAGTTGATGGGCCATTGTGCAAAAATCACATTGTTGGTGAACATAACTAGCGATCTTAAAAGCTACACTTTTGGCTTGCAGTGGACCGCTTGATCATCTGTCCGTGATGACAGTTCCAACCAATTGTAGTTTTTAACACGGGCCACAAAAGGTTCACATTCCAGTAGTAAATTACCATAATTGGACGGACAAGATGGTCCAATTGCTGCAACTTTGGCCAACAATGGGGCACCGGATAGATAATTTTAGCCAAGGATGATCTCCACCTAGATGGAAAAGTAAAGATCATAGGTTTAGCTAAGAGGCTAGTGATAAGGTTTGTTTGGACGCATCCCCCAAAGGGGTGTTTATAGGCCAGAACTCCCTTTTGGGCCAACGCAGGGTTTTTTTATGTGCATTTGGATGCCCTTTGCAAAAGCCTCACTCGTGTTAAACCACCAACTTTGACAAAAATGAGTCCCTGGAAAAAGAAGGCTTGATGGGGACACCTGATTGGTGGTGAGGGGCCACTGTGATGTATGGGTTTTATCTACACCGTCCATCCATTTTGCAGTATCATTTTAGGGTACAAGTCCAAAAATAAGGCAGCTCTAAGGCTCAAGTGGATCACACAGTAGGGATTAAAAGACCTATTGTTGAAAATATTTTGAGAGCCATAGAAGTTTTGGATCAAGCTGATATTTACGTTTTCCCTTCATCCATGTCTATGTGACCTTATGAACACGGTCGATGGTAATTAACCATCACGGTGGGCTTTACAAAGGTTTCAATGGTGGGTGTCATTATCAACGTTATTTCCTTTGGTGTGGTCCACTTAAGCCTTGGATCTGCCTCATTTTTGTGCTGCACCGTAAAAAATGGACCGTGTGGATAAAACCCATACATTACTATTACCCCTCAAAGCCCGTCCTTTTCTAGCCAGGGACAGGCAGGGGAGTACTTAGCTCCGAGTCCGCTCTTAAGTCTCTTTGTGGAAGTTCATTCAAAAGGGCCATACAGATGCATTCTGGGGTTTCTTTTTCCTTTGTTTGAAATAATATTTCACCACTAAGAACTTATTGATTTTCAAACCGATCCATTTACTTATATTATTTGATTTACCAATACTTTGTATTGAGATGAGCAAAAAGTCAAGTAACCCATCATAGCCAATTAGAACCTTGCATCCAGAGGCACCACCTTGGGTGGGCCACTGCAAAGGTTAGATCTAATGACATAGTAGGTGTCTCCATATCTGATGGGTGAGTGCAGCGCATCCTTCGGGAAGAGGAAGACGGGTTAGAATTGGGACGAGTAGAGCGATGGGTAGTAAAAAGTAATATATATATATATATATATATAAAAGATCCAATCTGTTTGGATTGATTTGGATCGGATCCATTCATATCAGATTTCGAATCAGATCGGTCCGGATTGAACACGATCCGAACTTGATCCGATGTACGATTGGATCTGAGTGGCCTAATCAATCCACACCGATCCAGGCCTTCGGTTCAGTTTGGATCGGGTTGGACCCACCGGAGCAGGTTGGATTCTAGCCAGCTCTAGTGCCTGAGTATCTGCCATCCATCACACTCTACAAGAGCATCACGTTTTCCTCTTTTAGTTTTGGCCAAAAATTCGCAGGCAATAGTGGGGCCCACCAGATCATCCTTCGTGATTCCATCACTTAGGCAAATCAAAGCCGTGTCCAAGGTGATGAAAATTTAATTTTGGATGGTTGGTAGGTCGCCCCGTACAGTAACGACCATCTGGGATGATCAGACAGGCTAGTAGATCGGTCAATTTTGGAGTGGTTGCTTGACTTGGGCACTTAAGACTGCATCATGACTTACAGCCTCATTATATCTATTCATCAACAGGGAAAAAAAAAAAAAAAAAACCCTGAAGAAATTAAGGGAAAAGAAGTGGAAAAAAGTGAACTTAAGCTATGGAAGCATTCATTACAAGCGGGCCTAGCCATCACAGTAATGGCTGCCCAATTGAACTGTCAAGATCATCCATAGATTTCCAGTCGAGATGGTTAGCAACACAAAAACTGCAACAATTGTGAGACAGCCGATTGTCTGATCACCTTGCTTTGGATGGGGGCACCTAAAAAAAAATCTCCCAGATTTGAAGATACTAAACCTTTGATCAGTGGCCAGCAATCTGTTGTTTACATAAATTAAACACAACAATAGCCTACATTTGAAAGGTCAGATGTTCCAATTTGGGATTCTTGGGCAATCATTCATCCATCAGATAAATGATCTGTATTCACAAACCGGGAATCATGGGTAACTTTTTTTTTCCCCCCTAATTCAGAAGAATTTTCGGCAGTCCAATTTCACATTGCCCATAAAGGCCGTCTCTGCATGCCAATACCACGCAAGGCAAATGATTATTCAAACTAAGAAAATGAAACTACTCGTCCACCCTGCAATAGCTACAAACTGATGCATACACACAGAGTATCATATAGATGCATATCCAGTGTATGAAAGATACATGCCGAGCAGCAACTAAGGAAGTTCACTCCTAACCAAATAACAGAACAAGGAGTACATACATGCAAGATATGCTTAATGGATCTATAGAAATTACATTGACCGACACCCTAATTGCTGCAGGGACAATGATAGAATAGATTTCAATCCCCTCAATCATCCAAAAGCCATAGATCCATTGGCAAGAATCACAGTCGTACTAATGACATACTCTTGTAGAAGCAGACAATCTTTAGGAGACATTTTCTACTCTCTAATTCTCTATCTTTCCGGATACTGGAAACATAACATCATACATGAGCTCTTGCCCATGACTTGGAGGTCAGGTCATAATTCATGTCATCCTGCAAATGGTTTATAGAGATGGCTTAGAGCATAATTAAAGTTCAGTGATGTTCAAAATTGCTAAGAACCCTGCTTTGGAGATCAGTGGAGGCAATTGAAAAGTATCAGGGCAGCATCTACCAGCATGGCACAGGTTTGTGAGATCCAGGGCATTTGTCAGGTGAGGGTCCACCGTGAACATTCCCTGGCCCAAAAACAGGGCCATTCATTCATCAGGCAGCCCACATCTTATATCAAACGTAGACCGTTGGAAAAGTTTTTAGTCAATTTCTCATATGTGTGAGGCCAACCTGATGAATGGACCAGCCTGATTTTTTAGACCACAGCATGTTCAGTGGGCTCACAGGATGTTAGCCCAATCTTCCCAGCCACATTTGAAGATGTGCTGCAAAGATTCTCAATTGCATTCACATTTCTCAATGGGTACTTGGTGATGGAATTCTTGGTGTTTTGATAGGTGCATAAATACCGGCAAGAGCAGCATGAGAGGCAAGTACGGGAGCTGTAAATTACGGAGATTAGAAGTCACTCCTCGAGAATAGCCCGGCCGAGATTTGTGGCCAGAGCCAGTCTGACAGAACTCAGGGCCTGAGGCGGCAGGTCAGTATCACAGAAATCTGGGCGAAGCCTAGCCAAGGACAGCTCTTGCAGTTTGCCCAACAACAGGTTGGTTTCGGAAACATTCAGCAGAGGTCGCTCCCGCCAGTTAAGAAATTTCAACTGAGTACAGACGAATTCAGTTAGCAAGTGAAAACATGCATTCACATGAAACAACCTGCTGAGACATTGCATTTGAACATCTGCCACATGTAACCATTTACATTTGATTTTTCAACATTTCACAGAAAATCTGAATAAATAAAAACTGAGAAAATATTGTAATATAATCAAATTGATGAATAAAGCATCGGCAGCCAAAAATAAAAAGATTGTCTACACAGAGTGCTCTGAGAGTCAATGCACACACAATCTCCCCCTGTCCAATAATCTTGGGCAGGAATCTTGACACACTTGAAAATTCTCATTTGAAATGCTCGTATATTCTAGCCATCCATCTTTTAATGCTGTAAGATATTGCATGCACTGACTCTCAGTGTTCACTGTGTGCATTGAAGTCGTGCTCATAAGAAAGATTACACTGAGGGAAAAAAATGATGATTACCAATATTCATGAAAAAAAATAAAAACCACTATTACCTATAAAAAAGATAAAGCAAGAAATCCCTCATCTTCATTTAATATTTAATCACCCTGAGCATTTTATCTAGTATTTTATAGCTATAGGCAGGACTTGGACAAATGATCTTTTAACAAAAGGCTCAGGAATGCTATGTCACAACTCACCGAATCATGAAGAAGAGGCAGCCAGAAACGCTCTGGGGTTGATGGGTTCTTCATGAGCTGCAAACAATAACACAAAGGAATTGCCATCAATGCAGCTTTTTAAGGATTGCATTCATATCAAGGCAATGACCTCAAACTCCCCCATCACCAGACAAATGCAAGATCCAAGAGAGCTTCTGCCTTTGAAGAAGGGGATTTACAAACTCCTCAAAATCTCTCTACGACAAACCAAAATACAATGCTGAAAATGTATTACTAAGAAGAATGAACTGAATAACCAAAATATAATGCTGAACACGAGGCCCATATGCGCCGGTAACAGGGCAGACAACAATCTCCACAGGTTAAGCAAGATGTTTAACCTAGGAAAGAGACCTAACCAGTAGTCAACCAGATTCGACAATTCATTTCCTATCTCAGATATAGACATCCCACAAAATTTCAAAGACAGTGACGCCCATTCTATGATTGACCCTTTGATTTTCTCAATCAGTGGTTCTGAAGAAATTTGGACAGCCTTGAAAATTCTATTGCTGGTAACTGCAGAATCTTTTAGATGCAAAATTTTATCTAGGCCATCTAGTGCTAGATAGTACTCATGCTAGAGCTTTTAGACATGAAAATGTGTCTATATCCAATACAATATTTCAACAAGAAAGATAAAAGCATGAAATTATAGGTTTCATTGTATGAGAAAGTCACCATTGTGCATACCAATATAAGAGAGTCTATAGCTTGTTGAGCAGCATCAGAGGCCTTTTTATCTTGAACCTTCTGAAGGGATTTCTTGAAGTCCCTATACCTAATAGTCATATCAAAGGTTAGAGGTGATGAAAGAAGAATTGAAAACTGAAGATAATAACTCGTCTACCATATATCCATAATTTACTGCGACTAGATATATAAATAGAGCATGAGAAGAGAAGATAGAGAAGTACTTGTGAAGAAACTCAAGGCCACCAGCGGTCCTGGCTTCTGAACCCATTAATTCAATCAATCCTTCCCATTGCTGTTGTAAAGAGCAGAGAAAAAAAGATGCCATCCAAAAGCCAAGAATTCAATCAGCCATGAAGTAGACACCATCCAAAAGCCAAACTATGCGACCTTTTGTGACATATTAGAGCATCATTGCATATAAACCTTCCTAAGGTGCCATCCTCTGTTTAACTCATAAAACCAAAACTTTCAGACCAACCCAATTCCAGATAAAACTTACCTTGAAACTATCATCAGAAACTGACTTTCCGACAAACTCGAACAGCTGTTGAGCGATTCTATTGAGCCGAACTTCATCCTGAGCTTGCTTGAGCCAGAAAACTCCGGCCCCTTTCCTACCATGTTTCCAGTGATGCATTCCAGCTATCTATTCAATGAAATACTGGCACTTGAATAGGAACATCATTTGTAAATAAAGCACATTCTTGCCAGCTTTCTCCGCATCAATCAATCAAGCAGTCAAAAGAAACTTTCGAATTTCATGTATAATAAAATGAAATAGGAGTTCTGGGAGAGCTTGTTTGTCTTCTCTACAAAGTGAAAGAATCAAGTGAACCCGCTTTTGAGTCTGGAAATACCTTCATAATGCTTAAGCTGATGTTGTTGAGTTCGTATAAACGGCAAATGTCTAGAGTCTGCTCAAGATGCACATTTTCCAATTTAGTCAGAAACATAACTCAAGAAAAAAGTCAAATACCAAACATGAGAAAAGGCATCTAGAAACAGACTTGGTCAATAGACCAACTTCAATTCACCTTTAGCATCATCTGATTGTGTTGTACAGGTTGTGCATACAACAAAATCTCCAACAAACCCAAACCTTGCTTTTTGCATGATGCTAAATAAAAAGGAGCAATCTGTACGGATGGAACAAAGACAAGGTTATCAGAACTCAGTGAAATACCCTGGGGAGAACAGTAGTGGGAAAAAAAAAAGATACTGGCAAGCATCGGATAAAACAAAAGGTTTACGCTAGGTTTGGATGATTAAAACGCATTTAACTTGATATAATATCTCAAACAGAATATAAAAGTAAGCATGCTGGAAAAAAACTAAAAATACAGGGCAACTTGATCTTCTTCTTACAAATAGTAACACGAAACCGGTGTTCAATGTGTCAATAGTATTGGATGATATATTGGTAGATACTATTGACATCACAACCAATATGAGATACAGGGAGAATTGAAAATTCCCCCATATCCCTGGATATATTGCATATATCCTGTGATATTTTGTGATATCTTGTGTTGACAATACAGTTGGCATGTGTCATTGATACTCAGTGTGTTTGAGGAAAAAAAAAAAAACATTTCTTCTAAATATTTGTTGGTGAAATTGTTCATAGCTACATTTAGGCAATTCCACTCGAGTTGTTTACCAAAAAATCTCCTTTTTTGGTGGAGAATTTGAGATCTGCAAGCTCTTGCACGCAGCGTTGTGTCCATAGACATCAGTGATGGGCAGGTGAGATCTTCTTCCATGCCACATTACGAATATGGATCATATGGATATGGGATGACCAACTCAAGTGCTATGGCATGCGTCGCAGTCATTCGGCTATGGATATGGTCAGGAGCATGCCTACGGATACGGATGTGGATATGGCTATGGGAAGATGTATCCAATATACTCAGATGGGTATGGAGGTGCCCCAGCCACAGCCGATGATCAGAATTATTGTCTCTATGCATTGTGCACCCATGGGCACATTGGTCTAGTTTGGAGATGATGAGTACCAGCAACACATTAGACAGTACATGGCTTGGTATCATCAAGTAACGAACTGTCGTGCATATAGACATAATCCCTTCTTTCTTTCTTATCTTTCTTTTTTTTTTTTTTTCAGATATTTAACAGAAATAGAAAAACATGAGTAAATGCACTGTCATTGGGGAATTTAAGGGTGGGAATCAGCAGTCATCATCAACTGGTTTTGTATAAAACCTGTGGATAGCTTTAAAAACCCGTTTTGATTTATTTTTATATTGTGACCCAAACACTTCATTCACCAACTTTTTGGCATTTTCGTTTCTTTACCCAACTTGTAACCATTTTCTTCATGATTAGGAGCTAAACTAAACCCGAATTTTTCTCATACACTTTTGCCATATGGTAATTTGCTACTATGGTCAAGATTGGACTGAGTGTTGGAACAAAGATTCCTTTTGATCTTGGATGAATTAGATTCATCTATGGATATACACAGCTTGTTCTCTACATGGATGAGCTAGGTTCATCAATAGAAACTAGCATTGGTACCATGAAAAGCTTCTTCTTCATTCGAAAACTGCAATTCTTTTGAATTCACCAGTCCTATGACATGGTATTTCCATCTTACGTGAACCCGTCAAAACGATGGCCCACACATTAGCTAAGTTCAACTGCCTCTTGGTAGAGGGAAAAAGTTGGTGTCCAATTTGTGGTTCACTTGGAGATTGAATGCTTCTAAGGTTATAAGGTAAGCCTACTTTCATGAAAACTAATCATGACAGCCAACAAAACATTTCTACCTCAAGCGATCAGTCAATTATGATCAAAAGATAGCTTGCAAGAGCAAATAAACATTTCAGGGCCATATATAATGAACTAATCACCTGTGATCAGCTGTAGGCTAACTGACAACCCACTTTTACAAGCAACTTGCCCTTAAAAATATCTTATATTTTTGAGGTAAAGGCAGGAACAAAGATTCAGAAAGCATTAAAAAAGCAGGTTGTAGCGCACGACCAATCACAGGTGATCAGTACTCTAATATAAAATATACAATGTAAATATCATATGAGATTAATGTGGCAGGATAAACTAACCTCGGCACCAATCAAGTATTAGTGGTGTTTTTTGCTTTTTAAAGATGGAATTACTATTTTCTACCAATCAACATTAGCATCTAAACACTCTTAACCTCCACCACTTCAACAACATGAGATTACTTGGCATGGATCTCATGTTTTTTTTTTTTTTTTCACTGGAAAGATTCACTAAATCATGCACCAGGAAAGATTTCTGAATCATTTGTTTCAGCATCAAAATGCTGTCAGGGTTAATCATAAAGCCAGAACAGGTTTAAACAATGCCAACACAAGCATTACATGCAACAGTGTGCATCATTAGATATCCCTGTGGACTAAACACAAGCATCTCTGTTCATAAAAAACATCCTACGCTGGTAATCAAGAAGCCTTAATTTTATATGCTCCCATAGTGGACAGAACCCACTGCATTCTGTACAAACTTGAAGCCTAAAGATCAATCACCCTGCTTCAAAGTGGTTTGCCAACTGCCTCAAGATTAATGAACTCCTATACAAATGAATTTTTTTATTTTTTTTCCTTTTGAATGATGGACACTCACTTGCCAAGTTAAAGCATTAGAAGATAGAACTTGAGCATAGACAAGTCGATGGAGCTCCTCTATGTTGATTCCTCCCAAATTGTAGCGCTCTTCATGTAAAAGAACCTCAGCTTGCCTGTTATCTGCCATCAACAACTCTATAGCATGGACAACCATCCTGTAAAGAAGAAAATATGTACAATTGAACATAAGCAAATAGTAATGATAGAATACCCCAGGCATTGGTCCAAATACATCCAGTTTATACTTGTCAACATCTCCACTACAAAATTCCATGGATCAACCAAATAAAATTAAATAGAAACATATATAATCTGACAGAAGTTTTATGGCTCACCAAGGGCCAAATGATCTAGAGCATTCTGCCAGAACAACCTGAAGCATACAGAAAAGGAACACATCATGTTAGCCAAAGAAACCACAATAATGGTGCATGTATGGTAACAGAGAACATAACCTCTTCTCACCTCAGTATTTTCCCCAAGAATTCCAAGTATAAGCCCCATCAATCTATGGGAGGTGGACACTGGTTTCAACTGCATGCATTTCTGAGCTAAGCTATGCATGCCTTCTAAACCCTGATACGATACAAGAAACTACACATCACTTATCAGAAAGGGGAGAGAGAGAGAGAGGGAGAGAGAGAGTACAGATGTCATTACTATAACATCAAAGGCCAAGCACAATACAGAAAGGCACACACTGAATCAAAACAGCTGCTGATGCTACAGATATAGATTTGAATAAAATCATCAAAGCATCAAGAGCACTCATAACATCCTTTAGATCCTCAGTCAACAAACGACTCCATGTTTCCTGAGAACCGGTTTTCTTTACAAGTGTGATAGATAAGGAACTGAATTTGGCTAGTGGACTTGGGAAATCCCTCCTTCCCTCAAACAATTCCATGTTTCCTGAAAACTGATTCTCTTTACAAACCGTGTGACAGATAAGGAACTAAATTTGGCTAGTAGACTTGGGAAACCCGTCCCCCTCCCCCTCCCGCAAACAACAAACAACTTCATGTTTCCTGAAAACTGATTTTCTTTACAAGCTGTGTGACAGATAAGGAACTGACTTTGGCTAGTCCCTCCCTTCCTCCTAAAAGGTTTGGAGACCAATCCATCTCCATAAAGCAGACCAGAGGGCTCTCTTATACAAACAGCCAGGTGCCTCAAATAAACGCTTCCTCCAAAGCTTGATCTTCTTCTCTGCTAGCATCTTTGGTTCCTACGATGGAATTCTCTGAATGATGTTTGGAGAACTCAAAAATCATTCAGAGCTTTCAAGAATAAGGTTTTTATAGGCATGATATATCTGAAAAACAATCTGAGCAGATGACTCACTAGATGAGTCGATTAAGTTTCCAACCATAAAATCACATGCTTAACCAACCACATACCAATTCAGCTAGAGGCAAATTAGTCTTTATTTAATGGAAGGTTTTTATAGGCATGATATATCTGAAAAACAATCTGAGCAGATGACTCACTAGATGACTCGATTAAGTTTCCAACCATAAAATTACATGCTTAACCAACCACATACCAATTCAGCCAGAGGCAAATTAGTCTTTATTTAATGGGAAATCCTTTTTAGAATGCTTTAGCATTATCCATAGAAAAGGAATTTCTAGCATCCTCAATATATGGCCGTTTGAAAAGGGTAGTCAGTGAAAAAAACAGTCAATTAAAACAAATGCACCCACTACTCAAGGTTCCTAAATCCATGCAAATAAATTGTTAACAGAAAAATTGCTGTAGAAGAAAACATATCCTTCAAACTACACAAAACATTAGAAACTTGGCTATAGAGCATCAAACAACACACAAAACTTAAAAGAACGAGTGGATGTTGATAGATGCTAACCACTGTGAATGGCCTAACATAGAGAAAGTGGGATATAAACAGCTCCATCCATTGGCACGTTGCAGCAGCAAGAATGCTAGTATTTCCCAGCATGACTTGTAAGAGATTCTTCAAACCTTCCTTGGTCTGTCGGTTTTCACATTGAATCCAAAATGCACTGCAGTCTAGCTTGGCTATTTGGCCACGCCACTTCTCCCAAGCCTGGGCAAGGGATGTAAACGTATATGGCCAGCCACAAGAAAGGGCACAGAAACAGAATACTGTTAAGTACAGAACAGAAAATCACTGCAAGTACAGAACAGAAAAACACTGCATAGTGCATACAGAAGGCAATCATACCTTGATAAAATCGGGCTTGGTTTTAAAGCATTGACCTAATGCTTCAGCAGCTAACTTAGGACGCATGCGTGGCATTGTCGACACAAGAACAACAACTGCTTCCACCAGTCCATTTTCTGTCTGTTCCAAGTACACACAGTCAGCATAGTATGCAGATTTTTCTTACCAGATACTTCTGCTATAAATGGCCATCAATTGCTCAAGATATTCTGAGTTTTTCCCCCCTTCAAGTATAAATTTATCTGGAGCATTAGTTAATTCATGCATTAAACTAAACCAGTAGGGTGTGAGTGTAAAAGGGATTACCTATAAATGCAGGTGCATTTAAGAGTTAAGACCGCCCTTCAGAAATTATTTGAGGGAAAAGGAGGTATAATGATTTTATATTATGATTGTAAAGACCAAAAAAACTTATCATGCAGCATTGACATTGTGTCAAGAATCTTGCAGGGTTTCTACCTGTGTCAAATGCAGCACCAGCGTCGACATACACATTAAACAACTTTTTTTTTTTTTTTTAATAGTCACGAGATATATATTAGTAAAGAAACAGGAATACAAAAAAGGAGAAGAGGGAGTTCGCAGAGAGAGCAGACTCCACTAGACTCAGAAATAGAAAATCACAATCCTTAAGACCCACTACATTAACAGCCCATTCTATCAATAAACGCTTGGCCTTGCTAGCTATAACCACTTCTGAATTAGAGGTGCCCCTGAAGCATCTCCCGTTTCTTTCTTCCCAAACCAACCACCAAATGGCAATAATGGCCATTCTCCATAAGCGAGTCATTTGCTTACCTAATCTAACCCCATGCCAAGCTTTAAGGACATGGGACACGGATCCAGGGAAGCACCACATGATGTTGAAGCGCTTAAGGAATTCTGACCAAATCCGGGAGATAAAAGGGCAAAAGAGGAGCAGATGATCAATCGATTCTCCATCCTTTACACAGCAGAGGCAGACATTCACTAGAGACATCTCCCTCTTTCTCAAGTTATCTATCGTGAGGATCCTCTTGTTTCCAACCAACCACCCAAAGGAGGCATATTTAGGAGGAACAACTGAGAATCAGAAATGGAGGGGATGAGGTACTAACTGCCTTCCTAAAAGTTCTTTGTTCATAATGCCTCTCGTTGGTTCTCCAACAGAATAAAAAATTCTACGCAGAGAGGGACCAACTCTCAGACCTGCTAAAGATATTCTATATCTTCAAGATGACTTTTTCCTATGCACTTCGAGATTTTACAACAACCAGATCGTTGTTAACGCCTAAATATTGCATATTTATCCCCTCTATTACATCACTTTTCCCATGCAAATACATGCTAATATGGCTTAATTAGATTGGTTTTCTATTGACAAGAAAATTTGAGAGTCTAAGTCAATTTTGTGCTTAAAACACCGATTTAAAGCTCCAAAGAAATTAAAGAGAAGAATAGAAGAATTAAAGCCCAAGGGATGAAGATCAAGCATATTCAAGTATCTGGACCAAACGAGATTAAGTGGAAGTTGAATGATGCTTGAAAACAAGTGAAGAAATCAAAGAAACCGAGTCCTGAAATTTTAGGCCCAAAAAGACAGCTATGAAACTGCAAATTCAGATCGACAAATCTTGTTGATCGATCGACAGAGCCATCGATCGATCGACGGACATGGTTGATCAATCAAAAATGGTTGAATTTAACAGAAAACTCGTTGGACAATTTAATGTAGGGGCATTTTCACATTAGGCTCTGAGTGGAGTGACTTGTGGGATGTAGGGGCACACTCAGGGTGGGCGGCCCGTGTGAGGTGGTACCCATGTGATGTGGGGCCCACCAGGGGGGTTCGGCCAATGTCCTAACCTATGAGATGTGGAGCTTGGGCTATGAGATAAAGAGATTAATTCGCCATGATCTATCAGTTTGAACTTTTAGAGCAAGTGGCTAATTGCCCTGCATCACAATTTTTGGACTTGTCGATGCATCAATGGATAAAGTTCGATCGATCAGCAGTTAACAGATTTTTGAATTATGGTCACTAGAAGTTATCAGGATCCATCGATCGACGGTGGCAGTGACTGTATAAGTTCACAATTTTTCAAGGGCAATGCGAAAATATTGTTTTAGATGTTCCTGGGCATCTCTAGGGTGATGGAGAGAAAGAGAGAGAAGGCTTGGGTGGAGCGGCAACAATGCTGCCCCACCTCAATTTCCTTCCGAGTTCTAGTGTATACACACACACACACACACACACACACACACACACACACACACACACACACACACATATATATATTATAAAAAGAACTGTCTAGCTAATCTCTTAGCTAATGATAAGGGGTGAAGCTTTCTAGTTAGTTTTGATGTTCTAGTTTGTCGATTTATACATTGGATTGGAATGATGATTAATTAATTGAATTAAATTTAAATTTACTTTAAAGCTTTTGGATTATTTATTTCTGGATCTGTAGTGAACTCAGGGTACATCGGATGCTTTGAAGTGCAATTGCTTAGCTTGATTAGAAAATAAATCAATCTGTAAAATTCCTCGATCTAGTGTAGACTCCAAGCACAATAGATGCTTTGAATTCCCCGCGATTGATGTCTGAGTGCTTCGTGAGAGAATCGTTCAATTAAAATCATACCTTATTGGATGCTTGTGATTAATTTAACTATTTAATCTTCCGATTATAACAAATTGGAATTCGATTCTAATTGAGTTATAAAAGATGAATCAATGAATTAAACATTGTGATTGTTAGAAGTGAATCCATATATCCTTAGTGTTTGTTATTATTGTTTTTAACCCATCTTAATTCGCTGGAATTCTTAACCTTACTTTGGACTAATTCTATTTGTGTTCTCACATTCCTTGTGGATCGATCTCGGTCTCACTGAGTTATTACTACTGCATAGTATTTCACTAGGGATTATTCAACAACATTACCATATTTTTGTTCCAACTATCCAAAAGACAACAGGAATTACACCTCGAGTTTGAAGCACAAATGGAACTTTTTTTTTAATCCTAGTTTCTACACCTTTGGGCACTCAGTCAAATTCCTTCGCTGATTGCATGTTTTGCTCTTGAAAACAAACTAGAGTTATTAGCTTATCTTTCTTTTCTGGTGATATGGTATGTCCAGCATCCTTTCAACCTAAATCCAGGGCACAACAGTTCTTCCATCCATCAAATAAGAAGCTATGCAAATATTGTTTCCTTTTATGTTCCATTGTCAAGTGGCTCGACTGTCACTCCATGCACCCCTACATTGGTGGAATGCAACAGTGCTGATAAGGTGCATTATAAGGCTTGCATGTGTAGGCATGTGAATCATGTTGGTAAGCATGTATCGGTGGGTTGCCACCTATTTTGTGCAGGCAACCACTCGAGAATGACCTTTCATGTGAGTGGGTGCTTCATGCTTAGTGGTTTGCCTTGGAACTGCCCCTCCACAACCCTACTCTGCTTGCTCACAGTTTGCAGCATGCATGCAATAGCTTGGCTGGGGGTCAATGGCATTTGAGTGGAGTCAATGTGAGCCTCTGCCATGGCCGATTCCAAGAGCTGGGTTAAAATATCGTCAAAAGCTTCTTCAAGTAATTGCCAACATGGTCTCTCCATCACCTGATTCTCAACAAAATACACCAAATAGATCATGCCTCACCAACACCCCCCAAATGTTTTGTACACAGCCCAACAACCTCAACTATTTGTCATTCATAATATCCAAACCTTACCTACGGCTGGCCCATGAGATCAAGTTGATCTCAACTATTGTGAGGAAGAAACTCTTCTAGCTGCACCAAACTCAATGAGAGCAAAACTGCAAAAGTGTTTGTGGATCAATAAGAAAAGCATTTAAGAAACATTGAAGATAAGTGGAAGGAAATGTGGGAAGTGGATTTCCGCCCGACAAAGTTCACATGTAGATCGGCAATTGTTGACATCATTGGAGCAGTTGTGTCAACTTTTTCTCAACCAATATTCTTATAACTTTGATGCAAAACCTAAGAAGGGTGACTATTAGCCTTGGGTCAACAAAATAATGAAAGTTGTTGTGCCTATATTGAGCGTGGAGAGTTATGGCTACTCAAATTTAGGAAAAAGCAGGGGAAGAGGAACAAATGGAATTGATAGTCCAATCTGCTCATCCAAGTATTTCAACCTTTTTTTTTCATCATTCATTATCAACCCAATTTCCATGTCATAAATGAATCAGATGCAGAATTGAAGCTACCATCAAGGCTGGAAAGCAGATCACGCAGCCTTTTCCCCTGCAAATTATGAGCACAATTTTATAAAAGGGCAAAGGTGATTCCAAGACCAACGAAAACAGGGGAACCCACTGCTCTAAGGAGATCACAACTATAAGTCAATCAACATTTAAGCCTTATGGGTCATCTATACCATCATCTTCTCAGGCACCACAATAACATGATTCTTCAGAGCATGTTTCTCAAACATCAGGAAATCAGAATCAAACTAGGGAAACCAGAGCCCAGAGTACACCCTTGGCATTGCCATAAAACAAAATTTTAACTATTTTGATTGAAAATAAATTGATTTTGCTGAAGCAACTGCAGCCACCACCGAACCAATTGCCCTGACATTATGATGCTAATGTGTAGTATCCATCATGTTGACACCTAGAAACCATGTTGTGCCGTAAAGGCCGTTACGGGGCCATAAAGGTAACAGTGGCAACAGTTACACGTTATGGGGTCGTAATGGCCGTAACAGCCGTTATGGAAAAAACTGACTTGTAATCACCGTTAACAGCACGTTACATCCCCTATAAAGGCCATAATAGCCCCGTAATGGTCTATTATGGGACATATATAGGTTTTTCATATTTTTAAATCAACATTACAGGGCAGATATAGGTTTTTCAGGGGTTTTTTCAATAAATAAAAAAATAAAAAAGAGAAACCGTAACAGCCGTAATAGCCGTTATGCCCCGTATTGTAAAGGTAACGGTGGTGGCTGTTATGGCCACTGTTACCGTTACGGAACACCTTGCTAGAAACAGCTTGCAGTTTCTTGGTTGAATACTAACCATTAAAATAACTTTGTGACTGTATCTAGTTTTACATTCATGAAGTGCATGGGAAACATTTTGTTTGATAAATAATAGTCTTACATTGATCGATCATGGCTAATAATAAGGAATCAGCATTGTTACAGTGTTACGAACCTCACGATGGGCAAGCTGATGCAGTTGATAAGACCCATGCAATCTCAATAGTTTCACCTGCAAAACAGCTCTATAAATATTTTTTTACCGATGTTCCATAATTGGCATTGTGTTGATCTTCCCATAGTTCCTGAGTGCGGATGAATAATTTGGCAGAGGGCAAACCATTGAAACTCCTTACCACAATGTCAAGCCAACCAACTGCCAGTGCTGATGACATCCCTTCCCAGTATTCAGGATCATCCTCAATGATCTGTATGGTATAAACCAGTCAATACAGCTATTGCTTTTCATAAGATTAAGACCACATCATAAAGGTCTATGCACCCAAGTGGATGTCAGTGCATAAAGGAAGCAACTACAAAATGCAAAGTGAGGCAAATCAGCAAGAAAAATATACATAGGATCTAGTGAAGTAGACAAATAGAGACTAGAGAGCGAAGCAAAAAAAGAAACTATATCTAAGCAATCAATCAAAGAAATAACTCAACAAATTTAAATCAGCATCAAAGAAAGCACAGAATCAGGGAAACTTGGAGCAAGATTCTCTCTGAGTAAGAAGAATATTATTTCAGGCCTAACAGATCTAAGAGCTTGATCAAGCTTTTTTCTTTTTCTTTTTTTTTAAAAAGAAGGGTTTCTCTCCTTTAGAAACTTGACTCATAGAAACATCTATATAAATGTATTGAAGTATTAAAATATTATATTTAAATAATAAATGTCAATTATTTATGTTAATAATCCCGAAAATAAGGCAACCTAAAATTTATTATTTACAATAACATATCCCCAAAATAAAGATCAAGAATATCCGACCTTAAAAACTAGTTTTTCATGGAGCCATGTCAAATAGAATGCTACACATGTCTGCGACCCCTTGTGTCAAGAGGGCACCATTCTAAAAGTGCCATGTCCTTTTTACATGGTTTCTACTTTTATTTTTGCATTGACTGTTTCTTTCATTATAAAGTCCAGTAAATAAGCTGCAATGCTTAGCTTCAGTTCTTGAATATGCATTCCAGACAATGTCACTAGAGAAGAAGCATGGTTCCTTTGCAAGGGATTTATTCCAAGTCAAACCTCTAAATTGACAAGTTTCTTCTGCAGGTTCACGAGCTTTGAATGAACAGTTGACTCTGTCCTGGAAAGGAGACTCTCATAATCCTGCAGAAAGAAAGTATAGTCAGTTTTTTGAGGAAATTAAAACATACAAGTCCTTTTTCATAGCAATAAATGCTAAAAAGGAGAAAAATAAAAAATAAAAAATCTAAAAGCAATAGTGCCATGAAAGCACAGGAAGAAAGATCATTACTGCTAACCAATCAACAAGGTGCTCTGGGAGCCAAGACAGCGATTGCTTGTCCACATAAAATATTTCCAACAGCTCCCATGCTGCCTTCAAACAGGTTGGCTCCTCATCTGACTGCAGAAACTGGGCCTTTTCGGTTAGAAACTGTACTTTTTCTCAATCTTATTAAAAAAAAAGAAGAGGAAGTTAAAAAGATGATAAAGACGAGCATAGAATAAACTATGAAAGCATTCTCATAAAAATGCAATTTTTATAAATTATAATCACTTGGCGTCATGGTTTCAATAATAGCCAGTATATTGGTCTATACTAGTAATGGCACCCCTACCATATAGCAAGGTATACAAAAATGATTGCATAACGGCATAGGCTGTCACCTGATACAGGGTGGTAACGGCCCGCATGAAAAAAATTCTAATTGTAACAGGCCCACAACGTTCCATTATGATCATGTGTAACGGCCCAAGGCTGTTATGACCATATTAGTCCCCTTTGGGGGGCTTTTTTTTTTTTTTTTTCATTTTTTCCTTCTCTTTTTGACATTTTTTTTTAATCTTGATATTATTTTTAACCCATTTTCAACTAGATCTTTGAAAATTTTGAAGATTAAGACACTTGATTTAACCCAATTTATAATACTAAAATATCCGGGACCAAATTTAGGGGAAAAAAAAAAAAGAAGGTAAAAAATCTTTTTAAAAAAATATATATTTTTCCTCAACATAAATGTATTGATTCAACATTATATTACCAAATTGACCAAATCTTGTTAGATTTATGTTCGATCTAGACATGTTTCTTTTACTTTTTTTTTTTCTTGTTTTTAATATAATTTCCAAAAAATAAAATATTTGGTTTGTACTATGTAGATTGTTCAAATACATGTATGGCATTTAGATATACAAATACATCTACTAAATCAGTGTTTTTCAACTCCTTTTCCATTTTTTGGTTTTTTTTTTTTTTGGTAATCCCTTTTGAATGAATGGTGGCGGATTTTTTTTTCCCCCTCAAGGATATGCATTAGTGGGATAAATCCTATGGACTGAATGAATTTTGGTACATTTTGGAGACATTCAAGTGCTCGGAAATTGGCACGACACTATTCATCCAAATTTTATTTTATTTTTTTCCTCAAATTTCCTGATGGAAATGGTGTCAGATACCGTTTTGAGGCATTTGAGTGTACCCAAACCAGCTTGACATATTTATCCAAATTTGATTTTTGAATTTTCCTCAAATTTATATTGAATAACTTTTTAGATTTATATTGTAATTGTATAATTGATATTAGATTTTAAATATAGGAGTTTGAAGTTAGCATAAGCCTCTAAAGTAAATAATATCCTTAGGCGACCGGAGACAACATTCTTACTAAAGAATGACCCATTACACCATCATTCTTTTTTTGAAAGGTGAAAAAATTTATAAACATGTCCAAACTAGAAGAGAATACCATTTGGAATCCTCTTTCTTTTTTTCTGAATTTTTCTAGTATTTTCACTTTTTTTCTTAAAAAACTTTGACCATCAAGGCTTGTAAAGTAATGGTTCAACAGCCGGCCATTACTGTTATTGAATACCCTGTACTATAGCATGGAGTGCTATCCCATTCCTCAGAGTCTGAATGTGGCCAATCTTTTTGGCCAGAACTGTCACCCATAATGGCATTATGATGTATAATATCATTTTGAAACTTTTTGTCAAGAAAAACAATGTGATACTATCATGGAGTACCTTGTATCTTAGCATGCCCAGTTCCAACCATAAACATGTCTTGCATATTAATCCAGGCCATCAGATGGAGCATGGGATAAAATCTTACACTGATCAGATGATCATAGTCATCCAATCACTAGACATCAAAAGAACAGTTGAACAAAATGGTAAATGGTGCAAAATTGTTTATTGCTTTTATACATAATGCAAATCAAGGGCCAATTGAGGAAGCTATCTTACACACCCACATTTACTTGCGTTTCATACATCTATAATGTTAGAAAAACTGTACTAATACATACCGGCAAGTAATAATCACCAATTCAGCGAGTTATAATGGCCATTTACAAAATCAAATGGAAAAAAAAGTCACACCCAACAGAACTGATATAAAGATCCATATCAGCAGTAGGGACTGGCTTATATGAGCTGGTACATTGGAACTAATCCCATGCATAGGTGTTTTTGGGTGCTGATTTGGTTTAATATGAGATAATTAAGTCGCATTTCCAACTAGAAATGTTAGCTAGAACTTAGAACTGTGTTAATTTGTAGAGTGAGTTGGTGCAAGTTGAAGGGTCTAAAAGGGCATAGGGAAGGAAAGTGCATGGGGAAGGAAAGGGCATGGGTAGAGGCAATAAGAAAATATTTAATGATCTATGGTTTAACTGTAGTCATGGCTCTTGATAGAGTGGAATGGTGGAAAAGGATTCATGTAGTTGACCCCAATTAGTTGGGATTAAGGCTTAGATAATGGCGATGATGATAATAAGAAATGTTAGTTCTATTGATATAATTACATTCTTCTTCTTTTTTCTTCTTCTTTTCTTTTTTCTTTTTCTTTTTCTTTTTCTTTTTCTTTTTCTTTCTTTCTTTCTTTCTTTTTTTTTGTTCTTTTTTTTTTTTTTTTTTGAGAGAGAGATAACAACATACTTCATTCAAAAAGCATTGAGACTGCCAGAAAAAACTACAAAAACGCACAAACAATCGAACCTAGGACTGGTTATTCACTCTAAATTAAGTCAAAAGTAACCCAACTTTGATGTTTAGACATCAAATTTCTCACAAAATAGTTATCGCGAAGTAAATTGGAAATCCAACCACAGCTAAATGATGATGCAGAATCACCTTCATAACTGTCCTTGGGTCCTCGATCACTGACATTGTAGTAGGCTTTGGAGATCCTAGAAAAGAATTTATGTGCTTGCTGTACTCCAAAACATGCTGCCACCTGCTGGTCCCAGACAGATAGGTTATATTCATGTGCAAAAGTAGAATCAGTGCAGTGCACACGCACACATGCATGCATCTACATGCATATGAAGACGTGCAAAAATAAGCATGCGTGACCCATAGTGACAAATTTCACTCTTGGCAGTTTCTTAGTTCAAAAAGTTCTTCAGGTGGTTTTCGGATTTTAAGGCTTTCCTCAAGATATTGTCGGAAAAAAATCTTGCCGAAAATATAAAATTGAAAGTATTTGTTACAAGATTACTAAATCATTTTAAAATTTAAATATATGTGCATCTAATTCTTATTTAAAATATAAAAAAATATCATGTTGATATCACGACAATTTCACGATAGATTCGCGGATAATTAAAAACTAACGAGAATATGCAAATCTTGTATTAACAAGACAATATCTTAATATTCCGTAGAAATATCGCAAGATTTTTAAAGTCTAGGTGATATTCGTCGCAGTGGTGCCACCTAGGATGCACGGCAGGTGAAAGTCATGCCAATTGAACAATCCCAACCGTCCAATCAATTACTCTAGCAAACTCAATGCCAACCATTGCCCAGTTTTAAAATTCCATTTTCAGCCAACTAACCACCATACAGAAGTTTCCATTTACAATGGATAACAGCAGAATATCAATTTGGGTGGTCATAACCAAACTCTAAAAATTATATAACTCAATAAAATGAAAGAAAAATATAGGAAAAAAAAAAAAAGAGCAAAGGATTACCACTCAGTGCGATATGAAGATGAACCAAACGGCATTTTCGACACTGCTGAGACAGAAATCCGCTGGCTCTGAAGGAGCGCGAAAGCTGGAGCCGATCCGTAAGCGATCCTCCGCTTCTGCACGTCGTCGATTTCACCGTCTCCGGCACTGAGCTTCACCTCGACCACTTTCCCGCCGATTTCATCGCCGGAATCCTCGGCGCCGGATTCCGGAGATGGTTTCCGGAAGAAGGCGACGAGGAGGGAGTTTCCGCGGGACCAGGAGATGGAAAGGCGAGCAATTGGGGGTTTAAGACCATGGTGGAGAGTGTAGACGACCGGATCTTTAACTTCCGGCGAGAAAGGAACGAGAGAGTCGCCGGGATCTGACGCACGGCCTGGCATTTTGCCGTGGCGTAAGAGGAAGTAGGGTTGTGGGGTTTCTTCTGTTATTAAAGGGTTTTAGAAGGGTTCGCCTGAAGTGGAGATGAAAGGGGCGTGGCCGAAGGGTTTTTAAAAGGAGACAAGGCTAACTGGTGCGTTGGGTGTAAATGCGCACCTCACCGTAATGTCAACGAGCTGGGCCACGATCTATCAAGCCCATTCAGAAACATACACCCGAGCATGACCCAGCCCATGCAAGCCAAAATAGTCTCACCTGAGTCCAGCCCAAAACAGTTATCTGGGCCCAAGTCCAACGGTCCAGTTGTAATGGAGAGGGAAAGATCAGAGGCGTAGGTAGGAATGGTAACGTGAAGAGTAGATGGTGATTTTTATAGTATAAATTACAAAATTACTATTACAAACCCTAATGGGTTGGCCCAAGCTGATGGGCTGTTGTACACCGTTCGAACCTAACTGACTTGAGGAATGGATACAAATTTTAAGCAAGAATCCAGTCATTCGGCCTGATAATCTATTCCAGGCCTAGCCCAAGGCAGACGAGGCCTGAAGCCTGATGGGACATCCTGGCCCATTGAATGTGATTTCCTATAGTCCTACCTGCCGCAAGTCCCACTATGGTGGGGTCGTTACTCTTGCCCTAGTGGTAGACCCACAAGAGTTTTCAACGGGTCATGGGTTCAAGTAGCCATCTGGTATGAAATCCTACCATCGCGTGCGTGGGGTGTGTCTACCAAAAATAAAGGTTAAAAACAAATACATGTGGAGGTGTGTCTGTGAAAATAAAAAGTAAATAGTAAATACCATCCCACCATTCATCAAGTCATGTTAGGACATGAGCTCAAAAATGAAATATATATACATACATACATACATTCATCGCCTTGTTCTCGATTCGGGGTGCTCACATCACCTAACTGGTGATATGAGTAAGTCCATAAAGCTATCGAAGTACAAAGGAAGTGATGCGGTTGTAACCACTGATAATTCAGTGTACCCCATGAAGCACGTGGGCGACCTCACAATCTCCCACCTCGAACAGGAATGCCCCTATATATATATATATATATATATATATACATATATCAAACATGGTGGAAATGACCTTACAATGGCTTAGATGGCATGTAAGTGTCAAGGTGGGCCCTGAGAAGGTTAGGCACACTTAAATTCTAGATTGCCTCACTTTTGAGCTCATGCCTTAACCTGAGCTAGCAAAACTGATGGATTGAGGGGATGTTGTTCACATGAAGCTTCCTTCACCAGGGTTACCAAAAAGTGGGACATATATTGACCCTCGTGACGAATCTTGCTTTTGGCAATTTCTCTTTGAGGCAATTTTCAAGAAGATTTTCAGATTTTGATGTTTTCTTATGATGTCATTGGAAAATCTCACTTCAAATAAAATATTGAACATATGTTGTGATAAAGTTATAAATAATTTGAAAATTTTAAAGATATAGGTAAAAGTGAATTAATTTAAAATGCTGAATTTATTTTGTTAAAATTGCAATAATTGCACAATAACATTTTGAAAAATTAAAAATAGTCAGGGTTTCAAAAATCTCGTGGCATATCATGGTAATATTATTCAATGAATTTTTTAAAGGAATATAGTGAAAGTTTAAAAATCTCTACTATATTCGCCGTAATGAGTCTGACTGGCCCTAGTGTATCATTTTTCCATTTAAGGAGAGGGTAATCATTTGATACTCTGGCTGCATATAATGCTTAATTGATCAATCTGACGCTGTGTTGGATATTTTCATTCTAAATCGTCCAACACATGTCCACTAGAGCATTAGAACATTTCTCTTTTATATAGAGGGGGCTAGACTCCCTAATTAGTTAATTTAGCCCCATTTGAAAGGGGTGGTGACTCATCCTCTTTTAGTGGCAGTGACGTATAGAAGCTATAAAGACCATGAAGATAGTGAGTTCAATTGTGGATGGATCATATCTCTAAAATCACTCTGATCAAGCAATCTTACCCATCCAATTAAAGGTTGCTAAGTGAATGTAATGGTAAAATGATGAGTTATCCAATTTTCATTTTCTTGAATTGATAATTCACAAAAGTAAGAGATTGGGAAAGATGTCGATCATAGAATTAGAGTTTAATAGATGCAGCGGAGACGTGCCTTTGGAGTTTTATCTTGATCTCCACATGCTAATCAAATTAAAGGAAGTTTTTACGCATTCCAGAGTGTGGCTTATAACCATGCAATGTATGCCATTAAAGAGTTGCCACCATTTTTTAGATGATGATAAATTAATATGGGAGCCTATGCCATAAGTAAATAATATCCTATCCTCACAAGCTCCCAATCAACAAGCATCATCACACACATAACATGGGCCAACATGCCAAGACGGTTGGACACCCGAGCTTAAGGTAGGCGACGACAAGAAGATTATTATATTTTTTTGAAAAAAAAAACGACTCCGTTTAATAAGAGAGCTGCACGTTTATATTAAAAGTTGACTGATGATGAATTTCTCTAAATGATCCTTCTTTTCATGCATGGTGGCCTACCAAGTAGACCATCTAATTTTCTATGTAGCCATTTTTGCCTTGTGAACCCATCTGACTCAGGATCATGGATGTGTTGAGGTTATGTCTTGGAAAATCAATGTTTGTAGTCCTTACTTATTAATGATGTTTTTACTCATTCATTGTCTTGATTAATGTGTAAAGAGCATGAAATTCATATTACGTAAATGGATTAGAGAAATAGACTCATCTGATTGTCGTTGAAGACTTCAAATTGTACATAATGCCCACCGACTAAGGGTGCTTTTGGTCAATGGATCTCAATACTTTATTTATCCGTGACCACTTAGTAAGTTATAAGATAAATATGTAATTATTCTTATTTTTATCATCCTATGTGAAGAACTGATAATTAGTAAGGATAAAAGGTCTCCACTATCGAGTATGAAAAATAATATTAGGAGCCTGAGTGTGCTGTGAAAATAGGCTCCTGGTGTTAGACATTTATATGTTGAGGATTGTTTCAAGACTTTAGACCAAGGGAATTATCATACTTGGAATAAATCAACTCATAGATGTGCTTGCTTTGATTAATCCTTAAACATAAGGACATAAGAAGGTTAGAGTCTTGATGACATGTACTTTAGCTCATTTTATGAGATCATCTTACAGCTAATAAAAGTTGTTGTATGTAGACACATACATTAAGGTTCATTTGAAGCTCACATGATTCAATAAAGAGATCTACTAAGTCATCGAAGACATTACTAGTAGACAGATCTTATGGTTTGGATTGTGAACATTATTTTATGGTTCTAAGAAATTATTGAAAAAGGTAATTATAGACGCTGGATGACAGGCGTATCGCACTTATAGGTGCCTTTTTCAAAGCTTTCATATGTAATTGGGATGTGGGGGTATCATATTTGACTTGTTGCCACTATTCAATTACTCGAATTTTCACAGTCAACTAAACCTTATAGAAATATTAGGAGAAAGAATTGTTCGTTTCAGAGTGAGATTGCCATATGGCACGATATGAGAGAAAGAATTGTTCGATTCAGAGTGAGATTGCCATATGGCACAATATGGGCAATTGGATTGTGTGGTAAATTATGTAATTTTGAGCAAAGGTAAGGGCAGAGCAAGTCATTTGATTCAATGTGTTTGCCATGCATGTATGCTGACATCATCACCCCTTCTAACCTCGTTGTAAAAGAGGTTAGACGACACATCACGTGCCACCCACCACGTAGATGGGCCCATCTTTTTGCAAGGGACCTCTTGGGATGGTATTTCCCTCCTATTCCACTTAGCTCTGCCTTATTGTAGTCTCAAGTGTTAATGAGTTTAAACTTTGTCTTTAATTGGGCTTAAACTAAACTTCCAAAGAGATTCCTACTGTGCTTTGCTCAACTTGACAGCTATATAACGGATGCCTATTATAATATGGATTCTTTTCAGATTTTATTCATTCTAAATCTTTGGTTGCATGTCATAGTGCCTTTACATAGGAAAAAGGTCTTTTGAACGCAATGCTCAAGGGTGCATGAAGAATTATAAAGGCCAATTAGTCCATTAAAGCTTTTCTATTAATTAGTTGAGATTTTTTCAACCATTAACTTTTATTTTTTATCATTGATTTATTTTAAATTGCGCTTGAATCTAAAAATTCAATTATTAAGATTCAATAATCCATGTCATAAGCTAGCATGGGATATTGGTTAAGAATGATGGGTCATGGTGAGTAAAGGGCTTTGGCCAATTGGGGTGTATGGTTAAAGCAGAGTTATAGACTCTTAATGTATCATGGCATACCATAATTTATAATTTACAGGGTGATGAAATACCATAATTGGTGTCTTCTCCATTAGCATTTGATGCCACTAACCCCTGTTGGCACTACTTTAAGAGAGAAAAAGAGAAGAGAACAGAGAGAAGTACATTCTCATCACACGTGGAATTTGTGAGGTCCAAAGTTGGACAACTCTCTTACATTAGCTCGACCCTATTGATACTCTTTAGTTATCAACAGCTTTGATTGAGGTAATCCTGGCCATAATATTTAGGCTTTTGTCTTCTAAAAATTTAATGATGTCTAAACAGAAAGGTTAATTGAGATTAAACATGGATTTTTCAAAATCTTTTATCTTCCACTGTATTTCACAAAACAAAAAAAAAAAAAAAAACTAACAGAATGTTCATTTGATTGCTTTCATGGTGAATGACCAAAGAATGCAATTGCTTCATTTATCTATTGAGGCACACAGAGAATTAGATGGCTGCAAAAATGATAACCAATGCTCTCCCCTTCATGTGCAAGGACTACTCACCTACTGACACGGCTCCCTGAAATCTTTAGGTACTAGGAAAGCTATTCCCATCAGGAATCCAGTTTTGTGTTTAAATGCTAGGAAAGAGTTGCTAGGCAAGGTGAGATGCCTTCTTTTTCCTTTTCTTTTCACGGAAAATTTACAAACCCATCTTAATTTTTAAAGATGGAAATCATAAAAAAGGCAAATTTTAAAAACGGAGTTCCAATGAAAATTCATTTCCCAGGACCAAAACATAAATAAATGGTACCTAACGCCTTTGAGGATGTACTGCTTCTCGATTAAAATTGGATTGTGACGCAGTTTGAGTGCATTTTATTTTGGGAAGCAGATTGGCTGATGTACCACACACCACCGAACTGGCTGGTGTGTGTACGTGTTACACTTCTCAAACTTCTACCTGTACACCATTCAAAGGAGATCAAAGTTATATGGCCCCAAAATGATGTATTTATTATATCCACACCGTTCATCCATTTGGAGAGTTCATTTTATTGCACGAGCCAAAACAATAAGTCATATCCAAATCTCAACTGGACCACACCACAAATAGCAGGGGGAGAATGATTCTCACCGTTAAAACATTCGCAGGGCCCACCATAACGTTTATTTTCCATCCAATCCGTTCACAAGGTAACACAAACCTGTATGAAGAGGCAAAACAAATATCATATTGATCCAAAACTTCTGTCATGCCCAAAAGGCTTTCAATGGTGGACGTTCAATCCCCCATTGCTTTTTGCAGTGTGGTCCAATTGATCTTTGTACCGATCTTAATTTTCGGATCAAGAATTACAACGAGATCGCCAAATGGACGGACAGTTTGGATATAACACATACCTAATGGTCGGACCCACAGAACTTGGTGACGTCAACACACCATCCAGTTCGGTGGTGTGTGGTACACCAGCCAATCCGCTTCCTTATTTTGGATCCCATGAACCAGTCCTACAGTTCAAGTTTGAATAACAGACCCAAGTAGAAATGGGTCGATCTCAGGCTGACGTGGCCCATTGACGCCCCTACCTTTCATCGCCATGCACTGATCATCTACTTACATCTACAAACACAAGCGTTCATGGAATGGGCCACACATCTACGTTGGGGATGGACTCTTCATAATTTAATTTCAGTGAGCTGCCTGAATTTTGGGCCGTGGGGCCCAACTGATGAATGTAGTACCATGTTAGCATGTGCGGGCCCTTTCATTGCGAGGCCCACCGTCCATCCATTCAGATCACTTTCCCACATGCGTCGCACGTGCCATCTACTAATGCTTATAAAACACATACAAGAACATGGTTATTATAATAACATAGATTAAAACTAGTAAGGTTCCAAAGCACCTACTTACATATAAATATAATGAAATGACAAAAACATGAAATAACACCGTCTCTTTTAGATCGATCTCAGCCATATTTCGATTCCCAGAGATTGAACCATGATCGATGAAAATCTAAAATGTGGGCCACACAGCTAAAACAGCCACACGCGGCCCACGAATGAGATTGGAAGGGTGATCAGAGCCATTAACACAATAGGAGATGTAGAGATGGTTAAGACCGCCGAGCTTGGAACGGGAGATGGTGATGGTGCATTTGTCCAGATGGAGGGTCGGTGAGGAATAGGCGATGGATGGAGCGTGATTACATCGACAATCAATCTCTGACCATTGTTGCAGTGATCATGGGCCCCACTTATGAAGTAGAATGGGCCAGGCCTATCAAGCTTAAAAGCGGTTTTCCCATCATTGAAAGAAGAGATGGGATTGGTTGTATTGCAGTGGTAGTAGCTTCTTTTATCCACAACAAGAACCGAATCTTCCTTGTACTGGAAATCTGTAAAGGGAAAAGAGTGAAAAAGAAACCGTTTCTTTGAAATTTGAAAGTGCTACAATACAATACAATGCACGGTGCGCACTTTAGATACCGCATGTATGGTTTCACTAACGTGCATTGTGAAGTGCCCATGAGTTTTGAGCATGTGGATGGTCCAGATTAATGGTCAAGATGTCATCAGGTGGGACCACCTTGGATCACTTCAAAAATGGGATTTTGTGTTGGGAATTGGGATTCCCAACAATAAAATCAGGAACTCTTCTTGATAGACAATCATGCATGGATAAGAACACTGAAAGAAGAAATGGGAGAGAGAGAAGAAAAAATTAGAAAGACTTACTTAGAGTATCTCCAACTTGGAATCTAATCTTGGAAGCCCATCGAGTGTAAATTTGGGTATCGTTGGAGTCGGGTTGTCGCCAACCGATGCCATCTCCGACACTGAATTGATTCGAAGCTCTGACGAGGACGGTGGAAGTGGTGGCGAAGAGGACAATGAAAAGGCCAAGGAAAGAAGCCATGTTCTTCTTTATTGATTGCAGTTCAGAAGGTTTGAGGCAGAGATTAAGAAGTTAATGGGTGATGAATGATGACTCTAACCTTCTGATTTAAGGCCTAATCGGAGAGGATTTGTTGGATGCGACCATAAATGGTTTTAAACGTGTTGGAAGCAGTTACCGTCAGTTGATGGCAGTTAGATGATGGTGGAGAACGTGGGTAGTTTTAGTCGCTTGGATATAATAGCCGTTTTATTTTTTATTTTTTAAATGGGAAGGGGAGGTGACTTTGCCAGATGAATGCATCCTCAAACGATCCTGATCGAGCATTTGGTGGGACTTTACACGGATAGTGATCTGTTGAAAAGAGTGTAACAATGGGACCATCCTAGCCATCCATTTTTCCCATTTAAAATCGACCATCCATCGGATGCATGCCATCTATCTTATTTACGAACACGGATTGTAGAGTGAGGAACTCACCCCGCTACAGCATTGCGAGTAAACTCTGTGGGGCCCACCGTGATGTATGTGTCATCATCCATGCCATCCATCTGTTGTTCTAGTTCATTTTAGGGTATCAGCCCAAAATTGAAGCATATCCAAAGCTCAAGTAGATCACACCACAAGAAACGGTGGTGATTGAACGTCCACCATTAGAAACTTCTTGGGCGGCCACAAAAATTTTGGATCATCTTATATTTGTCTTTTCCATTCATCCATGTCTTCATGACCTTATGAATAGGTTGGATGACAAATAAACATCACCAAGGACCCCAGGAAAGTTTCAACGGTGGAGGTCATTATCCCCACTTTTTTCTATGGGGTAGTCCACTTGAGATTTGGATGTGCTTCAATTTTGGGGTCATGCCCTAAAATGACCTGGAAAAACGGATCCACGGTGTGGATAATGACAGATATCACGGTGGGCTCCACAGAGTTTACTCACTATGCTATAGCGTACGCGTCCCCTATTTGCTGCCATCTTATCCTCCCAATCTGGAGGATTTTTGGTGAGTGGGCCATCTACATTGGGGCACACAGTATTAACTGTTTGGATCACTGAACCATGGGCCCATTTGGCCTCCTTTCAAACAGTTTGATAAAACCTTCAGGTAGGGGTGGCGATGGGCGTGGCCAGGACTGGGGTGGGGTTGGCCCTAGCCCGGCCTTGGTTGATCAACAGTTTGAAATAAATCCAAATTTCAGGGACTTTTTAAGATATCATAGATGGTTTGATCATAGAAACATGACCCAAAACTCATAAGTGCTTCTAAACTATGCATACATGTATGTTCAAAGGGAACTGATCATGTGAGGTGTCCTTGAATCATCCATTCATTTTGTACAATGGAGATCCACTTGATCGGACTGCAAGCATTACGCTAGGCCATTCATCATTGGCTCTGGTCCGGCTGGACACCGGGCTAAGAAATGCAGCTCAGGCCTAAGCCTTGGCCCTACAGAGCCAGCCACGAGGGCCATGTTGCCCGTTGCCACCTCTAACTTCAGTTCCGACCACTGTACGAAATCTCGAATATGGACTTAAGCCCACACATAACATCGATCTTTGGTGTGATATTGATGAGGTTCCTGAGTTCCAACTATTTTCAGAGGAATGTCTCTGGCACATTTTAATTGCATCACAAGAAATTGAAAGCACACACATTGTTGGTATTGCACTGTTATTGTAATCAATGTTTAAAATATCAATAATGTTTATCTTGTGTCTCACATGTGCAATAGGAAACCTACAACTAGTGTAATATATATTACATGTTCAATTCGATTCTTGATACTTTTTTTTTTATATATAAATTATGTTAAATTAATGTCAAATTATTATAAATTCATGATTTTTTTGTCATATTTTTCATAAAAGTCATGAAATGATAACTTCGAATTTGAGATTTGGAGGGGATAAAATTGAGTTGCGAAAAATTAAAAAAAAGAAAAAATTAGTTTCTAAAATTTCACAAATCAATTGCAATCTTTATATTCAAATATAAAATCAAACATATCTATAATTTGATCTGGTGAATGCTTTTAAATGTATTATTTATGTTTCCTCATGTCTTCTTATATCTATAAATTATATGAATAAATTTCTAAATATATTTGCATTAATTTAGTTAGATTGCATATATTGAACTTCATACTAAAAAAAAAAAAAAAACTTTCTTTTAATAATTAATGTTGTTCTGTTGAAAAACTCAATCAATTTTCTAATATTTTCTCATGTTTCCAACAATAATAATACATTACACGATACAACCAATATATCTCATACAATACTCAATACGTATCCATATCCCAAGAGCGTGATACATAATACGATACCAATATTTTAAACACTGATTGTAATCCCATGAATACATTCCCATACTTTGAAATAGACGTGAAATTACTTCAAAACTGTCAAAGTGTGATGGATGATATCCGCTTAGCACTAAATTTTAATCCCATGAATACATTCCCAAGCATTGAAATAGATGTGAAACTACTTCGAAACTGTTAAAGTGTGATGGATGATATACGCTTAAGCAGGCACTAATTTTTTTTACGAGTAATTCAAATTAAACTTTTCAAATTATGTGTCCCAGTTTAGATGTACCATTAACCAAGAATTAAAATTTTTGATTATTTGACTATCGGATTTGTGGACATCTCTTAAAGACTGTTAATCCTGAAAAGTATCCAATGGTCCTAAGTAAACAAATTAAGAGGCTACGATTCAGCCATTTGGGACTGTTCTTTCAGTGATTGTGGCTTCCACAAATTACTTGGTTTAATCTGATTTAATGTTGCCAGTGTATCAAGCATCACCTGCTGCCACGGTATCAAATACCTCAGAAAATTTGTATCATATCACCAGCGTAATTAACCGCAATATATTCCTGATAAGATTAGCTTCCATTTGGGACCAGGCGATCCATAGCCCGAGTGGTAGACTGAGGGAAAGATATCTCTTTTCAACACTGAAGTCTTGACATCAATTCGCCAGTGGAGGTGGGTAACACTGAAGTGTGAACCGACGATGGAAAAAAATAAAATAAGAAAGGGGCCTTTTTGCCTTGGTCGCAATTCAGATTGCAAGCATATGTCACGGCATTGGGGCTCCAATGCTGAGGTGGTCATGAGATTGGAGCCGTGCCCGTTTGGTACTACAGTAAGTTATATGGTTACATAAACAAGATGATCCTGACCTTTTATTTTCGGAGTTTTAAGTGAGCTTCTTTTCAATGTCATACACAGCTATGGTTCATCTGTTCGGTTTCCATTTCTTACAGTAGCACCTATATCATAGAAACCACAATGCAGAAGGTTCTGAAAATCAGGCCATCTCAGCATTCGGGTCTGATGGGGCAACACATGGTAGGATCCTGAGTCGTGATAGAGGCAAATCAAACTCTTAAGAAACATCGGTTGGCACGAATGAGGATTTTACTGACAATCCTCAGGATTCAGTGCATTTTGGGGCCACTGGCCTTCCATAAGTACCATTGACCCAATGGACCTGGAAATTTTCTAGACTACGCTTCTACATTTGGCCTTTTTCTTTCCCCTTTGAACGCGGACTACTTTTCGTGCCTTCTCTCAACCATCCATTGCCAGTCCACCATATTGAAGGATTAGGATCTTCCTATCCTGGAGATTACGGTCGCATTCCTCATCCACACTGATAACCATGGGTCCCAATTGCCAAATGAACGTCATAAGCAAATTTATATGATTTCCTATATATATATATAGGGAAAAGGTACTATGCGCTCAACCTCACGATAAGCTCCCATGAGGTCGAGCTGTGTGGGCCCCACCGTGATGCATGTCGACCATCAACACTGTGCATTTGATGGGTACCCTTTAAATTATGGGATATCCCAAAAATCAGCCATATACGGAACTCAGGTGGGACACACCATCTAAAATCTTGTGAAACACCGTTAAAACATATAAAAGCACTTGGTGGGGCCCACCTGAGTTTTGAATACTGCTGAAACTTGGCCTGAACCCTCACACAAGTGGGACACACATAATGGATGGGCTAGGTTTGCAAAAAAACATCTTTTGTGGGCCCCAAAAATAATTATGAATGTTTTAATGGTGCACGTCCCCTCTCCACTTCTATAAGTGGTGTGGTCCGTGAGTGGTGTGGTCCACACAAGTCACGGATTGACTTGATTTTTGAGACCTAGACCCACGATGGAATGGCTCATCTAATTGATGGGGTAGATGTTCGAAAGGCATCACGGTGGGGTCCACACAACTCGACTGCATGTGACGAAGCCGTGAGCTCGAGCGCATTGTACCTTTTCCCATATATATATATATATATATATATATATATATATATATATATATATATATATATATATATATATATATATATATAGTCTCTGTCACGCTCCAAACTCGAAAATCGGGCTCACAGAATTTTCGATCCCTGAATCTGGCGCCGACAGCCTCCGTAGAACCCCATTCTCGGCTCCTAACTCCCATTCGCCAGGTTCCAATCCTGGGATGCTACGAGGAAGATTTTCAATGTCAGTTTGATTCGCAATAAGCATAACCAAAGGCATAACCCACAAACAACAACTAAGAAATCCATTACATTTCCACTATGATCAAAAACTTTACAAGTACAATGAGCATAAAGGGAAATACAATGGTAAAGTACAAAAACTCCAAAATGCTCAGCAATGTGCTCCTGCCTCAGCGCTGCTGCGAACCAACGTTACCTGCACGCAACGGTCGTGCATAAGCTTACAGAAAGCTTAGAGGGTGGTGAAAGTGTGTGCGCAAGGTAGTAATATGAATGCAATGTCAGAGTAATGAGGAATATGCAGATGAAACCATAACATCATGAGCCGTACCAAGGCTATGCAATGCAAGACATGAATGGAATCGGCCATCCTAAGGCCATGCGATGTATAATGCAACTCAAGCATACAGATCCCCATCTATGTCCACACATCAATACAGCTCAAGGTATGGAATATCACCGGGGTCTAGTACACTCTAAACCAGATTGCCGCCACATCGCGCGCAACAAGGTAAGTGAAAAAGGCCTCACTATCCGTCTGCCAATATCGGGCGCGACTCGTCGATAGCGGACCCATTCCTTAAGCTGGTCAAACTCAGCCTATCCGTATTCGGCACTCAGTGCTCATCTACCCACTCGGTCTAGACGTTGGAGCAACCTCTTGGTACCATAAGGGTTTAGGGACTTTCACCCAGGGATATCTATAGTACCCCATGTAGAACAAGATTTTCGGTATCCAATCCTGTCAACCACGCTCTGTCTGTGGAGGCTACGGCCCCGATGTCGCTAGGGCGTACAATAACCATATCACACAAATGCGGAATGCATGAATCACGCTATCCAATCATGCAACCAATCCTGCGCATACCGTGCGCTCATGTAGGGCAACACCGCCTAACCGAAAGCATATAAACAACCTGCCCGAAGGCAAATGCTATGATCAGACAATCCTCACGTCAAGCATACATATGGTGCATATGATCATGAGTCATGAAACTGTACTAAACGTGTAAATGAGTGATGAACCATTCTTACAACGCAGATGGGCCTGGACGATCTATACATAACAAGTACGGCCTAGTAATGGGCCCTAAGGAGAGTCGTAATGTGGACATCCAACCAGCATTACACTCGCAATGTGGACGTCAAACCATCATTGCTCCCAAGTCACGATCTTCGTAAAACATCAGTACTTAGTCTGTAATGGATTTACACATTGCAATGGACCGTAGGTTGTCCCCATCGGACCTTACACATATATCAAATGGGCCATATCCTATGGGCCTTTTATTCATCAGATGGGCCACATAAATGGGCCACACCAATGGGTCTTATGTGCATTGCAATGGGTCAAAACCCGTGGGCCTAGAATTTGCATCAAATGGCTTAGTCTCATGAGTCTAATATGTGACCAATGGGTCACACCAATTGGGTCCCACATGTAGATCAAGTGGGCCTCAACCCATAGACCTAATCATGAGTCAAATGGCCGTAAACCCCTAGGCCTTAATCAAATAAAATGGGCCTAATTCATGGGTCTCAAATAAGTCCAATGGGCCTAATCCCATGGACCCTCTTTATAATCAAATGGGTTCACTTTCATGGGCCTTGAGTACATCAAATGGCCTAGTCACATGGCCTTGGATCATATCCATTGGGCCTAAACCCATAGGCCTTAAATATCAAGTTAAGCCCATAGACTTTACATATCAAGTGGGCCCAAGTTCTTAGGCCTTAAATGAATCAAATGGGCCTAGCCCATAAGCATTTTATAAATCAAATGGGCCTAGCCCATGCCATTTTCACAACCAAATGGGCCTAACCCATAGTCCTTGCATGCATATTAAAGTGGGCCTAAACCCATAGGCCTTATATATATCAAATGGGCATACTTCCATGGGCCCTAAAAATGCCTCAATGGGTCCAATCCCATGGGCCCTAAAAATGCCTCAATGGGTCCAATCCCATGGGCCTCATAATACACCAAACGGCCCCATTACATGGACCTCAGATCCACCTCAAAGTGGGCCCCAATGGATACCCATAAATGGATCAACATGGGCCCTATATACATACCAAAGTGGGCCCACTTTGACCATAGATCTGGCTCATTTTTAGCCCATTCATAAAAATGAAATAAAGAGAAAATAATGGATAGAGTAGATGTAACACAAGCACCATGGTGGGGGGTCCACATGAGCTAAGGATCAGCTCATGCCTTAGCTCACAAAATGAATGGACGGTCAGGATGCAACTCATACATCGTGGGTGGGCCCACTGACCGTCCAGCGGCCCACAAAGATGGCTGGACGGTGTGGACAATGCATTCATTCACATACTCCACTGAGGGTCTCATGTGGGGCCCATCAAATGGTTTACACACCATCTTACCCGTTCATTAGGTCACATAGACCTGAATGAAGGGCGAAAACAAATTTCAGTTTGATCCAAAGCTTCTGTGGGGTCCAAAAAGGATTTCAATGGAAGAATTCAGTTCACACTGTTCCTTATGGTGTGGGCCACCTGAGATTTAGATCGAGCTGAAATTTGAAGGGGGTCCACCTGAGGAGGGGACCCACCAAATGTACGGTTTAAATGGCATGTAAACATCAAGGTGGGGCCCACGGCAGGAGGCCGTGGGACCATGTCGTCCGCCCGCCGCAGCAGCAGCGCAGGCGCTGCCTGCGCTGGCCTGACAGCGGCCGTACCTGGCTGCCTCACCCTCCTCTCTCTCTCTCTTTCAATTTCAATTTTTTTGCCAAAAAGCATGCGTGGGGCCCGCTACCGGGAAATTCACTCCAGCCATTGTGTCCAATGGCCTGAAACAGTCGAAATGAGTCCGAAGTTCGAATTTTTTTGATGCTTGGAGAGTGAAATAAAACAAGATAATGTTCTTGAATGGTAATGACGCGTCCTTCGACGCCATGGCCCACCAGGTCTTCTAATCAGCCCCAAAATTCTACCCAACGGCTAAAATACCGTGGATAAGAGGATGGGAGGCTTGGATCGAACGCAAACATCAGGGTGGGGCCTATGCAAGGGGACCACCCAAGTCCCTTTCCTTTTTCTTTCTTTTTCTTCTTTTTCTCATTTCCTTAGAAACGTCCAGCGTCCCAGACGCTGGACGGCTGGCTTTCTTTAAAAAAAAATTTGTGGTGGGCCCTGATGAAGTGGGCCACCACTGATGGGTGTACAACGCATATGGTGGGCCCCACTTGAATAAATCTTGAAGAAAAAAAATATAATGCCAAGGTGGGATCCATTCAAGTGGGCCACACAATCCTTTTGCACAAAAATAAAATAAAATAGAATAAAATAAAATAAAATAAAATAAAAGAGAGAGAGAGAGACATGGAGAGTGGGACACGGCTTGTGATGGAGGGACCCGGTCATTATGGGCCCTCCCATACATGAAATCATACATCAAATGGGTCATTTTGCACATGTGACCATCAAAACTAAAGATCAACGGTGGGAATCCTTTCCCCACCGATATGGATGGTCTAGATGACCTTTCCAAATGAAAATAAACATCATGATGGGGTCCATGGAGAATGGCCCCATCATGGAATGATCATGATGATCCAAGTGGTCCATCGGCCACGTATTAGGGTCCCAAGTGAGATCCACACCATTGATCTGTGGGCCTCACTTGGTCCACCATAAAAATAAATAAATCTACCCTATAGAGGCACCCACCGTCCGATCTTCTCGCTCCTAGGGGTTCCTTGGCACCTTGTCTTCAACTTCAATGGTTAAGATGAAGAATGGAGGGTTGAGATGAGAGATTTTGGGGTAGGAAGGTGGGCCACTTGGAGCTTAGGAAAGTTGGAAAATTTTCATACATATGGGGCTTGAGATTCTTGCTTGGAGATTGAAATGAGAAAGAGAGAAAGAGAGAGAGTTGTAAAGGGAGAGAGAAGGAGTGATGGATGGATGGGTGAGTGATGGTTGTGTAAGAAAAACTTGACTTTTGAGGCTTTTGTGTAAGAGAGGTATGGGTTGTGAAGACTTTGGTGGCTTTTTGTGTAAGAGAGGTATGGGTTTGGGAGACTTTTGTGGTTGCTTGGGAAAAGGGATGGAAGTGATATGTATTTGACATGTGATGGATTGATGAGTGATTGATTGATGGGATTGATGTGATTGATGTGACACATCGTAGAGATTCCCTTGGTTTTCGCAACGCGCGGCGTTTTCTCGCACCGAACGTTGGCCCACATCTCTTGATCAGGGTATCGCCTCGGCACGCAAGTCGGGGCGTCGGAACCGCGGCGACGGCGCGGTCGCTATGGTATTGGTCTCGAGTTGAGTCGACTCGAGTTGTCGGCGTATGAATTAGGGTCGCGCGTCGATATCGTTTAAGGGTCGAAGGTTGCCAGAATTCGACCGATAAGACCGCGGAAGTGTACGGAAAGGTACGAACCAAGATACGCGTCTTACAGTCTCTTACGAACCATACTGCAAAGAATTTATGTGCGAGCCTTCATGTAAGTAATAAGATAAGGAGATCGGTTGAAAATCAACTGCATTGAAAGAAGGGAAGTCTCGAAAAAGACTCTTTCCTACACTCTTGAAACTAAGCGGATATCACACATAAGCCTTTCGTTGAAAGATTCTGTACAAGAATTTCATGTGGGCCCACTATTATCTTTGTGATAAATCTAACCCATTCATCCATTTTTGAAAATCATTATAGGACATGTGACCAAAAATGAGGAGGATACAAAAATTAAATAGGCCACATGAGAGGAAACAGTGGGGATTTAGTGATCACCGTTGAAACATTCGTATGGCTATAAAAGTGCCTGGTGTTTTCATTTCATCTCAGTGAAAATGACCTTATAAATAGTTTGGATGGAATATAAACACCAAGGTGAAGCCTACGAAGGTTTCAACGGTTAGCATTCCTTTCCCCACTGTTTCATCTCGTATGGCTCACTTAAATTTTGATCCTCCTCATTTTTCGTATAATGTCCTAAAATGATATCTAAAAATGAATGGATGGGTTAGATTTCAACCTAAGATCATAATGAGCCCCACACAGAATCCTTTCAGATCTTTGATGGAAAGGCTTTAGCACGAAAGCCGTGTCCCTTATACTGTGGAAACCGACTGGCCACTCCCCCGCCACCGGCCAATGGTGAGTGGTCAGTGCTATAATGTAGCTTTTCTAGATCATTTTATGTATGAGACCAAAAATAAGATATATCCTAATCTCAAGTGGACCACATCACCCAAAATAGTGTTGTTTACAGGGCGTCAACCATTAAAAAAATTTTGGGGGCCATAAAGTTTTTGACCAAGTCTTTGTTTTTTCCCTTCATATGGGTCTGAATGACCTAATCAACAGATTGGATGTCAAATAAACAGTGTAGTGGGCCTTAGGATGATTTTAACCGTGGGCATCACTCTCCCCACATTTTTGTGGTGGGGTCCACTAGAGCTTTTAATCTGCCTCATTCTTTGGATAATGCCTTAATATGATCGCTCAAAATGAATGGACGGTGTGGATATAATACATACATCATGATGGGACCCACAGAACTTGGTGAAGTCACTTCAGCTACTCAACCTCTCGTTAGTTAATCAGCGTCCCACTCCTGGGCGGAAGCGGATTGGTCGGTGTACCACACACCAGCTATATAGCTGGTGTATTAACGTTAACAGGTTCCGTGGGTCCCATCATAAGGTATGTGTTATATCCAAAACGTCCATCCATTTGGCAAGCTCGTCTTAAGGCTTGAGCTAAAAGATAAGACAGATATAAAGATCAAGTGGACCGCATGGCAAAAAGCAGTTGGGGATTGAACGTCTACCATTGAAACCCTTTTGGGGGTCCCAAAAGTCTCTGATCAATATGAAATTTGTTTTTCATCTTCTTCTATGTATTTGTGATCTTATTAACAGATTGGATGGAAAATAAAAGTTATGATAGGTCCTATAAATTTTTTAACGGTGAAAATCATTATCCTTGCTGCTATTTTTGGTATGATCCATTTGAGCTTGGATATAATTTATTTTTTGTTTAATGGTCTAAATTGATCTCAAAAAACATAAATGATAGGTGTGGATATAATAAATAAATCATTGCGGAGCATGTAACTTTGATCTCCTTTGAACCGTTAGTACAACTCGGAGGTCAAGGAGCGTCGGCGCTTGTCTAAGCGCGACACGTATCTACATCAGCTATATAGGTGTGGAACACCAACCAAACCGCTTCCCTCCTAGACGGAAGGGTTCTGTTAAGCTTATTGAGTAAACTGTGTGAGGTCCACCATGATTTATGTGTTTTATCTTCTCCGTCCATTTATTTTCCCATATAATTTATGGTTTGATCCCAAAAATGATGTATATATAATGTTCAAAAGGACAACACCGCATTTTTGTTTTCCATTCATCCATGTCTGCATGATGTATGATCTTATGAATAGGTTGGATGACAAATAAACATTACTATGGGACCTAACAAGGTTTCAACGGTGGAAATCATTATCCTCACTTTTTCCCCTAGCATGATCCACTTGATATTTGGATATGCTTCAATTTTGGGCTCAACCCCTTAAATTAGATGGAAAAACGGATGGACGACATAGATGAAACACATACATCATGGTGGGGCCCACATAGTACCGACCACCCCCATTGGCCGGTGGCGGAGGAGTAGCCAGTCCGTTTCCTAAACCCAGCGACGTGGATCTCCTGCTAAAAGCCTTTCCCACAAAGATCTGCGGAAGGATTCTATGAGGCCCACTGTGATCTTTGTGTGAAATCCAATCCGTCCATTCGTTTTTAGATATCATTTTAGGACGGTATACCAAAAATGAGAATGATCCAAAATTCAAGTGGGTCATACAAGATGAAACAGTGGGGAAAGGAATGCTTACCGTTGAAACTTTCGTCGGCTCCACCTTCATGTTTATATTCCATCCAAACAGTTTATGATGTCATTTTTCACTGAGATGAAATAAAAACACTGGGAACATAAACCGATACAAAACTCATGTAGCCATATGAATGTTTCAACGGTGGTTACTAAATCCCCACTGTTTCCTCTCATGTGGCCCATTTAATTTTTGGAACCTCCTCATTTTTGGTCACATGTCCTAAAATGATTTTGAAAATGTGATTTTAAAAAATGGATGGACAGGTTGGATTTATCGCAAACATCATAGTGGGCCCCACGCAAAATCCTTGCACAAGATCTTCTAACAAAAGGCTTTCTTGGAAAAACCACTTGCAATTCCATGAGTGTCTCCGTGAGTAGAGGAGTCTTTTTTGAAGACTCTCCCTCTCTTAATGCAGTTGAATCCCGCTCTTCTCATCTTACAGCTTACATGAAGGCTCAGACATAAGTTCCTTGGCATGCCTTTCTAGACCCAAAATCCAACATCTCAATTGGAGTTAGTCTGGACAAAGCTCAAATCATCTGCCTCCACAGTAATGACAGTATGGTACATTTTGACATGGTCCTCCTGGTTTCCCTGACTTAATGTGTGCTCAACACACGGGGGATTATTTTCAACATCACAAATCGAAATTCCAAATGAGACATAAATACGTGAAAACAGGAGCATACGCCCATTTTGATTCACATCCCAGTAAAAATATTGAATCCGGTACAACCTTCATGGGAAAGAAAACCGCCCTACATATCCAAAAAAGGATTTGAATTTTTTCGAAGCTAAGCGTATCGGTTTAGGTTTTGGGACTTGTCAATACCTTGACAAAAATTTCTGTCTTTTTTCTTTTTGAATGCAATGAAAATAATTGAAAATTCCTAAGGAAGGCAATTTATCAGTCTTCAAAAATCAGCCAGCCATGCCTACTTTGCTGAATTAAGAGAGCCACCACAGACAACTAAAGATATCTCATGCAAAGCTTGTTGGGACTCTGGGTTGCACCGCTGCAAAAAAGGTCAGGAGTCGATAATGCAAACATGAATGGATGACCTTGAGAGAAAAAATGGTGATGATTCAAATGCTCCATTAGACTTTTAGAGCATGGACGAACTCAAAAAACAAGTAATGGAAAAAAGAAAAAGAAAAAAGAAGGATAGTGGGAAAGAGCTACCACATTAATTTTAACAATTGGACAAGGCCCTATTGCACAGAATGCCAGGCATGAATCCAACCATTACCCGAACTTGTCATACCCTGACCTGCAAAAGAACAACAGATTCTTCAAATTCATAAGGAAAAAAAAGGTCACACAAGCAACTTTGATTCTAGAATGAAGTTTAACATCATCATGGATTGTTGCATATCAGTGTTTTTCTTTATGAAACGAAGCAGGAATGCAGTTCTTGATGGTGTTTTGTCTACTGTCATTAACTACCCAACAACCCTGGCATGCTAGCACCCCTGACCTTCCAACCTCACAAACAGTCCACATTTCTATCAATAATGTGATCACGAATAGGGGCTGAGTCCCCTTCACCAACCCCTTTATTAGCACACACAAAAAAAAAGGCAAAATCATCAACCCAAAATTTGAAGCTGTGGATTCTGTAGTTAATATAGATATTTACACCAGGTGGGCACAGTTCAAAAACCAGACTGCATCATCTAAGCTCTATGATTAAAATGGAATTTTTTTCAGTTGAATATAGAACGTTGCCCGTCTTGTTTTACCACCCATTCTCAGACCATCAGTAGCACGCAAGGTATGCTGTATCAGTAACAATGGCCGCAACGGTCACCACTGCTACTGATATGGATGTGTAATGACCGTTACAACCCCCATAATGGTTGGCAAAAAAATTTGCCCAAAAAGTTCTGAAAAGTAATTTAAAAATTCAGAATAATTTAAATATTCCAAATATGTATTTATTTTTTTAACATGTTTATGATAGCGTACCAGTCCACTCTTTGATGAGAGTGTTGTGTCTGGTTATACGGTGAATTTATGAACACAGTTGTGTTTCTAATATTTACACATCACAATCAAGCATTAGAACTAGAAATCAGGAAAAACCAAAAAAGGAGGAGGAGGAGGCATAAATACCACTTTTTTTCGATTTTTTTTTTTTTTAAATGGCCCTTGGATTTGGAAAATGATGATCCTTGCCATTTGGTGGTCAGTGTGGGAGGAAAGAAATGATAGATGCTTTAATGACAGGCAATCTTCGGTTCAAGCAGTTTGGTCTAGAGCCAAGAAGTTAACTTTATAATAGGGGGCTTTTGTCAATGGTTTTAAGGATAGTGATTTTCTGTTTCTAGGTTTCTAATCATCGTCTGCTATCTCAGCAGTCCTTTGCTTTGTCGTTGTTTCGCTTCCTTTAATATAATCTCATTATCTTTGAAAAAAAAAATGGCCCTCGGAACTTCTCTTCGCCCAAATCACTTTAATCTACAGTTTTAATCCTAAAAACTATAATAGTGGTCGAAATCTCCTATAGAATAATTTAGGAAAGTTTTTAGAATGAGAATAGTTGAAAAATAAGGGCAAAAATGAATTAAATAGAAAAAAGTGACCATTTTTTAACCATTATGGGGCAATGGTCATTTTGTCTCGTAACAACCGATACAGTCCCAAAAAACCAGCTGCCCCGTTTCATCCCTGTATCACGTAACGGTCTCGGCCTTTACCTATACGTATCAGCCTTTACGGCTGTATCGTAACAGATACAGAACACCTTGGTAGCACAGTAAGATTCTCTTATTGGTGTGGTTTTTGGGGAGTGATTCCATGGTCTGGCCCACCAGATCGATGGTCAAGGTAAGTGAACCACATCCAGGCCACATGATAAGGAGCACATGCCTGCTGCACGAATTATCCTCAAAGTAAGAGTATAGAATCTAGAGAAACCAGATAACCAACAAGCTCGTCTCATTGGCAGAGAACAGAAAGTGAAACATTTACCATGAGGTGGCAAGCACAGCCAACAAAATGTTCTCTTGGCATCTCATGTACTGCTCGAAGTAACAGCTTCCTTCTTGGACATCATCATTTCTTGGAATTGTGTGCGTTTGGCAATCCTGATGTCAATGATATTAGGTGGCAAAGGTTCAAGGTGGCCATTCTCCTTGACCAACCGAAAGAACTCCTGCTTGGTAAGACTCTTCTTCCGGATGAGTTCATCAACCACGGCATCCATGAGACTTCGATTGCGCTGTAGGATCTACAAAAGGTGCATGAAATACTAATTGCAGGAATTTATGACAGCTATTTGCAACCAGCAGGTTTCTTTCACATATAATAAGTACCTGTTTTGTGCGTTCATAACATATATTCAGAATGCGCAATGCCTCCAAGTCGATTTCCTGTTGATGAAAAAGATGATATTGCGAGACCATATGCAAATCATTAATAACCCAATCACTACAAGAAATACAGAAAGAAATGCAGATCTGTCCAACATACATTAAGCCGATCTGCGACCCAAAAATCGGATAACCCATAATGTTTCTCAGAAAGGCCACCCAGAACGTAGCTTCGTGCAGCTGACCTGGCATTATCTGCTGTTTCTGCCCAGATAGTGCTCAACTGCAGAATACATTTTCTTCGCATTACAAATCTTTCATGTGCATCATAGTAGCTGCTGGACTAATGAGAACATAAAGCCCCAGAAGAACAAGACACCCATGTCTCCTGTTATTATAAATAAACTCAAAATTGATGCTTTATCCCCACATATTAAGCCAGAAAGAAATCAAATCCAAACACTTTAAGCAATGAGAAACTAATATTTTAATCATCAAAGAAATATAACAACAATTAACTGGTTCATCAAAGCTAGTAAAAGAGAAAAAGAAGTAAATTCTATAGCTACAATAGGAGATAGTTCACTTGCAATGAATCTTACCATGTTTTTTTTGGGGAGAGGTCAGATTTTGGAAAACAAGGAATAAGAGTTGATGAAGGCTGCTATGTTATCAAGGCAAGGAATCGGTGGACCATCTTTTCGTACATTGTCCGTTTGCAAGAAGGCTATGGGATAGTTTCTTCATCTTATTTTGTGTAGCATGGGCAATGCTGAGTTCTATTGATCACTTAATTTTGATGTGGCATGGTGGGGGTAAAGGGGAAATTGGAATAAAGGTTTGGCAGCTAAGTCTATTAGCAGGGATTTGGTCCAATGGAAGGAAAGGAATGAGAGATGTTTCAGGAATCGACGGAATCAAGTATTGGAGGTATTTTGGCAGGCTAAATCATATGTAATGGAGTGGGTTCTTTCAGTAAAAGTTTTAGGTCAATTTCCGAATAGTTGGCTTGAGCTTTAACTTTACGTTGTTTAGGGGTGCATGTATTCTTTTGGCTTCGGCCTCATATCAATAAAACTAGTTGATGATGTGGTCACAGAAACAGTAATTATTATCATTCTTACATCGATTAATTGTAACTTATCATTCTCTCATCAACAAATTAAATTACATGTGGGCATTAGTTAAGAAGAATTTTTTAGCAAACTGCTACGATCTACATAGCAATTGGTTACTGGTTGCTGAAAGTGGGATAGGACATAAAAAGAAGCTGGCATCATCAAAAGAACTAGTGACCTCCATCAAACCTAGTTTTGATGGAAGTTGATACGGTGGCCAACTGGTATTGGGGGTGCGAATAGAGATGGCAGTTGGAAGTTGTTCTTGCACTTCCCAGGCAGTAGGTATCAAGGATTATAATGAAGTTGAAGGAACAACTAACTACAAGGTTTAAAATTTTTCAAGGCAATGTTGGACACTACAGTGGAAATTGATTCAATCAGTGCATCTTTTTTGCATAACCACTAGCAAGAGTAGTTCATTTTCTAAGGTGGATCAAGGGGGTGCCGGGTTAAGAAGTTTGGAGGTAGTGAATGCAGCATTGCTAGGAAAATGGGTGTGGAGGTTTGGGGTGGAGGATGGGAGTTTATGGAGGGAGGTGGTGGGTAGGAGTGACTTGGTCCTCATTGATGTATAGGTCTTCTTGCCTTTGGAAAGTGGTAAATTCGATTAGAAGGTATGGGAAGGGGTGGGGTTCGCCTTAGGAAATGTGATGCAGAACCAATGCATGAACTCAAATAATGTGAGAGATCAATCAGCAAATTAATTTAAATAATTAAAAATCACAAGCATGCTAAATACCATCTCACATTCCATGATTCTTATAAAAAATTCAAACCTAAATTAACGAGCATACGTCCTGCATGACATTAAATACATGAAACTAGGATCTAATGGATGTAGGAACATCCAAATAGCATAGAGATTATCCTAAATTAAAAGGGAAAATCTAAAACTACCTAGGGCTATCTCGATTTGGGTGTGGGTAAGGCTAGGGTTTAGGGAAATTAGGGAAAACTTGAAATTATAGTTTAATTGGGTAAAGAGAATGGTTATTTAGGCTTTAAATAAAGGGAAATTAGAGGTCTGGATGGTTGATGTCTAGGGATTTGAGATGAATGAGGGGAATTTGGGTTTGAAAAAATTGTTGAAACTGGGGATTTTTGAAATCGGGTATTAGGGTTTATGTTTGGATGAGGGAATGGAGAGGATTTTGATGGGAAAAGATAAGGAAACAAAAAGGGATGAAGGGGGACCGTATAGCCAGCCCTACAGGCTCACACATGTGGTCGTACGGTCACACGCGTGGGTTTGGTAGGGTAGGGTTTTGGGTTCCAAGGTTGGCTTTGATATGGGAACGATGAAGGAGAAAGATTGGAAGAATTTGGAAGGGGATATGAGGAATCTAAATGAGAGAAATCGAAAGCTGTAACAAATACCTTGAAAAGAAGAAACTCAAAATGGATAAATGAGAACCTCATGCCCTCGTTGATGGAAGATCGGCATCGCACCAATCTCTCTTCCAAATCACATGGAAGACTTCTTCGCATCTCATGAAGATTAGAGAAGAAAGAGAATTTTCTTCTTTCTTTCTTCTTTTTTTTTTTTTTTTTGGAAAGATAACTTGTATTAAGAGGAAAAAAGAAGAAAAAAACAGGAGAAAGGGAACTGCTGAGGTAGCAGATCCTACGAAACCTGCAGAAACGCTAGATCAACATTAATCTCATCCATATGGGAGGCCCATTCAACAATGAAACACTTAACAAAGGAACACACTAAGATAGGGGGCTTCGACTCGTTCCGAAAACACCGATTGTTCTTTTCGATCCAAACAGCCCACTAGGTCGCCAGAATCGCCATGCGCCATAACCGAGATAGAGGTTTGCCTAGTCGAACACCATGCCAGGCCTTGAGTAACATATCCACATCTCTAGGGAAGCACCAGTTAATTTTGAAGCAAGATAGGATGGCTGCCCAAATTGAGCTGACAAAGGAGCAGTGGATGAGAAGATGATCCACAGTTTCTTCATTGGACATGCAGCATAAGCACACATTAGGGAGGATCATTCCTTTTTTCTTGAGGTTATCGACGGTGAGGATTCGACTCTTCCCAACCAACCATCCAAACACTTGCAGCTTAGGGGGGGCAACATACTTCCATATGAAGTGAGGATGCTGCTTAGGGGGCCATTGTTAGAGACTGATAGCTGTTTGAAGAAAGATCTGACCGAGAAAACAGACGATTTATGTACTCTCCAGATAATGTTGTCCTTACGAGCCTGAGACAGGAAGGCGTGTTGGATGCAATCCATAAGTCCAAAAATTCGTTAATTTCCCAATCTTTGAGATTTCTCCAGCATTGAATGTTCCAAACAACTTTGTCTGCTTGAGTAGAATAGCTTTCCTCGATGGAACTATTTTTGTTACTCGCCACCCGAAAAATGTTGGGATATTTGTCTTTCAGAGGAATATTACCTAACTAGGTATCCATCCAGAATCTGATGCAGTCTCCCTTGCCAACTTCAAACCCAATCCTTTTGAACATCTCACGGTGCATGCGCCATATGCCTTTCCATATTGTAGAAGCCCTGTACAAGGATGATTCGCTGGTCCACCACCCCCCTTCTGAAGTCCCATACTTACCTTTGATTATCTTGTTCCACAGGCAATCTTTTTCAGTGCCTAAACGCCAAAGCCATTTCCCTAAAAGGGCCTGATTCATTGCTTTAAGTCTTTTATACCAGCTCCTCCATCTTTAATATTCTTACAGACCTGTCTCCAATGTATGAGGTTGTATTTCTTTTTATCATCCTTACCCTGCCATAAAAAGTTGCGTCTAAGAGAGTCGATTACTTTGAGGACCTTAGCGGGGCAGCGAAACAGGGACGTGAAATACGTGGGGAGGTTAGATAGTGCTACATTTATCAGAGTGAGGCGCCCTCCAATGGAAAGATACCGGCTTTTCCACCCAGACAGGTGGTTATGGAATCTTTGAATAACCTTATCCCACTGATGGGATTTGGGCAAACCAACACATAGAGGAAGACCAAGGAAAGAAGTTGGGAAGGATCCGGTGCAGCACCCCATTATTTCTGCGAGCTCCTTAACCTCCTGGCTATCCAAATTGATTCCATAGATTTTGGACTTAACCATATTCACTTTCAGCCTTGCAACTGCTTCAAAACATCGTATAGTTGTTCGCAAGTTGGCAACAGTTTCAGACTTTGCTTCTGAAAAAAAAAGGATGCCGTCCACAAATTGCACATGAGATATTGGATGGAGCATTACTTTCATTGGGATTCCTCGAAGGATGCCTTCCATCTGCCCCTTCTGGATCATTGCAGATAAAGCCTTGTCGATAATGAGAAAAAGCAGGGGAGATAGAGGATCACCTTGCCTAAGGTCACGAGAGCTTTTGAAGAATCCCTTCAGCGATCCATTCAATAGAATTGAGAAATGAGCGAAGCTGATGCATTCCCAAATCCTTGTCCTCCATTTCTCCCCAAACCCCATACGCTTCATCAGATACAGAAGGAAGTCCTAATCGACGTGGTCATAGGCCTTCTCCATGTCCAAATTGCAAAAGACGTATTTCTTCTTCGATCGATGGCCTGTGTCGAGACATTCAATAGCAATGAGAGCTCCGTCGGTGATCTGTCTCCCCGAAACAAAAGCGCACTTATTAGGACTAATAATGGAGCCGATAACAAGCTAAAGCCTGTTTGCAAGAACCTTAGCCAAGATCTTGTACAGGCTACCAATAAGACTAATAAGTCTGAACTCCCTAAACTCTGATGCTCCCAGGAACTTGGGAATCAACATAATGAAAGTCGCCCCAATATTTTTGGAAAGCCTTCCTCTATCATGGAATTCATTGATAAAAGCCATCACCTCACCCTGAAGCAGATCCCAGAAAACTTGAAAGAAGAGAATTGGATATCCATTTGGGCCGGGAGCCTTGTCTCCCTGTAAAGCCATCACTGCCTTCTTAACTTCATCCAGAGAGAAATGCATCTCTAGAGAAGTAGCAGCTTCATCACTGATACGATGGAACGAGAGATTGTCCAACTGGGGCCTGGTCCGTCCTTCATTTCGAAGAAGCCTTTAAAAATAGGATATTGCTTTGTTGTTGATCGCCTCGTTATCTTCGATCCGATTGTCGTTAATGGTAATGCTGCTGATGCGATTGGCCTTCGCATGCATGCTGGCTACACAGTGAAAGTACCTAGTATTCCTCTCCTTCCTTTATCCATTTAGCCCGGATTTTTTGCTTCCACGAGATTTCGTCTTGAAGAATTTTTGCTGAGAGGGACGAATGAGCTGGATTCGTTTTGCCAAAGTATCTTTGGACATTGAGGTAGATTCAGTGAGAGTGTCGATCTTCTGAATTTCTAATAAAATGGATTCCGTCTCCTCTTCCAATCTTCGACGTTCCTCCTTTGACCACTATCGCAAATTTTCTTTTAGGCTCTTTAGCTTGGAGCAAAGGACGTGGCCCGCAAAACCATGAGATTGGGACTCCTTCCACCAATCAGCCACCATAGATTTGAAACCTGCACCATTTAGCCAAGAAATATCAAAACGAAAGGGCTTGGGGCCCCAGTCTACCTCCTTAGCAGACAAGAGAATGGGCCAATGGTCTGAAGCAGTCCTAGGGAGGACGGACTGAGAGGAGGGCAAGCCATTCCGGGGAGACAATAAAACAATCCAACCTGGACAAAATCGGGTCAAGTCTCCCATTCGTCCAGGTGAAACAAGAACCATATAATGGAAGGTTGATGAGACAGTTACTGTTGATCCATTTGGAGAAAGCCACCATATGAGGTTTCAATTTGCTCCCAGAAGATTTTTCTCCCGTGAACCGGATGGTATTGAACACTCCAGCAAAACACATTGGCCCGCGAAAACTCTGACAAACTACTGATATCTCTTTCCATAATTCATCACGTAAATCGTTGCTGGTCGGCCCATATATTGAGCAAATGAGGAAATCCGTAGCAAGAGCATTGCTTCTCAGGGTAGCCATGATAGAGAAGTTGCCGACTAAGTTGTTCAGAAGAGAATAAGAAGCCAACTTCCAAGCGAATAGAATACCCGCAAAGGTGCCCGAAGCTTCTTTTGCCACCCATTGAACACCTGATGCCTTCCAAAGCGATCTCATAAGGCGATCATCGAACGTATTCACTTTGGTTTCCTAGAGACAAATAATGTGGGGGTTGTATCTGCTACAACAGTTCTTTATAAGTCTTCTTTAGACCCCACCCCCTGAACATTTGACGAGATAATCTTCATGAGAAAACAACACTTCCCCGGATGCCCTTGGCTCCATCTTCATTCGTAAGCTGAGTTGCAATGGGTGAAGGGGTAACTTTTCGCTTCAGGTTCCTATTTCTTCCTGACCTTGGGGACCGTTTGTGGGGGGTTCTGTTTTGGTCTAACGGTCTGCCGCTATTCTCTATGCATTGGAAAAGAGCGAGGAAATCCTCCGGACAATCGCCAAAAGAGAGACTGAACAGTCTCCCAATATGTCCCATTGCATCACGGATCCATTTCTTCCTCTGGATTTTCTTGCTCAGAGAAGCCCTTAACTCTTCCTCAATCAGTCTAGCTTTAGGATTTCCATTTCTGATCTGGAGGGGTTCCGTGATGATAATCGCTGTACCTGGGGAGTCTTGAAAAAGAGAGAGGAGGTTGCGCTCGGATCCCACGAAAGATTTGAGACAAGATATCAGATTTGGAAGACTCTGGGGATGATGGGGGATGTGAGTAGGAGGACGTCTCTTCATCCCGGAGCAGATCTTCAGAAGGAACGTCCAAGGGAATCAGCTGCAAGTGCGGATTCATGTCTTCCTGGCAGGCGATACCATAAGAACATTTGAGACTCGTGTCGGACTCAGCGGCAGAAACTGGAACATGGGAAGAGAGAGCGGTAACCTAGGTAGGATGATAGTTGCGACCAGTGCCAGGTGACCGGTTGAGATCAATATGGGTAGGATCGGGATCATCGGTTCGAGTCCCGAAGCAGTAGCCTCGTTTTCCGATCGAGGTTCCACCCTCAATGCACCCACTGAGCCGGAATCGAGGCCAGTTGTAAGGGTAGGCTTGGAACCGAAGCAAAGGAGGGTCGCAGGGATCTCGGCACGTGAGATAGCCAGCTCATGGCAGATAGAACGTGTCGACATCTCCATATTCGGAGTGGCTACAAGAGAACGGGCAATAACATCAGTCGCACCACATGTAGCTCTCGCCTCGGGATGGCTGTCATGGCGAGCGAGTCGAGGTCGGGCCATCGCCGACTTTTCGCCACGTGTATCTCTCGAGACGGACGAACTGAGGCGGTGGGTGTCTCGAGGTCGGGACGCGGCTGGATGATCGGCACGTGGCAAGCGGTCTGGCAGCGAAGAGAGAGAACAATTAACGCCTCCACTTACCGCACTGAAATCTTTCGGTGCTCCGCGTGTGCATGGAAGACAGGTAGCATCTTCTTCCCTATCATGGTCATAGCTCGGAGCCAGCGGTTGCGGTTGTAATCTGCATTGCCATAAGTCACCCCAGCGAGGTAAGGGGGAATTGGGACCTTCCCTTTGGATCGGGAGATCGATCGTTCTATCTTCCACCAGGACAACAATGGATGTTGGAAGGGGCGATCCCTTTCTTCTGTTGACTCGGACTCTTATGACACCCATCTCCACCCCTCGCCGTGTTTTCAAATCCAACTCCACGAAGGAGCCCAGGCACGAGGCAGCTGCACGAAAAAATTCTTCGTTCCATAATTCGAGTGGAACACCCCAGATGAGGACCCATATGTCCTCATCACCGAAAGCAGAGAATTCGTTCCAAGATATTACACCCGTAACGGGTCCTTCCCTATGGATTGCTCCCGCCACGATCAGAGCCTCCAGATTAACTCCAGGGTCGGCTTTAACTCAGATTTCGTTGTAACCAATGAGGGCGCAGACTAATCGATCCGGCACGAATGGTTGTGCATTCATCGATCCAGTCATAGATTTGAGAGATGGTGGCATCCCCACGAGCAAGGATCACCACATAATCCTTCAGCGCATCCTTAGCCTTGAAAATGTCAACGGGTCTGATACGGATGGAGTGGGGGGATTGTAATCCTTCTTTCTTTCTTTTTTTAAATGAGCAAAACACATAAGAGAGGTCCCACCCTCTCTTTATATAGTCTTAAGAACTTTAGAAAATTACAAACTAGTCCTTGTTTTATGTCTTTTAACTAAAATAACCCTAGTCTATATATATATATATATATATATATATATATATATATATATATATATATATATAACCACTCATAAAGTGTCCAAAGCATAAATCAAACATAAACTAGATCCTAAAACATGTCCTATGATGACAAGAATGGTCCACAATCAACCGCCCGATCATGTAATCCATGCGATCCAACAATCCGATCACCGAGTCCCGCAAATCCAACAATCCAAATCAATCTTTAAAGCAATGTGCATTTTCCCAGTGTGGGGTCTTCTAGATGCTCCTACATGCACTATGGGGTCTTCAACACGGATACTCACCTAGCCACAGAAAAACTAGGACCCACCTCCTCCTTTGGTACATACACAAAAGCATACACTATGTGATGTCCTCATCAAAATGGCTTGAAGATTAGGTTTTGAGATGATATATGAGTGGGGGAGTATTTGGGTGAGGTTTTTCCTAGGCTGGCATGGTTGTCAGAGAAGGGGGGGGGGGGGGGGGGGGGGGGTATACAATAGTTACAAGTTATTTTTCCTTTCAAGGTGAGGAAGTAATATGGTTTTCGCTGTGAAGAAGGAATTTAGACGATGAAGAGTTTGAGTTGGTAAATTTGTTGAAGCTTCTCTCCAAGGTGAGGCCGGTGCTACCAAAATCGAAGTCAATGGTGTGGTTAAAAGAGAAGTTGGGAAAATTCTCTGTAAAAACTTTTTTCAAGATGCTTAGTTGAGGGGGATCCAATGATGGGGCTAATCCATCCGTTTTTGTTTAGTGTAATGGTGCACCTCTAAAGGTGGAGGCTTTAGCATGGCCTGTGGGATGTGACAAGGTGCTCAGGATTGATAATCTTTGCAAAAGAAAGATGGTCCTCCCAAATGTATGTGTCATGTGTCTTCATGATGAGGATTTGGTGGATCACTTATTCACTATGACTTTGCACAACAACCATGGGAAAACTTTCTAAATCTCTTTGGAGTATCGTGGGTGTGACCAAAATTTATTGGTCAATTCAACATGATGTGGCACGGTGGTGTTTCAAGCAAATTGCGATAAAAAGTTTGGTAGCTAACCCTTCTTGCGGGAGTTTGGTTCTTATGGCTAGAAAGGAATAATCGGTGTGGTGGAGGTTTTTGGTAGGGCTAAATTGCATGTGATTGAATGGGCAAAGGCATCAAAGGCTATTGATCATTTTCCCAATAGTTGGTTTGAGTTGTAATTGTTTTTCTTTTGTTTTTGTGTAGTGCATCTCTATATATTCTGGTTATGGCCTTCTTTTTTAATAAAATGTCTTGCAATGTTTAAAATAATAATAATAATAATAATAATAAATTTCTAAGGTGTATATCAAACAATTCTTTCTTCTGCAGCTTATAATATATCCCTCATAAGATCACTCTATTACACGTCAGTTGTGAGTTTTTGGATTATTGTGGATGATGGATAAAGAAATGTGTTTCATCTGCAAAACTCTATGTGCTCATGAATGGTTCACAGAAAGGTTTTTTTGGGGGGTCTAGAGGGCTAAGCCAGCAGGACCCATTAACTTCAATTATCTTTGTCATGGTGTATGCAGTGTTGAGCAAAAGGGAGAAGGGAAGGTCTTTTGAGAGGCTTTAGAGTGGATTAAATCAGAATTCCAAATCAAACACTTATAGTTTGCATATATACATTGATTCTTTGTGACACAGAAAGTAAGCAGTTAAATTTGGAATGCATCCTGAGATATTTTGAAGTAATTTCAGGCATTCCGGTCAATCTGTCAAATGGCATCAAGCTGGGGATAGAGAGCTAAGTACAGGGTGTAAGGATGACTCGCTCCCATCTACTTATCTGAGATTGCGGCTATGTATTGAGATACCTAACAAGTGGTCATGGGATCCCGTTATTGAAAGGGTTCAATGAAGATCATTGGCCTGGAAGGGGAGATACCTATCATTAGATATGATATGGTCCACTCATCTTAAATCACTTATGTTGACAAACCATATGCTAGTAGTAAAGAAGAGAGTCTGCTATCAAAAGCAGCATTGATTAAGTATAGAATGCGTGATAACTGGTGGAGTGCAGCCGCTTCTTCTAGATAGGTATCTTCAAGGATCTGGAAAATATCTTATCCTTGGAAGATTCTATTGATAACAGCATGTGTTTTTCTCTAGGATATGGGAGTAAGATAAGGTTTGCGAAGATGAGTGGCATGGCGATTACCCGTTTAATAGCAAGCTTGCCTCCTCGTATGTTTAATCTCTCTCCATGAGGTTAGTGTCAATGAGGTATTGATGTAGAGCGGGTCGAGGACACTTTCATGTCCAAGATGGATCAGAGAAGGCCCGATCAGAGGCAGAAGTCATCAAGACCGTCAGAACCTTAAAACAGGCATATCTCGCAAACTAGAATGAGTTACTTGACGTACCATATATGATTTTGAAGTAGGACGAACTACTTTATCCAACCAACCCGGCTATGCCGGGTTGCCCATTCCAAATTTGCAAGATTCCATCAGATCGACGGTCAAATTCCATGTTTATTTCCGTTTTTACTATTTATAGTAAGTTTTAGTTTGATTATAACTCTTCATCCGTTGGGCTTTAGGAGTTGTGTCCAACATGAAAAGTGCTTAGAATAATTAGGAGAATAATGTGGTTAAGCCACATAGGACACTTACTATAAAAGTAAATTTATTATTTATAGTAAGTTACGAATTTTAGGGAGTTTTAGTTATAGTTTGCTTCTGATTTCTCTCCCATTGCTTGGTATCCCTATTTAAAGGGTTGTGAACTCGTTTATTTCATCTATCAATCAATCATTCAAGAAGTTTCTTTCATATATCTTAAAATTATTTCTATTTCTTTTCCTCGTGGATTCGAGAAGTCTCTGTGAGGAGTCCAGAGAAGCTCCGTGGATTCAGAGTAGTTATCCTTGAGGAAAACGGTGATCGACCTCATCACATTCATCCCTGCGTCAAGTATTCAAACGGATTGGAGAGAAAATTGTATGGGTGCCTCTCTAGTCTTTTCAGAAGAATATTAAGGAGGAAGATTTTATTAGGTTCTTAGCTTGTCTTGAAGGGGGTAAGTCTCAATCAGGAGGAAAGGAAAAGAGGGTGTGGAAATGGACAAAGATTGGATGGTTCCATGATGATTGATGACAGAGGGGTAGAGCCGTAGAGGACAAGAGGTAGAGAGGCTTCGACAAAGTGGGTTTGGGGGTGTGAAGAACAATTCAAAAGAGTTCTTGCCTTCGGATAGATTGTGGGAAGAAATAGAATCATCACAATTGAAAATTATGCAGGAGGAAAATTATCATCAATCGTTGTTGCATGGGCCAAAGGAATGAGGAGAAAATCAGTTACTCATACATTGTGCTTTCACTTCTATGGTATGGGAAAGGCTTTTACAGGTATTTAGGGTGGCATGGATGATGAATGTGCTGATAAAGTATTAGAGGGAATTCATGGCAAAGAAAGAAGAGTGGATTTTGAGCTTCCTCACGACAATATGGTCAATCGGGCAAGGGATCCTTTGCAAATTGGATCTTGAAAAAGCATACAATCATGTCGACTGGGCATTCCTTTATTATATGTTAGAGATGATGGGCTTTCAATTCAAATGGAGGGTATGGATGAGAATTTGTCTCTTCCCCTAAATTCTCAGTATTGATTAATGGGTTTCCTTTTGGCTATTTTAGGACATCCAGGTGCCTCAGGTTGGGTGACCCCCTGTCCACTTTTTCCTTTTGCCATAGTGAATGAAGCTTTAAGCAAAATGTTGACAAGGGGTTAGGCGGTAGGCCCGTTTAGGGGGTTTGTAGTGGAGAATTTGCCTTATCCTATTAGCCACCCACAGTTTGTAGATGATACGCTTCCTTTTTGTGAGGTTGATGACAACATGGTCTCCTTTCTGAGTATGACTATATGTTGGTTCGAGATAGTTTCAGACTTGAAAGTCGATCTTTCAAAAAGTGAAATTTTTGGTAGTTTCAAACCTAAAAGTCAATCTTTCAAAAAGTTAAATTTCGGGGGTTAATTTGGCCCCTCAAGTATGTTCTTCCTTTTTGGATTCTTTTGGTTGTAAGGTGGCGTCTCTTCCCACTCTTTATCGGGGTTTGCGATTGTGTGTTGGTTGGCTGCCCCCTGGTTTTATGGGACAAGATTGTTGAGAGAATGGAAAGGAAGCCCTCTACCTGAAAACAAAATTTGTTATCCCTGGGAGGAAGATTAAATTTGATAAAGGCCTCCCTCTCTAATCTCCCAATCAACTTCTTGTCCTTGTTCCAGTGCCCTAAGTTTGTGGATGGTGGATAAAAGACTCTTCCCTTTATTGGGCCTCCTACATTTGGAAAGGAATAGCCAGGGTGGCCCCGATTGCTTTGATAGGGTTTCCTTCTTATTGGGAAATGGTTCACAAAGAAAATTCTGCCTGGACATGTGGTGTGCTTACCCCACCCTAGTTGTATCTTTTCCAGCTCCGTTCGCCATTGTTCCCAATTCTAATGTCTTGGTGTGGTGGGTGACTATTTTTCAATGGATGTTTGGAGGGGGTTGGCTTCCCTCCTATAGAAATCTATCGGATTCGGATTTGCGTGAATTTATAGGCCTTCTTTCCTGATTGCAGGTTTTCTCCCCTTAAACTCGAAAGATACTCTTCATTGGTCACTGATGGACGGGATCCTTTTCGGTTGGATCTCTTTATAAATCACTCTCTACACCGGCGATTTCCTCTGCTTGCTGCCATTCAGGTTCCCTATGGTTTTATAGGGTGCTCCCCAGGGTTTTCTAGGGTACTCCCTAAGGCAGCAGCGTTCGGGTGGCTAGTGGGGCAGAATAGAGTGCAAACAATTGATAGCTTGAGAAAAAGAGGTGTCTACCTCTCTCGAATGTGTCTTCTTTGTCTCAAGGTGGAGGAATCAATGGATCATCTTTTCATCCATTGCAACTTCTTTTCGGATATTTGGTGGAGCATTCTACATTTAGCTGGGGCGTCATGAGTAATGCCCGAGTCAATGGATCATCTCTTTTGTATGTGGCACGCCGACTCAGGAGGAGCTCTAAGAAAAAGAAAAATGGCGTATCATCCTAATGGCCTTTCTTTGGACTCTATGGGTAGGGAGGAATAACCACTGCTTTCGGAACCAGAGTTCTACATCAGCAAGAGTATTCTCGAGAGTGTTAGTTTTGTTTAGGGACTGGGCTTCATAATCATTTGTAGTGGCTCTGCTAGGGGGTCTGGGGTCTTTGTATTTTCTTTATTTCTTCTTTTTTCTTTTTATTTCTTCTTTTTTACTCAGAGCTCTTTCCTTTGCTTAATAAATTTCTATTCTTTCAATATATATATATATATATATATATATATATATGAAAGAAGAGGAACATAATGGAAGTTTCAATAACGCGCTAGTCACCCAAGTGATAGATAGGACTCATAATCAAGAGTCTTTTGGGGCTAAATCTTTGAAAGAGTTTGCGAAGGCATCGATGAGAATGTTTGGGCTGTGATGGGTAGGGAATTGAACTTGAGGTTGCAGGGGTATCCCCTATTTAGTTGTGAATTTGCCTTGGGAGTTGGGGCCTTGTTTAATAAAATTCATTTACCGATAAGAAAGATCATTCCATTACACAAACATGTCGGTTTTATCCATTTTTATTTTTTTCCCTATGACCTTACAAGATTAGGGTATGGCACATGTGATACCCGTGGAGTGAGGAAGGGATAGAGGGAAAAGAGACAGAAATTGGGAGGGGAAGAGAAAATAGGAGAGAGGAGGGGAGTGTCGTCCTCTGCAACATATGTTTCATGCATCACATGAAACATCCAAGTTTGTAGGGCCCAACATGTTTTAAATGTATATAATCCACTCTGTCCATCAGGTTCTATACTTGATGTTAGGTACTGAGATAAAAAATCAGCTAGATCCACAACTCAGATAGGCCAAACCACATAGAATAGTTGAAATGGAATGCCAACCATAGGTTTGTGTGGGGGCCAACATATGGTGTATCTTTCATCAAATCCGTTATTTAATCATGTCCCAACTCACCAGGATGAAGAGAAGATACAAAAATCAGCCTAATAAGTGGCCCATAAAATGTGAACTTAGCAGTTTTGGGAGCAAATTTACATTGTTCACATTGGTGTGGCTCATGTGAGTTTTTAATCCAGATTATCTTTTGAATGGTTCAAATAATGATTCTCAGCTGATGGACAGAGTGATTTTATATATACAACATGGTGGGCCCCATAGAGAGCTTGGCATGCTCTCCCTTTAGTGCCAGCTACATGGGCTGCACACATTAAAAGAAGAAGGAAGTGGGTTCAGTCTAAGCTGTCCTTGGTGTGGTCAAATCTCAACCGTTCCTTGCCAAGCAGTTACATTTTTATGAAAAATTTACACACCCTTAAACAGTGTTTTGAACATCAATTGTGAGGGCAAAAATGTCCAAAGCTATTGGCATTATATAAAGTAGAGATGAGATATGTTGCAGATATGGTCTGTTCTGTTAAATTTTAGCAGCATATCTTCTGTTTCTTGCTTTTGGTAGGTACCTGGATTAGGCACTAGATCCAAGGATATGAGTAGAGAGCCACGAGAAATTAAGGGCCTGTTTGTTTTTTCAAAGCCAGTGAAAATACACTGTAAATAGGTAATTTTTACGTTTTCACTGTGTTTGAAAATTCATAGGAATTTGTGCCTTTGAAACCAGTTCAAAATAGATAATTTTAATTTTTGAACTGTACAGTAATGTATATGATATATCCGTTCCGTCCATCTATTTTACTACAATATTTTGAAGCATGAGACAAAAAATGAAGCAGATCCAACACTCAAGTGGCCCACACCAAAAGAAACAGTGGCCCCACCAAGTTTTTAACGGTAAGTATTCAATTCCCTTTTTCATATGGTATGGTTCACTTGAGTTGTGGATATGCCTCCTTTTATTTCTCATGCTATAAATTCAGCTAGCATAATGGATGAACGGTATGGATAAGCGAAATGCATCACAATGGGACCCACAGATATTTTGTAATGTTCTCGGTTTTCGTGTCAAAAAAGTAGGTAGTCAAATCAGGTACGGATGAAAATGCTGTAAATGCATGAGGAAATAATTATTACTCTTCTACATGGTATTTACCAGTGCACTGATAAATCAAACAAGCCCTAATAACGCCAGAATGGTGTATGTTACCTCACCTTATCCTCACCATACCAAATTTCATCTGCTGCACGTGGCGCTAATTGAACTGTGATATGATCCAGGAGAGATTGTCGACTGCACAAAATAAAACGGAAAAAAGAAAATAAGATTAAGATGATGCTTTCAATTAGTGAGGGAAAAGAAATGCTGCTAAAAAAACTCCCTGATGATCTTAGACACTATCCCCTTTTAAAGAGCAATTATTACTTCTATTATTTGAAGAAATATTCCAAAATTGGGGCTGAGGAAGTTTTCGGAAGAAATGTAAAATACAATGTCACCCACCTAAGCATCCCTTCTTTAAATTTCATGTGATCCATCTTCACTCGCACATAGCCTAGTTCTCTGCCAGCCCTAGGTGATATTGTGACCTATTCATAACAATCATGATGTCATGATGTCTATCATTCAAATTTATTTACTTAAAAAAAAAAAAAAAAAACAACAACAACAACGGCAATCATGATGCCATCAAATTTCCAATTAGCACATAACTCTGAATACTACTGATATGCAAGCAAGCAGAGGCAAGAGGAAACAAGTTTTTGACATAAGCCATATTGGTAGACAAACCAAACTCATAACAACAACTAAATCAAAATTTTCAGAGCTCTCTATGTAACATTTACAAGATTCCAGCTCGTGAGTTTTCTGTGTCAAGTCTCTTTACAACCATCTCTCCTCCTCAATCAATCCTTCTTCCTGCTGTCATACGGGTGCAATTTGGTCATATGGCATTCTTCCTAAGATGGCGGCCTTTGGCTGGCTAGCAGGAAGAAATAGAATCCTCACAGTAGACAATTTGAAAAAGAAAGGGATGGTCTTGCCAAACGCTTGTCTTCTATGTCTCAAGGGCGAAGAAACTGTGGACCATCTCCTCATCCACTGTCCCTTTACTTCAGATATCCGGTGGAGCGTTCTCCGTCTCGCAGGAGTGTCCTGGGCCATGCCTTTCTCACTTGACCAGCTCCTCTGCCTGTGGCATGTGGAGGATGGTGGTGCGATTGGGAAGAGAAAATGGCGCTCTATCTTGATTGTTGTTCCATGGGCAGTGTGGGTGGAGAGAAACAACCACATTTTCAGGAATCATAGCCTCTCCTCTGCTGCTGTTTTCTCTAAGGTTATCATTTTCTTTAGGGATTGGGCACCATGATCCTATCTTGCAGCCTCGGGGTGTGGCCTTTTGTTCTGTCCTTGTAGTCCTTCTGGCTGGCTTTTGCCGCCCTTCTAATAAATTTCTTAGCTTTCAAAAAAAAAACACACATTTAGTTATGGAATTAACAAGCATTCAGTAGAATTTGGAATGAGAATGTAAATATGATTTCTGAACACAGTCCATCTCCACTGATGAGAATATCATAAGCAAATCATGCTTATAGTAACTATGTGTATGATTCAACCTCTCCATGCCTAGCTTGGTTGGGAAATAATGTCAACTGATGATTCCTAGTAACCTTACTCTTTCACTAGTACTCATGGCATGCATGGTATTGATGACTTGGTCCTGCTCCATCAAAATCCATGATCGTCTAGCTCCAGTAGTTCCTTTAAAATTTATCTTAAATGGTCATCGTCTCCTTCCATGCAGGAGTGAAAAGGCTGCCCATCAAACTCTGAGAATGTACAAATGCCCTCTATGGACATGGAAGTGAAACAACACAGTCAACAAATTTGATTCGGGTGGCAAGGATGAAAGAGAAAGGGGATTGCTAATAAAAATGATTAAACCGAGGAAAGTATCTTCCTTGTGGGGGTAAGGTTAAGCCTCCTCTCTACAGTTCAACCTCAAATGAAAAGGCAACACAAAGAAGCTTGTTGCGGAAAACCCCAAAGACACTCCACACACCAGAACTCAAATCCAATGCTAGCAGCTAGATACATGGTTCACTAAACCTAATAAACAAAATCAAAAACACATCTTGAACCATTAAGAAATATGCCTCATGCGCATATTCATTAATGATAAGCAGTTGTTCCAATCAATAAATCATATGAACAATTGCATGCAGGTCTTGCATAGTTGAACCACACATGAGATTATGGAAAGGAGTTTTAAGACATTAGGTTTAATTTGTGCACATGAAGCATGTCTTGAAACCCAAATTTTGAAACTGACCTGTCTATTTAGATTTCAAACACTATAGGATTTTCTGAATTTCCATGTTAAACATTCGAGTGTGTTTTTTTTTTTTTTTTTTTTCTTTTTTCTCAAGAGGTCATTTGAGTTATTATCTTGAATTACATTACCACAGAAGTTAAATGCTCTAGGTCATTTGATGATAATTACAGGCCAGTCAAGTGAAAAATATAAAGTTTGTCCACGTTGCATATATGATGTAGGATGATGGAAAATACCCTAGGATGCAAGATGAGAGAATAATTTACACATTAATTTCAGTAATCGATATGTAAAATCAAACATAACCACACAACGGATACGAAAATTCAGATGTATAACACGAAGGTCTTAGGTTATCACATACGCGGTACACAAAAATATAAAATAATTTAAGAATGGCCCACTTATAAGTAGGGACTTCCAATCTAGCGTGGATAGTGCAACAACCACGTGGATAAATGATTATGCAATCAAAATTCTGATTTAGGGAAAGTTTGACAAAAAATTAGATTTTCATTAGGGCTTTTGGTTCATGGATGGAGGTTGAGGATTGGGGTTTTTTTAGGAACTCAGAGGATCTAGGAATTATGGAGGTTTGGAGGAAAATCAAAGAGGGAAAACTCCAAATGGGGTCCCACATGTGGCTTCCTGTACGGACGCATGTGTGAGCATATGCACGTGCGAGTCCGCATGTGTCTAGGTAAAGGGAAAGAAATAGAGGGAGGATTGAGTGGGGTTTTGATGGGTTTAGAAGGTTATAATGTAAGGAGAAGGAGGAAGGCAAGAGAAGAAAAGGAATACCTTTTGAAGAAGAGAAAGATGAATAATGCATCCTGGGAAATCTACCACCAAACAAGCTTCTACCCTTCTACAATTCAATTGGAATGGAGGGTTTCTCACAAACTCTAAAACACAAGGAGGAAAATTCCTTCCCACAAGAGAGCTTCTCTCTTTTTTCATTCTTCTCAATAACACCGCTAGGGTTGGACCTCCACCCCTTGTGCTTTTATAATTAAAAATTCAAAATAATTACAATTATGCCACTCACTTAAGTGAAATGACCCATCATCCAAGATAAGAAAACTAAAACACTTATTATCAATCTCAACCATCAAATAAATCCTAAAAATTTAAAATTTAAAAAAAAATTTAAAAAAAAGGGGAAGAACAGAATCCATGAGGCCCATATCTAAAATATATGGTAGCAAGATGGCCTGATCGACAAGATCCAACGGTTAGATCAACATGAAATAAAAATCCTATGACTAAAATGGTCTCTTAAGTAGTCCACATACATCATCCCAAAGTGGAATCTTCCTGATGCCTGTCCAATGCATATGGGGTCTTCAAAATGGCCCGGCGAGTCCCATCTAAAACTTATCTCCCATCCCCAAAGAAAGTTGCATTGATGTGGGTGGTTGTCTTCGTATTTGGTACACCTGAATAGGTCCTTTGATGTCCCTATTAATATATGTACCTTTCATGCTAAGCCAATATGCATCTTTGCTTTTTCACATGGGCTTTATCTCATTTTCCAAATACTCATAGGTAGTGATGAACCGCTAAGCATATTACTACAGCATATCCTACTAGGTGATTCATAGAAGAAAATGATTTGACACATGACATGATTTCGTATGGAGTACTTCCCAACAAAATGTGACATGAATCGACAAATGTTACTCACAAGCACAACCATAAGCTCAGCTAGGAAGATTTCTGCTTTACAGTCTTTTGATGAAATTCAATCACTTTAGCGATTTCAAGAGGGGGAAAAAAAGAAATCCATTCATGTAGAGCCTCCTAACAAGGATGGTTAGTTTCGGTAAAGATCCATGAACATGCTCTACTCATGGAAGGACCCAAGCTGAGCAGTAAGGGTGCAGTTAGTCATTTGGTCTCTGATCTGATCGACTAATCCAATTAAGTTTGCTTGGCATCATAAGCATCAATATGAACATTAGGAAGCGAGCAAATGGTCAATGCTTCAAATTTAAGATCACAAGAAGATGGGATATTCCCAACCCCAAATAGCCGGGACAAGGCTATGATGGTGAGGATATGATATTGACACATCAAATCACGATCCAGGGATAATCTAGGGATTCTAGATCTCCTTCTACAAGGGTTTCTATGGAGGGCCCCAACCCGCACATCTTCCAAAGGTTTATTCAAAAGTAGGGTTGTTCACGAGTCAAGCTAGCTCGAAAAACTCGCTCGACTCGGCTCGAGTCAGCTCGAATTAACTCGGTTTGAATGGCCGATTCAAGTCGAGCCAAGCTAATTATTTGAAGCTTGAGTTGAGTTCATGCCAAGTTCGACCAGGGGGCATTTCAACTCGACTCGAGCTCTACTTAGCTCGATTAATAAATATATTAAATATTATAATATATATATATATATATATATATATTATATTAATATAAGTTTTAACTTTTAACTTAAAAAAATAAAAAATAAAAAAAAACCTAGAGTCTCTATCGACCGCACGCACCCCCTTTCCCTTTCCTCTCTTTCTCTACCCACTGCCAGCCGCACGCCCACCCGGACCGCCACCACCAGGTTTCCTCATCCGATTTGAAGCTTTGTTTGGTTTTTCATCGGGCTTTTCTTTGATTCTCTTAAGATTTTTGAATTTTTCATCAATAGAGGAGGATCAAGAACAGAATCCATTATTCTCTCACCCAACAAGCTCGAGCTCGACTCGAACTCGACTCGACAGCTTTGGCAAACAAGCCAAGCTTTAATGTTGAGCTCGAGGCCAAGATCGAGCTCAAGCTCGAACTCGAGTACATCATGGACAAGCCAAGCCAAGCTTGGCCCACCTCGACTCGACTCGGCTCGATGCCCACCTCTATTCAAAAGCCCGTATTAAATACCCTTGGCGTCTAGCATGAGGATCTTGGAGGAGCAATGGAAAAGAGGAAATGAAAGTGTTTTCTCCTTGTAGTTTGTTGGGCTATATGGGAAGAAAGAAACAATAGATGTTTCAGGAATAAGAGTGTCTCTTCAGCGGTGTTTTTTCTAGGGTTCTTGCCCTCTTTACGGATTGGGCTCCTTAAAGGTTTTTTGGCCTCATTTGCCATGCGTGGGCATGTTGTTGTTTTTCCTTATAGCTCTTTTAGTTTTTTTTAGTCTTGTTGTTGCTATTTTTCCTTTTCTTGTAGGGAGAGGATCTCCCTCTCCTTCAGCTTTTATTAATAAATTTCTCATCTTTCAAATTTATTATTATAAAATTTAAAAATAAATAAATAAATAAACCAAAGCAAACTCTACAAAAGAATAGTTCTAGCCACATAGAAGGTGTAACAAAAAGAAATTCTTAAATTCTAAAGACTACTTGAATCCTATAATAGAAAAATGAGAACCAGTTACACAAAATTCCAGAACTATCCCTGAGATCTGGCAAAGGCTAACCTACTTAAATTACCATTGTGTAGAAAACAAAATATCCATCAACTCTGTGGATTGGACTGCCACATCATGAAGATAAATCATCACCATCATCTAAGCCTTATCCCAATTAATTCGGGTCGGGTACATGAATCTTGTTCTGCCATTCCATTCTAAAGGGCCATACTTTCAGTTAGATCATAGGTTGCCAAGACTTTTCTTACTACTTCTATCCACGTTCTTTTGGACCTACCCCTTTGCCCTTTTAGAGATTTCAGCTTGTGCCAACTCACTCCTAACTAGCACAGTTCTTGGTCTACATTGCACATGAGTAAACCATGTTAGTAGACTTTCCCTCATCTTATTACCTATTGATGTTACTCGTACGTTCCCTCCAATGCATTCATGTCTAATTCTATCCTTCCTCGTCTTGCCACTCATCCATCTCAACATGCTCATTTCAGCCACACTCATCCTATGAACATGTTCCTTAACTGCCCAACATTTTGTCCCGTAAAGCATGGCTGATCTAATAGCTATCCTATAAAATTTCCCATTCAATTTGAGTTGTACATGACAATTACATTAAACTCCATAGGCACATCTCCTTGTCGTCGACCCAAATTGAATTCTATGGGCAATGTCCCTTCTCAATCTCTCCACTCTCATGAATTATTGACCTAAGATTTCGAAAGTGGTCATTTGGGGAAACTTCTTGGTCAGCAATCGTAACTAATTCCTCGTTTTCACTCCTATTGTTACTAAAATTACACTCCATATACTCCATTTTAGTCCAATTAATTTTAAATCCTTTAGATTCTCAAACACCCCTCCATAAATCTAGATTTGCGTTTATGCCCTCCCGCATCTTTTCAATCAAAACTATGTCATTTGCAAATGATGTACACCATGGGATCTGGATTCATTTTTAAAATCATGTAAGTTATCTTATTTACAATACAATGAAATAGATATATAACCTTTCTTAGAAAGGGGCAAAAAGATCCTGTCAAAATCTACTTGAGAAAGGGTTATGTGGTTATTGGGCACAAAATAACGGAGCTCAAAGTCCACGGGAAATCAACCATGTCCAGAAAGCCAAAAAGGACCATGATGCATCCTCTTTTTCCTTTTTAACATAAAACTTCTTCCCCATAAGAAAATGTCCCTGTTCAAAGTTAAAATACATAGGTTCACTATGTTTGGGTGAATTACGATAAACCAAAAGGCTAAGGTCTTCCTCTAGCTTTTAGCACTCCATTAATGGGTGAGAGGGATTCTCTAGTATAGAAAATTGACAAGTCGGGTTGGTTCTTTGCCTACTCTTTTTACAAGGCTCTCCAAAAGTCTCCAACGGGTGAGAGTAAATCATACAGCCAAGATTTTGTTCTATGGCGCTCCCCCCTTGAGGTTGCGGCTTTTGTTTGGCTACTGGGAAGGAAGAAGGTGCTAAATATTAACAACATCTAAAAAAAGATCATTGTTGCTTCCCAACATTTGTGTCATGTGTATGGAAAACACAAAATCCAATAATCACCTTTTTGTTTAATGCCCTTTTGCTCGAAAGGTGTGGGAGTGCTCCTTGTAGTCTTCGATATGGCATGCGTAATGTTGGGGACAATAGAAGATCTCCTCTTGGCTTGGCACGGAGGGGTTATCCAACAAGATAGAATTTTTTGGCAGTTGGTCCATATGGTAGTTCTCTGGGCTATTTGGGAGGAGAGAAATAGTCACACGAATGGCATGGCACGCACAATCCTATCCTATCCGAGTCCAAGTTTACCCCGGCACCTTCTTCTAATCTTGGCTTGATTTGCAAAAATTGACAGTAGCTCATATCCATCATGTTTTCAAAATACAAGTGGGTTGATGGGGGAAGTTGATTAGGAGGATCAAGTTTGAAGTGTTGGGATGGACCTCGTTCTTAAAGGCATGTGATATATGCTTGTTGTATAGTTCATTTGGGACGTAGCCTTGTGTTGGCTTGGCATGCTCTTTTAATAAAATATCGTTGTCTTTATATAATTTGTAAAAAAAACATGCGACATGAGGTGGTCCTTTCTTCTACAATTAGAAGCATGGTCTTAAGACTAGGATGAGTCGGATATGACTTGAATCAACTCGGATCTGGTAGTACTCGATCCTGTTTGATACTGTGAGTTTGGCCGATTCGCCCCGACTAGGGTGAGTCCCAACCCACCTCAGGGTTGAACAAGTCAATCCGAATCGCAGAGTCTTTTAACCAATGATTAGAAGTAATCCGTAAGCCGAAAACAGATACCTCGAAGAGGACATGTTGAAGCAAACAAAGAAGAATAAGAAGAAGAAAAGCATCCACTAGATGTACATTTCCATTCGATTCAGTGTGAACAATGCAGGGGCATCTTCACACCGAGCTCGAGTGGGGTGGCCTGTGGTATGCAAGGGCACACTTGGGGTGAGCGGCCCGTGTGAGGCAGGTGGCTCATGTGAAGTGGAACCAGTGTAAAGTGGGGCCCACGAGGGTTTAGGTCCTAACCCATGAGATGTGGGTCCTGGGCTATGAGATAAATGGATTAATTTGATGCTCTATCAATTCGCGCTTTTAGAGCAAGTGGTTAATTGTCCCGTATCAAATTAGTATCAAAGCGGGAGGTCTCATGTTCGAGACTCCTCACCAGGGGTGATTAATGCAGGGGCATCCTCACACCAAGCTCGAGTGGGGTGGCCTGTGGGATGCAAGGGCGCACTCGGGGTGGGCGGCCCTTATAAGGCGGGTGGCTCGTGTGAAGCGGAACCCATGTGGAGTGGGGCCCACGATGGGGGTTCAGCCGAGGTCCTAACCCATGGGATGTGGGACCTAGGCTATGAGATGAAGGGATTAATTCGCCATGCTCTATCAGTTCCAACTTTTAGAGCAAGTGGTTGATTGTCTTACATTAGAACATCAACAATAATTTTTCTCATTATAGATCTTGAGATCTAATTGCAGGTATCTCCATGGGTTTAGGGAATATGACATCCATCCGGCCTAAAAAATCCACATGATAATTAAATCTGTTTAACAATGTAGAGCAGGTAGTGGAAAGCCATTTTCATGAATATAAAAATACAATTTGTAAACTATGATGTCAATGCCATTTTTTTTTGGAGGTGAGAATGTGATAAGTAGCACCAAAAAAACCCAAAGTTGGATGCTGGACATACAAACTCAATGTTCTTTAGATCAGGAAAATTCACAGCTACAACCGCCATGGCTGCTTCATTGAGAGCTAGCTGCTTCCACATCTCCAAGCTTCGTTCCTTCTTATCAAGCATTCCTCTTTCTTCTATTTGTGCAGCTTGTAGCAAGTCATCAGTTGTAATCTGCACAAAGAACAAGAGAATCTTTATCAAGATCTGCAGGGAGGGATCTAATAGAGTTGCAGAATTAATATGACATGGAAATTTCTTTTCTTTTTCTTTTGTTGGAACAATTTGAAATGTCTTCAAAGTAAAATAAAGCTTCTTTTTTTTCCTGAAAGATAAAATGAAGTTATTTTAAGTGAAAAATTTTATCATCCTGTGATAAGCTGGAATATTTCCTATACATGCACATCAAATCGATCTTTCAAGTGAAGAAATTAAATGACCTTAAAGATATCATAAAGAATTTTCATCTCCCATTCCACCTCAGGTCTTAACAAATGAAGGATTTTGCTTCCCATGGGAGAGGCAGAGGCAATGGCTTAACGAGAGATGCAGGTGGAAGAGGGAGTCGATACCATTTACTTGGACGTGGGAGTGATCAATATGTAAACACCATTAATAGAAAACGGTGGCATTATTTGACGAAACTAGCATCGAATTTTGACTAAATGAAAATTGTACAAGTGGGGAAATGGGTGATATCCTTAAATTAAATATTCTTCAATCTTCTTATTAGCTTAAATTAAAGAGTCTTCAATCTTCATATTAGCTTGTGAGTTCACCACCAAACGCTTGAAATAGGGCAACCTTTTCTTTTCAGTTCCATGTTAAAAATAAAGCACACTGTAATATATTTCAGGCACACAAGTGCAGATTTTCCTAAAATTTTGGCATTGCACCACAGATTCACAGATCAAAATGAAGTATACCAGTTTTTGGTCCATAGTATTTCTATAGAAACTCTGCTTTAAATATAATTGAAGCTTATGGACATTTTCATTTTGGCCATAGTTTGACTTTTCTGGGTTTTTCCCCCCTCCTCCAGGAGCAGTAATTTACAGGTATTTCAAATGTGCAGATTTCCAAATATCATAAAAAAATTCAACATAAACTTTTGTTCCATTCAGGTTTTAAACTTTTGTTCCATTCAGGTTTTGTAGCATTTCATTGCCAGTCTTAGGCATCCACTCTGTAGACTCTAGCTTATGAAGTGCCCACTCGAGTAGAAAAAGTTTACTTGGAGCATTTAATTGCAACAGCTCCATGTAACATCTGAAAGGTTGGAAAGTGCACTCTTTATTAAGAGAACATCTATGGACAAGAATAACAGTAATTATAACAATAGGACTACTGATTAAAAAAATACTTATAATAGTACAACTTAGTTGATTCATAATGCTTTTAACAGGAAATAACTGTGAATTTCAAGCATCGGCTTCAAATCACTCGCTAACCATGCATCCCACGAATAGTTTCTACTTGCACTCCACACACTGCATGCAACTTCAGATTACTAACTGTGGAAGGTATTACCCATGGGCATTGAGATGAGAACATATGAATAAGATGAGAATGCATGATTGCATAGCTTAAACAAAGGCTTGCCTTCAAGATCTTTTATGGTTGTCAGGAACTCGGCCACGAACAAATAAACATGAAGTAAAAAACTTGGAAGGACTTGAGACATACCTCGGACCTACTGTCACGCATCATATTGATGGCAGCAATCTCGATTATGTTGGCTAGCTCAGCACCGACCATTCCCTCAGTCATACTCGCAACAGCCATATAGTCTACATCATCAACCATTGGCTTCTTTCGGGCATGGACCTGTGCCCAGAAACATTCAGATGTTACCATTTATTACAGAAGAAGAAATAATAGAAGTGCTAGAAATTTCTATTAGGATTCATGAACCTGGCCCCAAATAGCTGGGGCAAGCCTGTGATGATAATGATGTTTATATATTAGAAATAATATATATGTGCCATTATCAGATTTTCCACAGATGGTATATCTATCAAGAGACTGTAGTGTCTTTGCCTCTTGGCTGGCCCATGGGCAATATGGGAAGAGTGGAATGGAAGATGCTTTCAAAATTCAAGCCACATTTCTGATTGGGTGACTTTGAGAGTGAGGGGTTTTGTTAGCAATGTTGTTTTTTCAGTTATAAAATTCATGAAGTTCATGATTTCCTGCTCTCGCTCAGCAAGAGTGTACATCAAACATTGAACTACATCTGAAGGTACTTAAAGGCCACAAGAATGGGTCAAAAAGATGAGAGTTCGCTCTCTTGCTCCATTCTACCGCAATAGGGATGAAGTCCGTCTTCCCCGCGAGCCACCTTCACCTTTTGTCTTTTCACTCCCTCTCATAGTCTTTCTTTCCAGAGGTTTGGCTGTGGGGCTTAGGAAGCGGAGGATCATGAAATGAAATGCAACAAGGGGCGAGAGCAGCTTAGCAGCTGCTTAGCGAAGAGGCTGAAAGTTTTCAATAGCGAAATAGCTATTGTTATACCTTAGCTGTGTAGAACTTTCTACGACCAAATACAAATAATATGTAGTCATGTGACTCATGTCAATCTTAAGCATTATAAGTAACCATAAGAAATTAGTGCATAATGATAATAGCAAGCCCTACCTTCAGAATCTCAATTCGACCTATGAGGCCAGGTTTAGGAATATAGATTTTTCGATCGAATCGTCCAGGTCTCACGAGTGCTGGATCAAGAATATCTGGTCTATTTGTGGCAGCAATTGTGATCACATTGCCTCTTCCTTCAAACCCATCCAAGCATACAAGAAGCTACAATGGGTACAAGCAAACAATGAAGTCAAAAGTATAGAACTTATGTGATATTCCACAGATGGTATATATATCGGATATTCCTACCAACCTGATTGAGTGTAGCATCACGTTCTTGTCCGCCAGAACCCTTGATCAGACCACGCTCTCTCCCAACAGCATCCAGCTCATCAATGAAGACAACAGATGGTGCCTGCACAAATTAACGTGTTGAAAATCATTTACAAAATAACATACATATCCAACACCTGGTGAAGTAGCCCAGTCACTAGCCTGAAGTATCAAAATTAATGTGACTGAACGAGCAAATACTGTGATGCAGAGGAACCTCAGACATGGTGAAAAAATAGTGCAAGCATCACCATACTTGAAAACAGAAGATACTTTGATGCAGAGGAAGAAGGCCAACACTCATGAATATGGAAAGAAAGCTTTTGGCTAGAGCACTTTGCACGTACATTCTCTTTTGCTTCTTGGTAAAGTGCTCGCACACGGGAAGCACCAACACCAACATATATTTCCACAAACTGGGAAGCAGAGATCGAAAAGAAGTTCACACCTGCCTCGCCGGCTACAGCTTTCGCTAACAGTGTCTTGCCTATTCCAGGGGGTCCACAAAGAAGTATGCCACCTGAAGAGGCAACATATCACATGACAAGACATCTCAAGTAAAAATGAGTTCACTGCAGCGAAGACATATAATAAACTATAATAGAACTTTGAATGTTAACCAAATCTTTACTAAATCACAAGGCTTAACATTTTACTGGTTTGTTAATGAAATTCACCACCACAATTCAAGGCTAAACATTTCTTTTGCCTATGTGGGAAGGTATGTGAACAGCTGGGCCGATGTTTTGGCCAGAGGTGGTAAGTCTCAGCCTTCTTTATGTATTGGGAATTTGTTCCTATAAAAGAATGTGTGTGTTTGTGTGTGAATCCCCCTCACCCGTTTTCCTAGTTATTTTTGGTTAGCTTTACAAATTGTGTTTCCCCAGTCATTGAGATACGAAGCTGGAATTCTCATGATTGCTTGGAGAAGTCAATGGCCAACTGCCTACTTGACATCAATCCTCCTCCACCCAGGCTGGGGTGGCTGCATCGAACCAAGCAAAGTTCCTTATATGTAAGTATATATGTGTTTTGGTATGTAGATACACGCACACACAAGGGAGAACCGATGATGGGAACTCACAAAAGTATTTGGCATCAGTTATAACTTCCCTTTGGCTCCTCGAAGTACTTTCCAAACAAGAAGCATATGGAATAAAATATACAATTGGAGCAATTTCATATTCACAAATTTATTTATTTTTTTTTGCGAGTTGAATACTCATTCCGAAAAAAATAAATGAATAATGGAGGTTGTGATTGTAATGAGTAAAACAAAATCCGGACCTGGTATTTTCACTCCACGGCGACGGTACATATCTCCATGTGTGAAGAACTTCACAACTTCTTCGAGTTCAAGCCGTATCTTCCCGAGCCCTGCAACATCCGTGAACTTCACATCTACACCTCTCTCCAAGTACTGAGGCAACCGTTTGCTGCGGGCCCGCCGGACACGGGCCCCTGATTGCATGAATTTCATAATCTGACGGTATGGGTCCTTCTCATTCGCCTCAGTCTCATCTCCCTCATCCTCTATCCCAGCCATCTCCTTCTCCAACTCCCTCATCTTCCTCTTCTCCTCAGCCTCCGCCTTCTCAATCTTCCTCCGATCTTCATAGTCCTTCTGGTTCCTCCTGTAATTAAACACAACTGTCCGATAAAAAATGAAAAAGAAAACGAACCCGAGTGCAGTCGCCACATTCTGATCACGGGCCAGGTTGGCCCACACCAGTGCCATGTACTGATAATTCTTCCGCGCCTGACGCAGCGACTGCTCGTACTGGGCCTTCTTCAGCTCCCTATTCCTCTTCCTATCCTCCACCTTCTTCTGGGCCTTGATAGCCTTCTCCATCATCTCCCTCTCCTCCCGTACTCTCGCCAGCTCTGCCTTACGTGTCCGCTGCAGCTCCTTTCGGGCCATCTCGAACTCCAATGCCCGCTTTGACTGTGGCTTCGTCTTCACGAATGACAGCAGAAACAATGGAAACTTCGACAAAAACCCCAAATACGGTGACGGGACCTCTGGTTTCTTAATTGGTGGAGTATATGCACTAACGCAAGCAGAATTTACATCCAACTGATCCCACGCATCCCAGAACTTCGCATCCCTCTCAACTGACGGAAGGACAGTTCTCAAAACCCTAGAATCATCTAGAACTACTAGAACGGCATCCGGTCGTTGCTTCAAATTCAAAGATGGAAGCTTGATGATGTGCTTGAGCTTACCTTCTTGTTTCAAATTGAGGATTTCAGTGTACGGAATCCGATCGGCGACGGTCGGAAGATCGCGGGACCATGATTTAAGCTCTTCGGGCGACAGAGCTTCGGTTTTCGGAGATTTTCGTTTCTTTTCAGTTGTTCTCGTGGCAGCGGCAGTGGCGGGAGAGAGAGGGAGGGAAGAAGAGAGTATGGTTACGGTTACAGAGAGTTCGAGCAGTTTGGAGGGGTTTCGTTCCGGTTTTCTGCGATCGGACGGTTCAGATTGGTCTGAAATGCAGGAGATAGAAAATGGAGGGTGAAGATGGCGTTTTCGGGTGGGGATTTGGAAGGGATTTATAGGAAAGAGAGGAGCAAATCGGGAGGAGGTAAGGGTAAAGCAATCCATGACTTTATTTTATTTTTTAGGGGGGAGGGAGAGAGGTATGTATATTTTCAGAAGGGAAGGGGTTTTTTGTGAGGGTTTTGGAGAAAGAGGGGGTTATATTCCATGGTATTTTCGGAGAAGGGGAATTGGTGTTTCTAGATTTTTGCCGTTGATGGAGAATGGAGAATGGAGAATGGAGAAGGTAATCTGTGGTGTTGACGATGATCGTTTCGCGGGTAATGAGATGAAGGAGAGGAGAGGGAGAAGGCGAGAGCGAAAAATTGCGCTTCTGAGATTCTCGACTGGACAAAGGTACTCGTGCCTCACGTACGTGCGGACTGCTGTGGTCGGATGTCCGATTGCCTCTCGCTACTGGACGGTGCTCTACGATTTCTACCATGATGCATGTGTTATCCTGGACGTTCATCCATTTTTACAGCTCATTTTAGCGCATAAGCCCGAATTTGAGGCAGATCAAAATCTCAAGTGGACGACACCATGGGAAATAGGGACTCGGTTTGGCCAGTGACGCTGCCAGGTGGCCAGTGGTCGGTGCTTTGTAGGCCCCGCTGTGATTTATGTGTTTTATCCGCACCGTCCATCCATTTTTAAATATCATTTTAGGCTTGATAAAAAATGAGGCAGATCTAAATCTCATGTGGACCACACCACTAGAAAACAATAGCTATTCAATGTCCGCCGTCTAAAACATCGTGAGGGTGATTGTACTGTTTATCTGACATCCAACATATTGATTATGTCATACAGACCCGGATGAAGGGAAAAATTAAATATCAAACTTGATTCAAAACTTTCGTGGCATCTAAGAAACTTTTAATGGTGAGTATAGTCCACTTGAGATTTTGATCAACTTTATTTTTATTTGCATGCTATAAAATGATCTAAAAAAATTGGCAGACAGCATGATGAAACACATACATTATTATGGGGCCATAAAGCACCGCACATGTGTGAATACCAGAATTGAAGTTGCGGTCTCAATTCAAACCAACCAACAACAATGACCCCAAGCGTCAAGATAAGCATACAGGTCATGTATGATTGAGATCTGATGAAATCGATCGCCCATTTAATCACTCTCTCAACGTGTCAAATTAGATCAAGCGATATTCAGAATATGGAGTTCGTCCTCCAATGATGGGTTATACATTCATATTTCATACGAAATGACTTTTTCAATATGAATAAGATGAAATGGGAAAAGTGATTCTTATAGTCAATCACAATAGATGATTGTGAAACGACTTTACGATAGATAAATTGAATCCTGCGCACGAGCTTAGACTTAAATTACAGCTAAAAATTAGCAACTACTTGGTTACTGCTATATGTTACACTACGAAATATAAAACAAGCTGAAAAGTAAAGAGTACACTAAGAAATGTAACATACTTGACAGGAGAGAGTAAATTATTACACTATGGAATGTAATTTGACCAGTAAATTGATAGAATAATCGAAAGATATATTTGATTTGTTTGGGTTAGTATGAGATCTTTTTCCTTCTTGTGTTGCTCTTATATTTGAGTCTAAGCTCAAATATATCTCAATTTCTTTCTTCAAGGAACCTCGCATTTTGATGGTCTAAGCTCAGTAGGTAGCGGAAGATTCTGCACTTCCTACACTAGAGTACTGAGGTCCTATCATTAAGGCACCAATGGTTCTTTAGACAATGAGAGGCATCATCCGAATCATGTTTTCGGTATGACTGACCATCCATTTGCTTAATGTTTCAACCTAAACTCATGACTGTACAGCAATATGCTAAATTACTCTTTGTATATCCCGTCACGTTCTTGATTAAGGTCAGCTATGGGTAAAAATAGTATGTAGGGAGACGGTCACCATCCAAACTTTTTTACTAGCTTTGGTACACATAAATCATGTATGGGCCTAATATTTGGTCCAAATGTATAACTTGTCCCGAGGAAGCTAATGGTTGAAGTGGATTTCAAATAAACATTATGGTAGGCCCGGCTATCAAAATTGTTTTATTTTTTGTGGCCTACCAAAATTGCGTGACAACTTAATTTTTGGGATCTAGATATGACTATGTCTGACTTAACTGTTTGTCAGAGTGGATTGTCTATAAACATCACTATGCGCCTAAAAAAAATAAAGGGTCAGGATCCACCTCTTCCATTGTTTGGCTTGGTTTGGCCTACTTGTATCACAAATCTATTTATATTTTTAGCTATATCGTTAAATTTCTACCATTCACATCATTCACATAATGGTTGGAGTGGATTTCAGCACATCACGGTGCGATGCCAAGTCCACTCCGTCTCTTGCTGTTTGAAGAGATTTTTAAACATTGATTTCCTTTTAAACGAGAGAAATGAGAAGAATTTTAAAAGCAGAGAGAAAGTAACAAATTAAACGAAGGGAGACAGTGATGAGAGTATAGCCTTGTTTTCAAACATTATTTACTATATTTTTAGAGTTTTATAATTGTGATGCATTTGGATGAAGCACCACATGTGTCAGAGATAAAGTCTATGAATCAAGTAGGGCACCTTGTAAGAATAATTATGAAAAACTTGTGAAATTCAAAAGTGGGAAACTAGGGTTTTCAAGGATCCACTTGTAGAAATAATGGAGATCTATGCTTGATTCACGAACACAACTAGAATAAGAGTCTCGTTTTCATCCAATTGGAATGTATCTCATTAAAAATCATATTTGAACTTCCTATGATCTAGTTTTCAATGGATGAAAGGTATTAGAACTAGAAGTGATTACATCACAAAACCATGCCCTTGAGACAGAGCAAACAACAGAATTTACCAATCTACAACTAGTCTGAGAGAATTGTGAGAGTTAGGGAGGATTCCATCATCCAACCATGCTCGGTGGACGATGGTGAACAACAAGATTTCCTAAAATCACAATCTCAATAATGAAAAGAACATACTCAAAGCTATCGCAATCTATTGTAATTTAAGTCATAACAAATCATTAAAAACTAAAAATATTCCTTATAATCAAACTAGAATTAAAGAAGGTTTAATATAAACATGAATTAAGTAATAGAAAACATCAATTACACTACAAGATTCACCTCTTAGCCCTAGCTAAGAGGTTTAGCCAGTCATAGACATGATTAACTAGGATCTCTTAAGAAAATATAAACAAAATCTAAGGGAATAGAGGAAAAACTCTTGATGACAACCTCTCCACGCCTTTACTCTCGGCTTCCTGGTGCATCCGGCAAGAGAACGGACTAGCCGATTGCTCATGTTCTCTCTCTCCTCTTGCTACCTTGGTCGTTGCTCTCTCCCTTACTGTCCTCTTCCGAGTGTTGGGCGAGAGCCTTTTATAGCGTTTGGGAAGGTTGCTAGGTCGTTTGTGATGGGGTTTTTATCCCGTGCTCGACCGGTCGTGAGCCCTACACGACCGGTCGAGGGCTGGTGCACAACTAGTGGTGGAGTTGAGCCCTGACTCGACTCAAAGTCCAGCGAATTTTGGGTTATTTTTCTTCGGGATGCTTGACCAGTCGTGGGTGGCGCTCGACCGGTCGTGGCCTCGTCTTGACCGGTCATGGTTACGCAGATTCGTTTCGCGATTTTGCGGATTACGAAAATATGAGTCCTTTCGCAATTGGGATGCGGAAATGAGTTTTCTAAAACTATAAATAGGGGTTCCTAGGATTTTTCTATAGATATGAAAAATATAAGAGGGCTATTAAAGGTGTGTGTGTGAGAGAGAGAGAGAGAGAAAGAGAGAGGAAGCTTGTAGTTAAGAGAGGTTATGCTCGTAGAGGTTATCCACTGTACAATTTATATCTCAGCGCTTCTACGTCCTCGTAATTGGTGAGATCTCTCTGTTTTTCTTTTATTCTCTCATTGTTTATCCACTCCTATGTGAGTAAAGACGGTTGTAACGTTCTACTTTATAGTGGATTGTTGATCTGGATGAGGTCCCGTGGCTTTTACCTCTTTGAGGGTTTTTTACGTAAAAATCTCTTGTGTGGCATGGTTTATGCTTTGATTTACTTCATTGCTTTATTATTCCATAATTCTGATTTGTTTCGGGAGGCTATATCCTAAGGTTTTGTGCAAGGCCCCCAATAAAGTGGTATCAAAGCTAAGTTCATTGAACAGGTAGGATCAATTTGAATTATGGAAGGTGACTCATAAAGGATGATCAGCCTCAATGGTTCTAACTGGACCATATGGAAGGCTAAGATGAAGGACTTGCTTTATTGAAAGGACCTATATTCTTCAATTTTAGGCATATCAGCAAAATCCAAGGATATGTCAGATGATGATTGGAAGAAGATGGATTGGAAGGTGGTGGGGTTTATTAGACAATGGTTGGACGATTTTGTATTCCACCATGTGTCTACAGAGACCTCAGCTACTAGCTTATTGCTGCAATTGGAAGGGTTGTATGAGAAGAAGACAACCGGTAATAAAAATTTTCTAATAAGGCGACTTGTAAATCGCAAGTTCAAGGATGGTAGTTTGGTGGCCGAGCACATGAATGAGGTCAATAATATAGTGAACCAACTCTTCTCTATGAAGATGGTCCTGGATGATGAATTGCAGGCTTTGCTATTGCTTAGTTCATTGCCTGATAGTTGGGAGACATTGGTGGTGTCTCTAAGTAACTCCGCTCTAGACAGAAAGATATCCATGTAATAGGTAACCAGTTGTCTCTTCAATGAGGAGACAAGGAGGAAGTCTCAAGGGTCTACTCAGCAAAAGACCCTTGTGACATAGGAACGTGGGAGAGAAAAGAATAAGAAGGGCAGAAAGGCCCGAGATAAATTAAGAGACAAGTCAAGTATCAGGAAATATATTGAATGCTTGAATTGTGGCAAGAAGGGCCACTATAAGTATAAATGTCGTAAGGTTAAGAACGACAAGAAAGGAAAAGGAAATGAGAAGGAAGATGAATTAGATTCTACTGTGGTCACTTCAGATGACAATGTTGTAGTTATTTTTTCAGTAGATGATGATGTGTCTCATGGCTACGAGTCAGAACATCGACTGGGTGATTGACTCGGGAGCTTCTTTTCATGAGACTCCACACAGAGACTTCTTCACAAGCTACAAGTCAGGTGACTATAGGACTGTGAAGATGGAAAATTCTGGTGTATCAAAGATCGTAGGGGTCGGTGATATTTGTGTGAAGACCGATGTGGGCTGCACATTGGTTCTCAGGGATATGAGGCATATCCTAGACCCTCGCCTCAACTTGATGTCGACGGGAAGGTTGGATGATGATGCCTATGAAAGCCGATTTGCTGGTGGGCGCTGGAAGCTCATCAGGGGTTCGTTGATCGCAGTTAGAGGAAAGAAGTGTTGCACCCTTTACAAGGCAAGTATCAGTGTGTGCAAGGTGAGTTGAATGCAGCGGAAGATTCAGCTATTGACATGTGGCACAGGCGTCTAGGCCACGTAAGTGAAAAATGGCTTCAGCTACTAGCAAGGAAGCGACTCCTTCCAAACGTGACAGATACACCTTTCAAAACTTGTCTTGATTGTTTATCAGGGAAACAACATAGAGTTTTATTTGTTAAAACTGCTTCTCATGTTAATAAAGTGCATACATTAGATTTGGTTTATTCTGATGTTTATGGTCCTATGAAGATAAAAACTTTGGGTGAGTCATTATATTTTGTTACTTTTATAGATGATGCATCTAGAAGGGTTTGGGTTTATACTTTGAAATCCAAGGACAAGGTCTTTGGTGTATTTAAATTATTTCATGCTATGGTCGAGAGAGAGACAGGTAAATCATTGAAGTGCATCCGCACTGACAATGGTGGTGAATACATTGGCGACTTCCATGAGATTGTAAGTCCCTGGGTATACGGCATGAACAGACAGTTCCTAATACCCCTAGCATAATGGTGTAGCTGAGCGAATGAATCGCACCATTGTAAAGAGAATTAGATGCATGTTATCTCATGCGAAATTGTACAAGACGTTATGGGGAGAAGCAATGCACATGGCGGTGTATTTGATAAACAAGTCTTCATCAGCTCCATTAAATGGAGAAGTACCTGATAAGGTGTGGATTGGACATGATCCATCGTATAGTCATCTTAGGGTGTTTGGATGCAGGACGTCCGTTCACGTATCAAAGGACGAGAGGTCTAAGCTCGATATGAAGATCAGACAATGTGTGTTATTGGGGTACAGTAATGAAAAGTTCGGTTACAGATTGTGGGATCCAACCAAGAAGAAGCTCGTCAGGAGTAAAGATATTATATTCTTTGAAGAACAGTGTATAGAAGACATTGGTAAGCTAGAGAAGAACCAGCCTAGTTCATGTGAGCTAGAGAATATGGATCCGATTATTCCTCCCGTGGTGCCTGATGACGAGAGAGTACAACAAGGTGCAAAAGACGAGGGAGTTCCTTCAGAAGATGGACCAAGGGAGTAGCCCCCTCTTGATCGACCTGTTGAGCCACAGGTGAGGAGGTCATATAAGGATAGACAGTCGTCCAAGAGGTACTCGCCGCATGAGTACATTATGTTGACTGATGGGGGAGAGCCAGAAGACTATTCTGAGGCCCTAGTCGACGAGCATAAGGAGGAGTGGTTGAAAGCTATGCAAGAGGAGATGAAATCCTTACATAAGAATCACAACTATGATATGGTGAAATTGCCTAAGGGCAAGAAAGTTTAAAGCAACAAGTGAATGTTCAGAAAGAAGGTTAAGTAGAAGAATTCACAATTAAGGTTTAAGGCCAGATTTGTGGTGCAAGGGTTTGGTCAGAGAAAAGGTATAAACTTTGAGGAGATATTCTCACCAGTGGTGAAGATGAAATCCTTACAGGTGTTACTTGGCTTAGCAGCTAACATAGATCTGGAGATAGAGCAGTTGGACGTTAAAACTGCCTTCCTCCATGGTGACCTTGAAGAAGATATCTACATGCACCAACAAGAAGGGTTTAAAGTCAAGGGCAAAGAGCATATGGTGTGTAGGCTTAGGAAGAGCTGGTACGGGCTGAAACAAACTCCACGACAATGATATAAGAAGTTTGACTCGTTTATATTGAAACATGGGTATGACAAAACGGAGTAGGACCACTGTGTGTTCACGCGCAAGTTCTCAGATGGTGATTTCTTAGTTCTGTTGTTGTACGTTGATAACATGTTCATCATGTGAAAATACATCAAGAAGATCGACAGGCTGAAACAGGAGTTGGACAAGTCTTTTGTGATGAAAGACTTATGCCCAGCTAAACAGATCCTAGGAATGGAGATAACCCGTGATAGAAGTAGCAGGAAGCTTTGACTGTCACAAAAACAATATATTGAGAAAATCCTAGAACAGTTCAATTTGAATGCAGCGAAGCCTTTCAGTACTCCACTACATTGCACTTCAGGTTGAGCGACAGACAGTGTCCCAAGACGAAGGCAGAGGTGGAAGAGATGCAAAAGATATTCCACGTGTCAGGTATAAGAAGTTTGATATATGTTATAATATGTACACATCCAAACATAGCATATGCGGTTGGTGTTGCTAGCCGCTATCTTACCAATCCTGGTAAAGAACATTGGACAGCGATAAAATGGATATTGCGGTATCTAAGATGCTCATCCAAGTTGAGCCTATGCTATGGTGATGGAAAACCTATGTTAGAGGGCTACACAGATACAAATATGACAGGTGACATAGACTCCAGGAAGTTTACATTGGGGTTCATGTTCACATTTGCAGGGGGAACGGTTTCTTAGCAGAGCAAGCTACAGAGGGTCGTAGCATTGTCAACGATAGAGGCCGAGTACATTGCAGTCACAAAGGCATATAAAGAGATGCTTTGGATAAAGAGGTTCCTACAGGAACTTAGCCTAAAGCAGGAACAACACGTGGTCTATTGCAATAGTCAGAGTGTTATAGACTTGAGCAAGAATCCAAGTCAGCATTTTAAGTCGAAGCACATAGAGATTTGGTATGACTGAATCAGGGATACTTTGGAATAGAAGGTGTTACAGCTTGAAAAGGTCCACACAGACGATAATGGGTCAGATATGATGACCAAAGCTTTGCTCAAGGGCAAGTTTGAGGTTTATAGAAACCAGACTGACTTAAAGAAGGTAAATCCCTCCTAGGTTAAAAAGGGAGAGTTTTGATGAGATTTTTTTCCCGTGCTTGACCGGTCGTGAGCCCTACACCACCGGTCGAGGGCTGGTGCACATCCAGTCATGGAGTCAAGCCCTGACTCGACTCAAAGTCCAGTGATTTTGGGTTATTTTTCTCTTGGGTGCTCGACCGGTCGTGGCCTCATCTCGACTGGTCGTTGTTACACAGGGACCTAGACGTTCCTGATGGCCACCAATCTGAGTCCATTGCGGACGGTCCTGATGGGCCATCCAATCAGCGGGAGGAAGGATTTTTGAATCCTTTACATGGGAAGCACGGTCAGCATGCTTTGACCGAGAGTCCCGGTCCAATGTACTGCGATTGTGTTGTGCTATGTACACACTCCATACTAAGTGGGGTCCGCTGGGGTGTTCTGGAGAAATTTACTCCATCCATCTGCTTTCCCATCTAATAATAGGGGTTGAATCCAAAATTGAGGCCTATCTAAAGATTAGGTGGGTCCAAATAAGTGATTAACGGCTGATTAGATGATCTGTCTACTGGCTTTGGTGATTCTTGAGCGTTAAATCTATGCTTTTAGCATCCTTTTCAATCCAAGCTCTTAAATTCACCTTGCAACACAAACATGATTAAAATAGAACATTAAGTATTATCATGTGCATTAAACCATGTAATAACTGGGGTCTAATATGCAATGTTTGACCCTCAACATGTATACACACACACATATGTATGTAATTTGACGCATGATAATTAATCACTTACTCTAAAGGCTTGAACTAATAGAGCACGGCGAATTAATCCATTTATCTCATAGCCCATGCCCTAAATTAATGGGTTAAGTCCTCGGCCGAACCCTCCTTGTGGTTCTCAAATTCATGGGTTCCGTGGGCCACCCATCTTGAGTGTGCCCCTGCATCCCACAGGTTACCCCACTCGAGCCCTATATAAAAATGTCTTTATATTAATCACTCTCGGTGAGGAGTCTCAGACATAAGACATCCTGCTCTGATACCAATTTAATGCAAGACAATTAACCACGCGCTCTAAAAGCTCGTCTTTTAGATCAAATGGTTAATTATCCTACATCATATATATATATATATATATATATATATATATATATATATATATATATATATATATATATATATATATATATATATATATATGATGTTGGCATGTTTGTCATGTGAGCTTGATGCACATGTACCTCAAAAATGGGCCATCATTTCCCTGATTGGTGTCGTGATTCCGTGATTTCCTATTTCCTAGTCAAAGTTAGATTATCCACCCCACCATCACGGCAATCCATTTTTAATCTCATGACACCCACCATCATGGAAATCCATTTTCAATCTCCTGCTACTAGTGAGTATAAATGTTGTATTATATATAAAAAAAATGAAATGTATGTGTTGTACCCTATTTCTGAAAATTCTAAGAAAGCCAATAGGAAAGAGACATGTGGTAATATTGTAGGAGAAATAAGAAGGGAATAAAAAAATCTTTAAATATCTGAAGTACTTTTTGCAGGTTTACAGCTAGCATAATCCTAATTCTACGCATCAATTTATGGTTGACAGGATGATCGGCATACAGGAAGTGCGATTGAGCTGTTTAAGACAAAAAGACGACCGATGACAACTAAAAAAAACCTTGGTCGACAAAGGCAAAGCAAGTGGCCGAGAGGCGTCTGGAAGAGGAATAGTCAGAAAAAAAAAAAAAAAAAAAACATAATAGAAAGAATGATGTATAGAAAGACACTCAGGAGAAGAAACACAATAAAATAGAAGGATCCAGAAAGATTGTTCAACTATTGTAACCGTTGCAATAATAAAAGAAGGATATGAAAAAGCAAGCTTCAACAGAGCTCTATAAATGACAAGGGAATGTGATGGAGAAAGAGATCCAATATCCAATCTCAATCAAAACATAACAAACAAACAAACAAGCTTATATCATCAATTTATCTTTTATCTCAGTTTATCTTAGGATTAGCGATATTCTTGTATCGGTAATTCTTAACTATAATCTTTAGTTTTAATCTAAGTCTACGCTCATACGCTGAATTTATTCTCTATCCAATTCAAGAGATACATTCTTGCAGTTGCTCCTAGTGACTGATTGTGAGTTTTTTCTTTTATTTGATTTGCACTGGTATTCTGAAAGTCTTTTCTTGTGGAAGGTACATAGTAACTCATCTTCTGAGGAAGAACCCCACCCTCCGATTATTGCCTGATCGTTATCAATATTTGTAAGTGGCTGAGTAAGTGATCGATCTTCTAATAATATGGTTATATATATGTTCATATTGGATATATATATATATATATATATATATATATATATATATATATATATATATATATATATATATATATATATATATATATATATATATATATATATATATATATATATATGCTTATTTTGACGTTTGGGGTTAAAATTGATCGGTTTAAATCATGTTGCTATATCAATTCTGGCAAGCTTGCATAATTAAAACAAACTGAGCAACCAACATTTGGTTACCTTAACATTTTGATTGACTTAAGTTTATTTGTTGGTGCAGTATTTGTCTAGAATTATGAGCCAAAGGGGTGCTCGTAATTCTTCAACAATCGCTATTGCGGCTAATGAGCTTCCTACTCATGAGGAGGAAGTGCAAGTCCAATAAGCACCAGATTAGGGACAGGCACCTAATCTGGTGCCTGTCCCTCCAAACCCAAACAAACCATTGACATCTTGGGTTGAGCCTCTTGAGATTATGTCAACCAAATTGGTTGATGTAGAGAGGGGAATTTAACACATCGCAGAACTATTGAGGCAGAACAATCGCGAGTATAGGTTGAGGCTTTCAATAGGTGGATGGTCGGTCACATCGAGATCATGAATTGGCTAGTAGCTTTGTTTGCTGGTAAATCATTTGTTACACCTCAGCAACATGCCGATGCAAGTTCTGTTGGACATCAAGCACCTGTACCATCAGTTCTGCCAGTTCAGCCAATGCCACAAGCACTTCCATTACAACAAAATTTACCACTTGGTTTTAACTATGGTCTGATTCAGGATGTGCGAAGTTCACCTATCTTATGGAAGGCACAATCTAAGAATTTAATCACATCTATTCACAATTTAGCATAAAAACTTTAAACATTCATTGAAAAATGAATTAAATATTAAATATCCATTAAAAGGTTCATCCCTTAGCCTTAGCTAAGAGATTAGATAAACATGATTAACATCTTAAAGAAAAATAGAAGGAAAACAAGAAAAACAAACTAAAACCGAATGATTGAAGTAGAAGGACAATTTCACCTCAATTCGTACATGGATAGTCTAAAACACATCCTTAAATAGGAAAAATTCACACTGACTTTTGACCTACTTCATAATTCCACACTTTTTTTACGCTTTGGTTGCACCAGACCTTTCCTCGGTTACGGTGGATGGGTCTTCTGGTTGTAATTGAATTTCCTCAATATTCATCTGAAGTCTCTATTTCCCTTAGTTGGACCAAACCCTCTTTCAGTCGCACCAAATTGTCGAGCCAAATTAAGTTTGGTTGTATCCAAATTAGGTCTGAAAATCATAATTCCTTGCTAGACTATTCTTGACATTTTCAATCGAACCATACCAACCTCAGGTGGGGCTGAACAATCTATTATTTTTGTTATTGGACTGTTTAATTTTTCAATCTTTTCTCCATTCTTTGTACTTAGCTTCCTTGAATCTTTGGCATGCGAATTCTTCAATATTGACCTCCAAACATCCAATTCTTCACTTGATTAGTCTTTGAGCTTAATCATTCATTCTAAATCATAATTTCATTTTGTCTTATAAATTACCTTGTATGTACAAAACATATATTAGCAAATTAATTTAGCACTCGAATGCATATAACTAATGCAATTGAGAGGGTAAATATGTAATATTTAGGCTTGATCAAGTTCTGGTCGACAATGGAATTGCTGTTAACATTCTACGTAGTAGGATGATGGTGAAACTTAGAAAGACTCGAGATGACATCATCCCAAGTGAGGTTATAATGAGTAATTTTGCCTAAGGAATAATGCAAACATAGGGTGTTTTACTGGGAACTAAGAGGGTCCTAGCCACTTTCTTCGTGGTTGATACTTCCTCAAACTACAATGCCTTATGTAACACCTCGTACTTTTTCGTACTCGGGTATTACAGTGTTCGATATCCGTTGGGGCGGATTTAACGAGTTCTGCTTCGAAATATTTATAAAACCATATCTAGACAAGTCAAATAGGCCCACCAAGTTGGTAGAATCCTTTAGTTGTTGCTTCATACATGCTACAATAAAGGTGGCCGAGCATGAAAGGGGCAAGGGCAAGTTAGCATCCCCGAGCGAGCGCCTCAGCCAAGCGAATATATTCCTTAGTGATTTGCAGAGTGCTCACACATAACAGAAAACTATAGATCCACATCTACAAGAACGTCGTATATTCTTGTTCATCTACTTCATCCCGAGATTTGCATTAAAGAGCCATGAAGGTAAAATATGCATTGCTGTTCTTGTTTGGGGGAATGAAGGGATGTGGATTTTTTTAGAGCGAAGCCCAAGTAGACAGGATCGCCAAAGGGAAGAAGGTGAGTAAATGCACATACATCCAAAATCGATGGACTATGGGGCTGCATCTAAAATGGAATGTATTAGTTGATCGACTCCAGAAGGTCGATGTTACAATAAGAAGGAAGTGATTGACTGGAAATTCATGCAGAGAAAGTTTAATACACTCATAAATTCCTACTTGCTTCCACATATCACCAGATTGTGCTTCAGTGCAAGCAAACCATTCAGCCCATCCATTCATCGGTTTCGGCCATGCCTGTGGAGACTTGAATACATTGGTGGGATCCGGAAGACCATCCGATTGGACAAGCAAAACCTCATCAGGGCACTTCGAAAAGTTGTGTTTGGTTTTCTAAAGGTGTTCATATGTGATTGCCGGATGGAAAGCAAGACCAAGTGTCAGCACTACCGTGAGTAAATGCACATACATCCAAAATCGATGGACCCATAGGGCTGGGAAGAAGGAGAGTAAATGCACATACATCCAAAATCGATGGACTCATGGGGCCACATCTGAAATGAAATGTATTAGTCGATCGACTCCAGGAGGTCGATGCTATTGTAAGAAAGAATTGCTTGACCGGAAATTCATGCAGAGAAAGTTTAATACAATCATAAATTCCTACTTGCTTCCACATATCACCATATTGTGCTTCAGTGCAAGCAAACCATTCAGCCCATCCATTCATCGGCCATGCTTGTGGAGACTTGAATGCATTGGTGGGATCCGGAAGACCGTCCTATTGGACAAGCAAAACCTCATCAGGTCACTTTGAAAAGCTGTGTTTGATTTTCTGAAGGTGTTCATGTGTGATTGCCGGATGAAAAGCAGGACCAAGTGTCAGCACTGTAGTGCCTAGGTCAGTTAGAGTACTGAAGAGGAGATCATTAATCACACCAAATGACAAGAAATCAAGGTATTTAATGAAGGATTTCAAGTGAAAACGACCCCATCTTCATGCAGTGTTGGCTCATATCGAAGTTGCAAATTGACTTGCTGATGCTCCATAACCAAATTCCATTCCGTGTTCTCGAATGTTTGTTCGATCTAATTAAATTTCCACTCCTACCGGGTGACTCTCTCACAAGCATCATCCTCAACTTCTTCAAGGATACATGGCCAAGAAGAAACACAATAATAGTAGAAGACAATCCGAATTCCGATCCCAATCACAAATGCGAAACCCAGCATTTGCTCCACCTATTTCACTCAAGCCTTGTTCTTGAAATCAATCTGCTTAAAGGCAGCCGGCTAGTAGGAGAGAATGAATCATTCAAGCAATTTCCATCTGCGACAAATTTTCGTGAGGCAGGGGTGAAGTTCAAGGCAGGTAATGCTAATAGCTTCTTGGATATTAAATTTGGAAAAGGGGTGATAGAAATTCCGCCCTTATCCATTGAAGATGGTACCAACTCAGTCTTCCTAAACCACGTCCCCTTCGAACAATGCTATTCTTATTGCAGTAACCACATTACGACTTACACCACCTTCATGGATTGTATCATCAACTCTGCAACAGATGTTGGGATTCTATGCCACAATGGAATCAGCGCTAACTGGTTGGGCAGTGATGAAGAGGTAGCTGATCTCTTCAACAAGCTCGGCAGAGATATAACCATTCATCCCCACGATTTCTATCTTTCTAATGTTTTAAGGGCATAGATGAGTATTACAGGACCCCGTGGCATGCTTGGCGTGCAAGCTTGATGCACAAGTACTTCAATAATCCATGGGCCATCATTTCCCTGATTGGTATTGTGATTCTCCTTGTCCTTACATTCATACAAACATTCTTTGCTCCATTTTCATATTTCCGCCCACCATCACAGACCCATGCTTGAACTGGAAGATGTGCTATGGACGATTCATTTCCTTTCAATTTCTTGTTTCTCAGTGGCTTAATGTTCCATCTATCAAAGAAAAATGATGTATTATGTCTGAAAATGATTTCTATATTTAGCATCTCCAATGTATGAGTCCTCTCATTGTAAGTTTTTGTTTTTTTTTTCCCTTCTTTAAATGTGCTTGCTTGTTGAAGATTTGGATGATTAAGATTAAACTCCCGACAGAATTAAAACTTGTATGTATTGCAGAGATGGACCGTAAAAGTGGAAGAGGTTTCCTATGGTAGAGAATGGCAAAGAAATGTCTCTTGGAAATGTCATCTTTCATTTCTTCAAGCACATGCCATCCTTCACTTCTTCAAGCACATGGCGTTGATGAGCTTCGAGGGCTTTGCGTCATGGAGCGTCCTCAACTTTTTCAAGTATTTAGCTGAGTGTCTTTAAATTCTTTTAGTACTTAGTGATCAGCTACACAAAAATCATAAGAGTCGGTTCCAATTCCAATAGAAAAGCCTAGCGAGGGTAACTTCCTAATCTAAATTACCTGTACAATTGCTAAATATAAATCTTTAAATCTAGTTAGGAGTAATGAATAGATGTGTACAGATTTACAATCTAATACTCCCCATCAAGGTGGAGAATGAGCATTGAGAATGCCCAACTAGGAGCTTAATCAACGGAAAGGCTCCTTGCCTGATGGTTTGGTAAATAAATTTGCAAGCTGAAGTCGCAATGAGATATAAGAAGGCTGAATTAACCCTGATTGAATCTTTTCATGAACAAGGTGACAATTAAGCTCAATGTGCACGTTCATGAAAGATTGGATTTGCAGCAAAGTGAAGGGTGACTTGATTATCACAAAACAGGAGGGTCAGCTGAATATTTCGAATACGAAAGTCATGAAGAAGATAAAGAAGCCATGTGAGTTCACAATAGTAGCCATGGATCGATACTCAGCTTCAGCTGAGAAGCGAAAAACAGTTTACTTCTTTGTTTTCCATGATAGAGAATATTTGCCAAGAAAGGTGCAATAGCCAGTGAGAGAGCAGCGTGTCATGAGACTTAGAATCACAATATCCCTTCAGACACAAGGAACTAGAAGAAGACATAAATAGCCCTCAGCTTTATATATATATATATATATATATATATATATATATATATATATATATATATATATATATATATATATATATAACAAAATAATTTTATTGAAAAAGAGAAGAGAAAACATAGAGATAGGAGGCTGGATGACTGAGATAGCTGACCAATTAATCTCCTAAAAAGAAAAGGTTACAATCCTGAAATATATCAGAAGAAGCCCATTCGACTAAAAGATGAATCGCCCTGAGAATCGTAGCCTGTAATGATTTAGAAGTATCGTTAAAGCATCTATCATTCCTTTCTTCCCACACGGCCCACCAAATGGCCAGAAGGGACATACTCCATAGCTTAGATATTTGCTTCCCACATCTTACTTCATGTCAGGCTTGAAGAAGGCCATTAGCAGACTCCGGAAAGCTCCAAGGGACCTTAAAGCGGACTAGAATGGCTATCCAAATCTGATATGTGAACTGGCAGTGAATAAAGAGATGATCCACCATTTCTTCTTGCGCCATACAGCATAAACAAATGTTAGTGATGATCATACCCCTCTTTCTCAGATTATCAACTATGAGAACCGTATCCTTGCCAACCAACCATCCAAAAACTGCAAATTTAGGGGGAACTTGGTACTTCCATCCATGATATAATGAAGTCCCTTCACTTGGAGTAGGGCTGTTCACAAGATGACTATAAAGAGATTTCACAGTGAATTTACCATTTTTGTCCAGATGCCAATCTAAATTGTCTGCCACATGCTGATTTGGGCTGACGCTGTAAATCCGATTAAGGAGGGCAGCACATTCTTCAATCTCCCTATCTCGGAGAAATCTTCTACACTCTATGTTCCACACCACGACTCCTATTATCGAATAGCAAGCATCCACTGTGATGTTCTGATTTTTGATGATACAAAAGATACGTAGGAAAGCGACGCACAGGGCTACCTCCCCCATCCAAATATCTACCCAAAACTAAGTACGTTTGCCATTGCCAACAACGACACTGGCACATTTGATAACCTCTGCCTTAGTGGAAAGCCAAAGCTTTGTAATTGGAGTTCTTTGTCCACCAACCCCCATCTGAGCGTCCATATTTGCTTTTGATTAAATCATTCCAAAGGGTCACGTCCTTTGTCCCTAGTCTCCATATCCATTTACCTAACAGAGCTCAATTCATTTGTTTTAGATCTTTTACGCCCACTCCTCCTTGAACACTCTTACACGTTTCCTTCCAACTGACCGGATGAAATTTTTTCTTATTTTCCTTGCCATGTCATAGAAAATCCCGTCTAAGCCTTTCCATGATTACCAAGATCGATGCCAGGCATTTGAAGAGAGACATAAAATAGAGGGGGAGGTTTGACAATGCTGCCTTGATTAGAGCGAGCCGACCACCCAATGAGAGATATTTGCTTTTCCATCTAGCGAAATAAGAGCCAAATCTGTCGATGACCTTGTCCCATAAAGACTTCAGGGGTTTGCCAATATACAATGGAAGACCCACAAATGTAGAAAGGAAGCGTCCCACCGAACAACGGAAGAAGGCTGCATGGGACTTAAGCTCGTCTTCCTCCATGTTTACCCTAAACATTTTGGATTTAGCCATATTAACCCGGAGAACTGAAACCGCTTCGAAACATCTTATTATAATTAGCAAGTTACTAATTTTAACCTAATCAACTTCACTGAATAATAGCGTATCGTCCGCAAACTAAATATGAGAGATCGGAAGAGAAATTCCTACCACTCTGAACCCGCTAATGATGCCTTCAGACTGTCCTTTGGAGAGCATTCTAGAAAAGGCCTCCCCCACAATAAGAAATAAGAATGGGGACAATGGAGATCTCCTTGGCACAGGCCCTTGGAACTACGAAAGAAACCTTTGGGGGATCCGTACGTCGAACCCACACATTCCTTTATCCATATTCTCCATTTGTCTCCAAAGCCCATCCGGGTTAACATATATTGAAGGAATTCCCAATCTACGTGACCATACGCCTTCTCTAGATCCAATTTGCATAGAAGACCCTTAGATTTGGATCTCTGTCTTGAATCCAGGCATTTAAACGCAATGAGAGCGCTGTCCACAATTTGACGACCTGGTATGAAAGCACTTTGATTATGAGAGATGATTGATCCTATCCCCCCTATTAATCGAGAAGCCAAAACCTTTGCCAAAATCTTGTACGGCACCCTGAGAAGACTAATCGGCCTGAAGTCATTAAAGGATTCAGCCCCCGCTATCTTGGGAATTGGTGCTACAAACGCCCCGATGTCTTTGGACAGCCTGCTTCTCTCATGGAATTCAGAGATAAATTCCTTCACATCTCCTTGAAGCATATCCCAAAAACTTTGAAAGAAGGCAATCAGAAAACTGTCTGGCCCGGCGGCCTTGTCTCCACCCAATTTATCAATAGCTCTTTTCACCTCAAGAGACGAGAAAGGGGATTCCAGTACAGAGGCATCCTCTTCAGTGATGCGATCAAAATGGAGATGGTCTAATTAACCCTTGTCCAACCCTCTCCACGAAGAAGGTTACTGAAGTAGCAGGTAGCCTCCTCGGATATGCCATCCTTATCTTCAATACGGACACCATCCAACACTATACTCCTAATCTTTTTCACTCTAGCATGCACACTTTGGTATTTTTATCTCCTTTGATCCACTTGCATCTTGATTTCTCTCCAAGAAATTTCCTCTTCCTTCATTCGATCCGAGTAGGATTGAATCAACTGAATTCTTCTATGTAGAGCCTGTGAAGTATTTTGTCCCTCTTCCACTGACTGATCAATCGATTGCAGTTCGGCCAGAATAGCATCAGTTTCGGAATCTCTTTTTAGGAACTCTTCCACTCTCCATTTCTTGATCTTTCCTTTTAAGAGTCTCAACTTACTATAAATAGTCCTCAGCTTGAAGTTTCTTTCAGAAAATGAAGAACACGAAGCAATGTATCCTAATGAGGACGTCGCGGTTTGTTCATGAACTGATTAAGAGTCTGTACAGAATATACAATATTTGGCCTGAGTAATAGTAAAATAAAGAAGATGCCCAACCAAGCGACAATATGGAGTTAGATCAGTGAGAAGTTTACCTTCCTCACTAGAGTGTTTGGAGCTTCGATCCATAGGTAAGTCTATCAGATAGGCATCAAGCACACCAAGTAAACCAACATCAGATAAGATATCAATAGTTTATTTACGTTGGCTTATGTAGATGCCTCGACAGGAACAAGCTATCTCAATTCCAAAATATATTTAAGTGGTTTGAGGTCGTTAATGTAAGTTTGACGATGTAAGAAAGTCTTCAAAGTGGATATGGCATTATGATCATTACTAGTTACAATAACATCATCAACATAGACCAAGACTCTAGTAAAAGTGGTGCCATGATGCCTGATGAAAAAGTAGTAGTCGGTCTTGGACTGAATACAACCTGCACAATATAATGCTATGGAGAATTTAGCAAACCATTGTCTTGAGGCTTGTTTGAGCCCATAAAAGAGTGTTGAAAATTTGGATGGTTAAGATCAGACTCCGACTGAACTAAACTAAAGCTTGTCTTGCAAAGATGGGCTGTAAAAGTGGAAGAGGTGTCCTAAGGTTGAGAATGGCAAAGAAATGTCTCTCGCAAATGTTGTCCTTCACTTCGTCAACCACATGTCATCCTTCACTTCTTCAAGCACATGGCGCTATGAGCTTCGAGGACTGAGTGCCATGGAGCATCCTTAACATTTTCAAGTATTTTGCTAAGAGTCCATAAATTCTTTTAGTACTTGGCAATCAGTTGCACAAAAATCATAAAAGTTGACTCCAATTCCAATTAAATAGCCTAGCAAAACAGCAACAATACATTTTGTTACAGCAGGAGTCTTGGCTGCTGCAGATCATTTGATCAGAAAGAAATTTGGATTGGGCACACTAGACAATAAGAATCACCTGAAATATAAATGTAGTAATTACCAACCTATTACAGGATCGATTCAGATTAGCTCTAGCTCATTTAGAAAATGCGTAACTCCATCAATAAGAATCGTCTTTCCACCTCAACCATCAAGTTTTGGACTCCTATTTCTCTCCAGTTCCCTACACTTTCTGGTTTTTTTTTTTCACTAGGTAAACATAAATCTTATTAAATGAAGAAAGAAAATACAGCGAGAAGGGCCCTACCACGAGTCACAAACTAGGCCATTAAACCCATAACAACCGAAGAGGCCAAGGACAACGGCCCAATAATGGAAAATAGATAAACCCAAGGATGACTAAATCTCAAAGCATGACAAATGCAGCTCCACCTTGAACAAGCCTACAATCCAGGGAGATAAATAGACCAAACCGACCAAATCTCAAGGCATCACAAATGTAGCTCCACTTCAAACGAGCCTACAGTCCACGGAGACAAATTGATTCCAAACAGAAACACAATGAGCTGCATCACAACCAGATAACAAAGGCATGAAACAGCAGCCCACATGGGGGGGGGGGGGGGGGGGGGGGGGGGGGGGGTGGGATGGGATGGCAGCACCATGAGGACTTCACAAGAGCAGCCAGACTTAGTTATAGCTACTCTCTGCCAAATCACAGAAGCTCTAAGAAGCAAAGAAGAATTCCAAACACAGCCCAATCTGAATAGCGGGTGATCCTAAAACCCCTATATGCAGGGATGTATTGGAATACATAAGGGTCCAGAAGAATAATCCAACACAATGTACAGAAGAAGAAGAATTCCAATTACCTTTCTCATAGAAGGGCCCAAAATCAGCACAAACCAGCTGAGAGTAGAATCTTCCTGCACAAACTCTGCAATAGAGATTTCATTGCCAACCAAGGGGGCCAAAATGCCAACTACAATAGACAAAATCAAAGGGTCCAAGGACCAATCAGATAACAAGGAAAAACAAAAGTACTGGTTCTGTATTGTATTGCTGCCATTACCAGACGAGAGTCCTCCAAAAGCCTGCAATAGGAACTGAGGAATAACCACCCAAAAGGGGTAATGGAAATTCCGCCTTTACCATCAAACCAACTTGCTCATCCAAGTACTATTATTGCCGCAGCCACCTCATTACTGCTTACATTCACAGATGGCTCTTAAATCCCTTCAGATGGCATCAAGCTTCTATGTCGCAATGGAATATTGGCAATTGGTAGGCAACCATGAAGAGGTGGCTGATCTCTTCAACAATCGAGGCATGAGTAGCCATCTATAATAAAGATTTGTCCTTCAATCTGTGCGACATATGACAGTATGGCATGTTTGGCATGTGAGCTTGATTACCTGGTTGGTTTCCCCTAGTTCGCAGTCAAAGTTAGATGACCCACTTTTTGATTATCCACCATCACTGCCATCCTTTTCAATCTCTTGCCGCTCAATGACTATAACATTCTACCTACAGGATACAATGTTATATTATATTTGAAACAGAAATGTATGTTTAGCATCTCTGATGCAGAAGTTGCTTCGCAGATAAAGAATTTCTTTTAGACGAGGATATTCTGAGCATATGGTCCACCCACAACGGTTTTCATTGGACCAGTGGCCTGGATCAGAAAACCATGAATCCATCATGTATCTAGTACATAAATCCTATTTATTCTTATGGCCCTTGCAACCAAGGCCATTGTTCAGATGGACCCACTATGGATGGACCATGTCCCAATTCTTCACTTGATCATTAGAAATTTTTCAACTGCAAATAGACAATTAAGAAGAGGACAAGAATGACCTACCATTCAACAGAGAAAAGGCCCAATGGCAACTGTGATCCTCCAATAGGAAGTTTTTGGGGCATGGTCCAGGCCTAACAAATCATCAAACCATGGGCCCCACTTGTACAAAATTCCAGGCTGTTGTTGCATGTGTCTGAGTGGAGGATTGAAAGGATTACGTGAACCTAGACCCAAGGATATCCACAGTACATTTGATTCTTGATTTATATAACTGGATCCCATGGTTCAGCAATCCAGATGAATAGGCTGCAGCAAGGCTGACCATGAATAGCCTTTCTTCAATTTAATGTGGGCCATTGATGCACACTTTTGAGTTGGTCCTGCAAAGAACTATACATCACTAGGACAAACTGTTGCTAATTAGAACTTCTTCTATACCATTCCCTGCTCATTGTACATGATGCAAACATCCATGGCTGTTGATTTGGTGGGCCACCCTGTCAATAGGGAATATGCAAAAACTCAACAGCAATTGCATGAAGTAGTGGCCTGCTGCTATAATAGTTCCTTTTGCAGCACACTGATCAAAGGCCGACCACAGCCCAACTGCCGCTGTCCACTGAGCTGGCATATCCAACCGGTGGCACACTAAAAGCGACACTCCAGAATCTCCAAATCCCCAACTGAATTGCTAAGCACAATGATATATTCACAGGAAAAGAAGAAGAGCAACAACTACAACAGTCCACAACAACAAGAAGATACCAGCTGCTTGGAGATTGGAATAGCTGAGTACTTCCAAATCTAAATGGAACTCCATCACCAGGATTTGCAAGCTGCCACAAAAAAAGAAAAAGAAAAAAGGGGAGGGGAGGACCTGAATTGCTGATAAAAGTGCAACAATATGAGCCACAAATTGCCTCAAACCTGTTCTGATTGATTTCAAGTTGTGATGAACGACCAATATCATTGAATTGGAGCATCCGAACTGTGAATTAGTATACTCAAAACCGCACATGTAGAGTAAATTAGGTAACTAAGATTTGAATCACTGAGCTTAATCCCCACTTCACAAACTTAAGAACCCGAATATTATAGCCAAAGATTCTCTGGAAAAAAGCCACCAAATATCAAACTCGAAAGCATGCATCCTGCTAAAGCTAGTGCTCGCTCATAATCACAGGTTGTCCACTCGTTTTCCAAAGTTTCTCAGAAGGAGTTTTATTAGCGTCTTTTTTCCTTCTTATCAATTAGGAGGCGTGGGATTGAAATTGAGCGAAAACAAGAGCTAAACATGATGATGTCAAGGAGCATGATTTTTCCTTCTTCTTCTTCTTCTTCTTTTTTTTGGGTGTTAAACATAGCCCATGATATTTTTCAACCAACGTATTAGATTCAGCTACAATATGAAAGATCCATCTAGTTCAAAAGAGAAAGAAAGCTAAAGAAACCACCATTAATATATCATTGTAGCTAATACAGTAAGAATACAGCATTCCACAGACTCTTACTCACACCAAGTTCATTTCAAATGTAAGAAAACATACATAGGTGGGTCCATTTAGCATAGTTGGACGTCAGAAGATCGAGCCAATTGATTTGTTGATTTGCCTGGTGGAGGGCAATATGTACTGGCATGGAACAGCATGCCAGTCCCTAAAACAACCTCTTACAAAGAAAACACAAAATTCCCTCCTCGAACCTAGTTAACAGATTTCAGACATCAGGAGAGCAAGAGCAAGCTAAGATAGGCATGAAAAGGATTTTATCTGAATGAACAGCTCAGCTGTCTTCAGTGCCCCCTTTCAAACCCAATTCGAGTTCTGCTTGACCCTCCTCCCTCATAGCCATCTCTCATTGAAGACCCTGCACTTGCCTTCATAGTCCCTCCACTCCCTATTTTCTCCATCGCCTTCTTACCCCCCTTCTTCACCTCCGTCAAGAACAGGTCCAATCCAAATGGATCAGCCTCTTCAACGTGCTTGTCAAACTCAACCGGCCTATCTCTAGGACCTGTCCTCTCAGACGCACCTCCAAATGCCTTGTCAGGCTTGAACCGATCTGTCTTCAGAACCTTCTCGAGCTGCTCATCCGCACCTCCATACATTTCGGCATCTGCATCTTTCTTAGGCCTGTACAGGCTAGACAACGTAGATTGTGCTGTAAAGAGACCCTTGTCATATATATTGTATTGGTCGTCCGTAGTAAAACCTGACTCCATTCCTTTCTCCTGGTTAAACAGCCTCTGGTCATACATGACTTCACCCGTGCGACCTGCTCCGGTACTAGCCATCCCAAGTGCAACCTTCTCGCTGATATCACGATCTCTATCCCTGGTGATCTTGCTCTTCTTCCCCATTGCAGCATCCTTAGCCTCCAACCTTCTCTCCCTCTCCCTCTCCCGTCGTCGCTCCTCACGAACTTTTTCACGCTGCAACCTCTCTTCCCTTTCCTCCTTTGTCTCCCTTGGCATATCCTTCACGCGCTCATTCTCCATTCTGATCTCACCTCCCTCAGCCATGCTTTTCTCAGCAGGAACAGGAACGGCCGCAGGAGGTGCACCACCAGTTCTTTCTGACCGTGCCTTCTGTGCCAGAGCCCGCAACTCTTGTTCCTTCCTATCCTTCTCCTTCAACAACAGTTCCCTCTGAACTTTCGACCGCATAGCAACAGCTTCTCTAGCTTTCTGCTCTGCAACATACAATGCTTCCGAGAGCTTGGCAAAGTTGTCATTGATCTGAACATCCTGAAGACCCCTTCCGTCTGCCGCAAGACGCTTATCCAATGGGATAGTGTAACCTTTCTGATTCTTCCAATTCGAGATGCACGGTGGGATTTTCCAGTCTTGCTGATCTTTTACAGTAACTGGACGAGGTGGAGAGTGCATGACTGGAACGGGCGGGGACCCAGATGCCTTTGGGACCCGCTTGTGCTTGAACTTGGGTGGCTCGAGTGGATCCACAGGCATCTCTACCATTCGTATAATCCTCTCCTTCGCACCTGAATTGAATGCTGCTGACTGCTGCGAAGGCTTGTACTTAATAAACTTAGAATCTGAAGACTGTGTTGGAACATTCTTTGGCTGGGCCGCACTCAATCTGACATTGACAATTTTCTCCAAAGCAGCTTTTGTGCTTTGGGTCGTCTCCTCGATCTCCTTCTCTAACTCTTCAGATTTGCTCTCTTCTTCAGATATGATTTTCGGGATGAGGTCCCTGTGCTGCGAGTACACAATCTTCGATGCATTCTCATTCTGCTTAACGATCGCATCAAAGGCAATGTTACCTTGAGAGTCAACGGTGAGGGGAAGGATTTTCGATCCGGGCTTCTCATCCTTCCTGCCCATTCCAAGTGGGTACTGGGCAACATGAATCTCAGGGAACGCACCGCCATCCCCAAAATCCTCAGGCTTTCGGGGGATGAAGCCTGACCGCTTCCCATAGGGAGGGACTGGATTGGTTTTGACGATGACAGAACGATCGGACACAGAGGAATTAAAGCGTTCTTTGAACCATGGGTCCTTTGAGTGGTCATAGAATGAAGATGATGTTGATTTCGCAGGCGGGAGGAGATCCTTGAGTGCCGCCATGGCAAGATCGTTTGATCAGTGGAGATCAAAACCCCAGTCCAAGCCTTGAATTAGATGACCTGGGCAAAGAAAGAAAATAAAATAAATCAACTCATGCCAAAAAATCCGAAACCGAGTTGAAAAACATATAAAAGAAATACCTGCTCTGAAAGCGTCTCCTTCTCTCTCTCTCAGCGTCTCCTTCCCTCTCTCTGCTCTGGCAAGTTAAGCCCAAACCCTCATTCGTTTTTCGTTTTTCTTTTTCCTCTCCTTCAGTTTTATCCTTCCGCGCGAGTGCGGAACGGCGCTGTTTAGCAAGGGCGGTTTCGGATGCGTAACTGCGGGACCCACGTTGATGTACTCTCCTTACATCCACACCGTCCATCCGTATTGAAAGCTCATTTTAGTTTACGATCCCAACAATGAAGCTGATCCAAATCTTAAGTGGGCCACACCACAAGAAACAATCTTAACTAAATTCCTACCATTAAAAACATCGCGAGTCCACATAAATAGTTATTTGCCATCAACCTGTTGACGAGGAAATCGGACTGCGTGCTGAGTTTACTTAGTACGCTCTTATCGTACCGAGTAAACTCAGTTGGGCCCATGGTGAATGTATGTGGTTTATCCACGCCGTCCATCCGATTTTTTCGGGCTCATTTAAGGGGTCGAGACCAAATCAAGAGTTCAAGTGGATCACACTACCATTGAAATCTTGCTAGGCCCCATGGTTATGTTTATTTGTCATCCAACCTGTTAATAGGATCACACAAACATGGATGAAGGTAAAAATCAAATACAAGCTTGATTCAAAACTTATGTGGCCCAAGAATTTTTCTTTGGTAGAAGTTCAATTCACACTGATTTCATGTGGTGTGGTCCATTTGATCTTTGGATATTCTTTATTTTTGAGATCGGGACTTAAAATTATGTGGTAAAATGAATGGAATGAGATATAGTATATATCACATGATAAGCCTTAAAAAGTTTACTTAGTATGCAATCCCGCTTATGTTAAGGCAACAAAGAATTGGACAAATAAACCAAATAGATATCATCTTGATTCAAAAACCTTTGTGCCCACAATAAATTTTTAATGGCCAATTACCATTGTTTCCTATACGATGGTCCATATGAGATTCATATATATATATATATATATATATATATATATATATATATATATATATATATATATATATATAGTCCAAAAATGAGCTTTCAACATGGATGAACAGCGTGGATATGAGAAAAATGCATCATAATGGGCTTCATAATTTAAGATTCCACACACCTCGATAGATCCACTATAGTTTGACTAGCGGCATTAGTTAATAACTATATCACTACTAGTTGGTGTTTTGTAGGTGTCGCAATGTTGCATGTTTATTTATCAATTTTTTCATATTATTTTAGGGCTTGATCCTAAAATGAGCAAAAGAGTCAGATCTCAATTTTACGTGTTCATGATTAAAAACTTCTTAGTGCTGAATATAATGTTTATTTAATATCTTACCTTATGATTAGGATATAAAGACTTGGATGAAGGAAAAAATAAATATTAATTTAATTTTAAACTTGTGGCCCCTAAAAAGTTTTAAGTTACATATAAGCGGGCCTACTTTTACATGTTTTTTTAAATACATTGGCCTACTTTTAAGACCCACCTAATGATTAGTTTTCTCAAAAATCAGTCCAACGATTTGTCAAAGTGGGTTTAATAAAATTCCATGCTTTTATTCAAGGTTTTTTTTTTTTTTCATCGATTTGATTTTTAAACAAATTTGTACTCCAGACTCAAGTTAATGTGAATAAACAATATCTTAACTGTAACTAATTTACGAGTTATTCAAATACAAAAACTAAATTACCTATAAGTAAATTATAGCTTACATCCAAATAGAATTACCTGTAACTTTTTTTAAATTGTAAATAGGTTACCTTTAACTTATAATTTCAAAAACTTGTAGATATCCAAATGCAACGTAAATAACTTATATGCCAACGTTTTAATTTTTCAAAGATAAGGGAAGAGGAAAAAATGCACCTTTGTGCTCTCGTGAACTATGACTGGTCGAGTGTCCATCCCACTAGATGGACGATGCAGAAAGAGGCGTACATTGATTTGGAAAATGAGAATTTGGTGATTTCAAGAGAAGGGGAAGGGTTTCTTGTAGGAAGAGGTAGAGATTTTTGACTCATTTCCCCAACTTTCTTCAAATCTTATCTTCCTCACTAGGAGTCGAAATCGCAAGGATATGATCTTCCTCTAAATAAATCTAAAGCCTTTCACTTAAAGTTACTGTGTTAGGAAGCTAGGTGGGGCCTAGCAGTAAGTTAGAAAATCATCACTGTATGTTTTAAACTCTATGGAGCCCACCATGATTTATGTATTTTATCCACCATGTCCATTTATTCTACCAGATAATTTAAGGGCTTTAGCACAAAAATGAAACGCAGCCAAAGCTCAAGTGAACATTTTAAATTGAATGTTTACCTACTGTATAAAATTTCAAAATTTCTTAAGAGCAAAAAAGGTTTTAGATCAAGCTATATTTGTGTTTTCCCTTCATCCATGTCTACCTAATCTTATGAATAGGTTGGGTGACAAATAAATTTGTGGGCCCAATGGTGGAAATCAATATTCCCATGTTTCTTGCAGTGTAGTTCACTTGAGCATGGATTATGCTACAATTTTGGAATCAACCCTTAAAATGAGTTGGAAAAATGGATGGACAACACGGATAAACCACATTCATTCTTAGTGCACCCAATGAATTTTGCTTAGTACGATGAGAGCATTATGAGTAACTAAGGACACTATTTGATCTACGTGGATCACAAAATTATAAATAATGTACAAGGTAACACCTACTCTCTAAATCGTTTTTCTTTGCGTGGGCAACTTAAATTATAAATATAGTTAAATTTGAGTCCTACGTTTTATATAATTACCATAATGGTCTTTAAAATAAATTAATAGTGAATGATCTTGTCTAAGTATTTCGAGGGTAAACATCTCATTCAAATTATTTCCATTTGAATAGCCTGTCTAAATCATGAATGCAGTTGATTTTTATGCATTACAATTAAAATGTAATGATTCACCTGATGATTGATGTAGATTTCACTAAAATAATATAATGTGACTTACTTTAACCAACCATATGTTAAGATAATAGCGAAATTTTGCATAGATAAGTGTATGAGACTTAGTTAAGAAGTTAATCATCTTAACCTTTCATAACTCAAAATTATTTTTCCCCGAGTACTTTTCAATATCGTACTTAGAGCTTGTTCGTTAACGCTGAATTTTTGTGCTTAATGCAAAATTTGAAAAATGTTTCATTTTCAGTGGTATTTGTTAATGCATAAGAAGAAAAGTGCTCCATGATTTTATGTTGAAAATTTTCCATGATAGGAGTCTTTTAAGTTGAAAATTTTCCATGATGGGATTCTAGCATAACCGGGAATGAAGAATGCACTACGTGATAAATATTTTTTTAATTCAAAATTGTCCTTTGTGAGAGAGATTTTTTCCCTTGCGTTATACACATTCCAACTTTTAACATGGGACACTTCTCTAAGCCCACCATGATGTATGCGTTTCATCCATTTTTAAAGATCAATTTAGGGCTCACATAAAAAATGAGAGGAATATAAATCTCAGGTGGACTACACCAAAGGAAAACAATAGTGATTGGATATCCACCATTAAAATTCTCCTAAGGCCCAATGTACTGTTTATTTGACATTCAATCTATTAATTAGGTCATATAGACCCAGATGAATGGAAAAGTCAAAGATCAGCTTGATCCAAGCCTTTTATGGCCCTCAAAAAGTTTTTAATGCTCAACGTTCATTCAACACTATTTTCCTGTAATGTCGTCCACTTGAGATTGGGATATACCTCTTCTTTGGTTTCATGCCATAAAATGATCTAGAAACATAGATGTACGGCATGGATGAAAAACATACATCATGGTGGGGCCCACATAACACCCACCACCTACCACAGGCTGGTGGCAGGGGAGTAGCCAAGGATGGGATACTGACAGGTTTCCTTGGCAAGGATTCTGTGCGGGGCCAACTTAAATGTTCGAGAGAAATTCAACCCCTCTATCCATTTTTTAAGCTCATTTTATGATGTGAGACCAAAAATGAGGCGGATCCAAAACTCAAGTGGGTCACACGAGAGGAAATAGTGGAGATTTAGTGATCATTATTAAAACATTTATATGGTGATAAAAGTTTTGCAACGATCTATCTTTTTTTTGGTGCTTTCATTTTAACAGAGTGAAACAGAGTGAAAATGACTTATTTATTCATTTTTTATTTTTTTATAACACACCCACACACACCCCACACACTCACACTAGTGGAATTTCATCACCTATGGGTACTCGATCCGTCCACAGGGAGTTAAAACTCTTGAGAGTGAAAATGACCTTATAAATGATTTAGATGACATTACTAGCAAGGTGGAGCATAGGAAGGTTTCAACTATAGGCATTCCTCTCCCCACTGTTTTATCTTCTATGGCCCACTTGAGTTTTGGATCCTCTTCATTTTTTGTAGGATGTCTTAAAATGGTGTTGAAAAACACATGAACAGGTTTGATTCTCACAAACGTGGCGGTAGACCCACCGGGAATCCTTGCGCAGGAACTTCCTGTGGAAACCTTCCGCAGAAAATCCGTTTGGTCGAGTAGGGAGACTAGCTGCTTACGTCACTAAGCTCTGTAGGCTCATCATGATGCATTTTTGTATCCGTCCATTCATTTGGAAAGATAATTTTAAGGAAAGGTTCAAAGAATGAATCAAATCCAAAGCTCCAGTGGACCTCACCGGAGAAAGCAGTGGGAAGAGTGATGCCCACCATTAAAACTTAAATAGGCCATGAAAATTTTTGCTGATATTTGTTTTTTTTCCTCTTTCATGCATGTGTTAACTTGTGAACATGTTGGATTTCAAAAAACAAATCATGGTAAGCCTTAGGAAGGTTTGCATCAATCTCCCCACTGGTTTTTGTGTCGGGTCAACTAAATTTTTGGATCTGCCTAATTCTTTAACTCATGCCTTAAAATTATATCTTCGGATAGATGAATAAAACACATACATTATAATGGGCCCACATAACTTGGTGATGTGACTTTGGTAGGGAGTCTCGCCATTTGTCTCAACAATGGAGATTTAGTAATTATTGTTGAAACATTTATATGGCAATAAAAGTTTTGTATTAATTTATATTTTTAGTGCTTTCACTTTATCTAAGTGAAAATGACCTTATAAATGATTTACATGACATGTAAACAGCAAAGTGGAGCTCAAGAAGGTTTCAACGATAGGCATTCCTCTCCCCACTGTTTCATCTCCTATGGCCCACTTGAGTTTTGGATCCTTCTCATTTTTCATAGCATGTTTTAAAATGATGTTGAAAAACAGATGAATGGGTTTGATTTCTCACAAACATTGTAGTAGATCCACTTGAAATCCGCTAGGTTGAGTAGGGAGACTCCCTGCTGACGTCACTAAGTTATGTGGGCCTGTCATGATGTATGCTTTGTATCCACACTATCCATCCATTTGGAAACATAATTTTAAGTAAAGGTTCAAAGAATGAATCAAATCCAAAGCTCCAATGTACCTCACCTGAAAAAACAGGGGGGAGAGTGATGCCCACCAATAAAAACTTAAATAGGCAACCAAAGTTTTTGATCAAGTTGATATTTGTTTTTTTCCTTCTTTCATGAATGTGTTAACTTGTGAACATGTTGGATTTCAAATAAAAACCATGGTAAGCCTTAAGAAGGTTTCAACAGTAGGCATAAATCTCCCCATTGTTTTTCTGTGGGGAGTCAAATAAAATTTTGAATCCGCCTAATTCTTTAACTCATGCCCTAAAATAATATCTCCAGATAGATGGACGGTCTAGATAAAATACATACATTATAGTGGGGCCCACATCCATCATAGTGGGCCCACGTAGCTTGGTGATGTCACTTCGGTGGCGAGTCTCACCATTTGTCTCAACATTGTCTCATGTGGGCCTTATTTGAAGGTTTTGTTGATAATGGTGATCAATTCTACATGACACATGGTGACAATCTTTTTAAGAAATGAGGGCGTGATATTTTAGTTCATTTGAATTAAAATAATAATTTTATTTTTAATTAATAAAAAATAAATTTTTTATAATTTAAAATATTTTCAAATAGGAGATACATATCAAATTAACATATTTCATACGTTTCATATGTTTGTTAACAAATAAGTTGTTTCAAATTTAATATTTAACTTTCAAAATTCAACCATAATTACAACCAGATCCATAGCTCGGCTAATAAACTAAGTGGAGATACCTCGTTCCAACGCTTGAAGTCTTGGCATTGATCCCTAGTGGGGTTGGCTAACATGGAGTGTATATTGACATGGGTGTTAGTACTAACAAGCTAACTCAAAAAAAGAAAAAAAGAAAAAAAAAAGACTTGAATAATAATTATCAAACAAGTTTTTTTACTTTAGATTTCTAGCCCAGGCATTATATATCCGATTCAGGTTTCATTTTCAGATTCAGTCTTTTAGACTTCAGATTTAACAAATGGGGCCTCAGTGTTTCCCATTAAATGACTTCCTCTTTCCTTTTTCTCTAAATATTCTCTTTTAAAAAAAAAAATTTATATAGCTAGCGTACCGTATAAAAGAGGCTGGATTCTTCTTTATCACAATGGACTCGCTTTCATTATTTTCTCTTGAAGCAAGTCCCTCGTATACTGGAATGGTATACAGAGGATTTGAAAATAGATCCAGTGATGGATTGATCCGCCAATCAATGTATTTATTCTCTTGTTTAGTTAGTAATTATTTATAATTTCATTGTAGTAAAATAGCAACCATGCGTTATTGGGTTGTTCCAGCCCAGGATATTTAAACCATCCGTGATATGGGCTCACCTATTCGCGTGGTCTACATTTTGGGCTCAGATCCATTTATGGTGGGGTCTGATCAGATTGACTAAATCCATCTGTGCCCCTAATTAAGAAATTCCTCCAAATCACTCGATATCAAATCATTGCCGTCCACTATCAGATCCATCATAAAATCAGCTTGGATCATTCAAACAAGCCCACACTAGAAATACATGGAGACGTGTTGCAGCAAACCTCTTCTTCAGCCCAAGCCCAACCGGTTCACTTGAATGGGCCAGCGGGTCTGTTGCCCGGGTCTGCGAATCGACTCGCCCGGACCCGACCTGACCCGTCTGCTCAGTAACGGCGCATCCCTCCTACAAACGCAAGACCTGGGTGCTGAGGGTGGCTTGTGTATCCTCAGCTTCTGTTGCTAGCTTTTTATCTTCCCGCGGCCGCAGGAGAGAGCTGATGGGAAAGGCTTCCAGAGATAAGAGGGTACTCTTCCCAAACTCACTTCCCTTCTTTCTTAAATCAGTGCCTTTGTTTCCGATTTTTCTTTTATTTCCTTTTCTTTTCCTTACACAGATTTTTAAATATATATTTTTTAAAAATCTTTTTAGGATATATATTACAGGAAAGCTAAAGAAGAAGGATGGCGCGCTCGGAGTGCCTTCAAACTCCTTCAAATCGACGAAGAGTTCAACATCTTCCATGGTCCTCTCTCTCTCTCTCTCTCTCGGGTTGGAATAAATAGGAACTGTTTGGGTGCCACTTAAAAATAAGTTCATCTGATTTTAGTTAATCGGAATTATGTATTACAGATTGTCCAAACATACCGTGAAATTTAAGAGTGAGGGAGGGATTTGAATTGGCCATTTCTGGATAAGGGATACAATAATCTGATGTGGGGGAGTGCCTGTGTTGGATGGGTGGAGTCTGTCTCGATCAATCTGGATCATCCGGTTGCTTTTTCCCAATCAGATGGTTCCCAACCGTGGTTAAGAGCCTGCAAATTGATGATATGAGAAGGGTATTAGCGATTATGCATGTAGAGTGTCCAAGAAAATTCATTGATCAGACCGTTAGGATTGTGGGGTCACCTCGGCCTGTGAGCCTAGGCAATCCAAGGCGGGGCTGTCCAGGTGGGGAACAGTCTGGATCGATCAAGATGGCCCACCTCTAAATACGGGCAGGCATCATCAGAATCATTAGGGCCTGTTTGGGAGCGTGGATTTGGAACCCCCTGGATTCACAACCCCCAGGATTGGAAACCCCCTGGATTGGCAATCCTCTGGGTGTGTTTGGCACCCTGGAGTGTGAATCAACTTTAATTCAAAAATACCTATAAATGGTATATTTACGGGGGTTTGAATTTAATTATTAAATCAACTTTAATATCTCCAATCAATGAGATATATAATTTTGGACACTACGGTTGTGATAAGCCCGCTAAAATATACGCTTTGCCTAAAAATGATGAAATTTCAAGTCTCAGATGGACCACAAGCACAAGATCATGTTTGAGTGACTAACTAATGATTTTTAATTGTTGATTAATATGGACAATGTTTGGACGGTGCTGGACAATATTTGGACGGTGCTGATCTACAGGAACAATGTTTGGACGGTGCTGATCATCGTTAGTGGGCCATGTGCCCAATAGAATGATAGTGTACAGTGACATACATTTATACCTGCAAATATTGAAATGATTTTAGGTGTAATCCAAGCTCTTACCGTGGATTACAAACCCCCTCAAAGAGGGGATTGGGAACCCCCTGGATTGGCAATCCCCAGTTGCTTTTTGCTGCCAAACAACCAAGGGGATTTGAAACCCCCTCTAATCCCCTCCAATCCCCTCCAATCCAAGGTGTCAAACGACCCCTTACACTGGACAATTGAACTTCCAACGTTGTATTTTAAAATTTGTATGTTTATAAATGGGATTTCGTATATAGCAAGAAACTATATGGATCATACATTGCATTTTGAAATTTGTATGTTTATAAATGGGAATTCCTATCTAGCAAGAAACTATATGGATCGTCCTCACAAACCCACTGAACATGATAGAGCAGTCAACTCTCTCAATATGTTATTTCATCTTCTGTCTTTCTCCAATATGTAACATGCTGTCAGGATAGCCTGTTGTTTGCCCAATGAGAATTTGATGACAATGACGGGTTTTTGGTCCTCCTTTGAGGATGGCAGCTTTTAGCACATTCCACATTTTGCATTTTGGAGGATCTGTCAAACAACTGCACTCCCCTAAAAGGCAAATGGCGGGATGAGCCTTTAATTCCATCCACATTTGAGGGAACATCCAAACAAGCCCTTAATCATACTCGATGTGCATGGCAATGCCAAATAAGATTCCCATGGGATCCAGATTGAATTGCAAGACTTCAACTGTAAATTATAGGATATTAAGAACAGTGGAAGCATTTTGTTCACGGTTGCCATGGACCACTTATTGCGCTCAGATTAAATCATGGTTGAAATAAGAACCAACCTTCCCATTCTCATCTCAACCAAGATCTGGGGTGGAAGAAGTGGGAGAACACTAGCCTACCTAATGCAGGTTGTGTTTCGAGTGATGTGCCAAACACCAACATGTTAAAGGTGCTTGAAAACCCTGCTACTAGCCATGATTTGGCAGTACATTCAAATGCTTCCTGAGTTTGCTTGCTTCGGTGGGTAATCCATAGACAATTAAGTTCAGATTAGTACGGTATCAGTGAGAGGCTGAACTTGGTGCACTGGTTGTTTTCTTTATGAAAGGATTGTATCTCGCCATTTCCTTTTTCCAGAGAACTCTCTTTCTTTTCTGTAATTCACTCAAAATTTCAAGCTTTGACTTTATGCATAACGACATCTGTTATTCTTCCTTTAGCTTTGTTGTTCATTTAGATATTCTTTAGCTTGCCGTCAGTATATCAGTATTTAAGTCTCAAGGAATCTTGATGTGCAGGAGTGAAGCGTGTAGTTGATCTTTGTGCAGCTCCCGGCAGCTGGAGCCAGGTACCTTTAAGCAAGGAGCAACTAGCCATATTGTCCCTTTGGATATTATTTGATTCACTATATTTCATATATGTCATCATGATTAAACTACCTGCATCTTGATCCCAACTTTTTTTTATGAGTCCAGTTATTTGTTCTATTTGGTTAGCTTTTGAGATTAGAGGAATGTGATGTAGATTCTTGTATAATTCTGCTTATCTAACTCCATGTTCCTGTTGATTACAACTTGCAATTACTTTCTGTAACAAGATACCATACTTGCCAGTGCCTGTAAATAGAATCTTGTCAGTTTGCAATATTGGAAGTATACATGCTTCCTTTCATTTTATTTGAACCCCTACAGTTCAGCTAAGCTGTTCATAGCAGGTATCGGACCACTGAACGATTTCTACCAAAGAGTTATCGGGTCTTGATGCAGCAGGAAGTGAATAATGTCCTGAATCCTGACGTGCCCCTTCCGCATGGGGGGTTACAGTGGATGGGGATGCCCTAAGGTCTCTCAGACAGCAAGAACCAAATCTTTGGCAAGTGGCATACAGACAGTTTAGGAAAATACAGGAACTATTTGGAAAGGTCATGGATCGTACACTAGGATCTTCCGATCTGGAATCTTCATTCAATGTGGGTCCCTTCAGATTGATGGTATGGATGTCGAACCATCAGTCCCATGACAGAATGGGCACATCAGGAGTAAATTTTGAAACTGGTATTCCCCATTTTTATTTCTTCCTTTGAAACTTTTTTTTTTTTTTTGAATATATATATATATATATATATATATATATATATATATATATATATAATGAATAAATTTTGTTAAATCTAGAACAAAGATGCAAAAGCTACAAAATAGGAGTGACTCTTGTCAATCGTCACTCCTTAAGCAAGTGTATATTAGGGTCTTTTGCATGAAATAGTTTTATCCAACAACTCTATTTTAGGGTCTTTGGTACAGACTGGGTTTGTCAGACCACTGAATCGGGGGTCTTTTGTCCCGATGGGGTTTGCACCAGCCACCAAACTGGGGGTTCCCACTCTGCAAACCCATCCACCTCCTTTTGAAGACTTGGAACGTATCATTAAATCAGTAGGGCTGCTACTCTCCATATCCAGTGACCCTTACAATCCAAAGGGGCTGATGCCACAGCTCTCGAAACTGGACCCGCATTTCCAATTTGACTGAAGTTGCCACTCATCTTCTGTATTTCTTTTGCTTTCTTGACCCATAGACTAGCCCAATTTTGAGCCTTGGTCCTATCGGCTTGCTACCTTGTAGCTTGACCTTGCAGGTTTACATTCTGGGCTGAGAGTGTCCTGCTTTGAGGCTTATGTTTGAGACTTCCACGCCAATGAGGTTATTGGGCCACCTAGGTTGGGATTTTCTTCACCACAGGGTTCATCCGACCCTTAGATTAAGGTTCTCTGCACACTCTGGGTTCATTCAACCTACTAAATATGAGGTCCATCTCACCCCCCAGTTTGGAATATTTTATACCAACGGGGTTGTCCAACCACCACCTCAGGCTGGGGTTTGCCATCTTTGGACTTGTCGATTACTAAGTACGAGGTTTGATCTCACATAGCCAACAACACTTGAAAGAAATGATTCAGATTTTTAGACAGGTTTGGCACAAAATTGTTTGTTTCGATTACCACCACAACATCTCGTTTCTAGACTCTATATTCCATTGGATGATCCAAGGGATCTCCAAAACATTCTGTTTTGTTTTGGTTTTGGATTGGCGGACACCAAAACATGGATATGGAAAGCCAAATGTTACATTAGAGGAAAGCTAAATGTGCAGAAAGGAATCCACGTTAACCTGTTTGTTTTATGACACAATATTTCAATGGAAATGTCAAAAGGTGAATTGTAAAAAAGCAAGAGCTCTCTGGTAACTGTGGAAATCTCCATGTATATATATTCCTGTCTTATCCTTTTTTTTCTTTAGGAAATGGAAATCATCCTTGCTAAAGGAAAACTGTGGAAGTGGAAACAATTTCCACAGCTAAAAATGTTTTTGCAAACAGGTGAAACGTCACATCTGAGGGAATCAATTTCTGTTCCACATCTGAAAACATGATTCCATGAATCCAAACAGCCTAAAATGTGAAATTTCCACATCCCGTTGAAATTAGACATTTTAAAAGTAATTGATGTCTGTGTTGACTAAAGAAATAGTGGTATAATGTTGATATGTAGCTGATTTCAAGTATCTGACCTGTAGGTGTTGAGCCGAAAATTATATCTTCCAGCCAAAATTACACCTGAGGCAAGGTGGGGTCCCAGCCAAGTTAAATCATTCTGTTGCTTGCTGGCAATACCATAATTACCTAACTTTGTACTGTTGCACAGGGATGGCGATCTTCCTCTGATTGTTGCAATTGACTTGCAGCCAATGGCTCCTATAGATGGTGTTATTCAAGTGCAGGGAGATATCACGAATGCTCGAACAGCTGAAGTGGTAAAAATGCGGGCATATTTCTTATCATTCCACGTGCAGTTACATACATACATATATTTCTTGCATAATGCTGTCTATAATCTGTTACTTTATCAATGGTTGGGTGCTAAAGAACTTGTAGTAGTTTAAGATCCAGGTCTTGTTTCTTGTCCAAACTGGTTCTTGCCTTTTTGATTCTTGTTTGCAAGGTTGCACATGGGCTAAACTTTTTCAAAAAAAAAAAAAAAACGAGGGTGCACAATGGTTAATATAAAACATCATTATCATTGTCATGGTCATCATAGCCTCGTCCCATCTATTTGAGGTAGGCTTTATGAATCTAGTTTTGCCCATCGAAACGAGAATTCTCATGGCAGCTTAGCAAAAGTTCAATGACTGGTTGCTAACTTGACATACCCTTCTTTACCTGGGCTGGGGACCAGCTGGTTTTCTGCTACCAGGCAGAGTAATAATGCAAATGGCTCCACTGATTCCATGTATAGGGGTCCAGATAATGAGCTCTTCTTAGCTTTTTGATTGGACTATTTGAGTTTTTTTTTTTGGAAGATGCTGAATTTATTAGAAGGACAAAGGGACCAAACAAAACAGAACAGCAATATAAAGACATTTACAGGACACAAGGCCCCCAGCCACAAAGAAAAAACAAGAAATTACAAAGCATCCCAAACAGGAGAAGAAAGAGAGCACTCTTGCGGCTAGTGGCAGACCACTACCCACTCCATAATAGAGCATTTTGCCTTGCGGAAGACTCCTGAAGGGCAGCCCAAAATATTGTTGACTCACTGATTATTCCTTTCCTGCCAAATCACCCACAGACCTGTGAGCAAAGCCAATCTCCAAACGTGCCTTCTTACTTTCCCGACCCTTACGCCATGCCAAGCTTGAAAGAAGTTGAAAATGGAATTTGGCAACACCCACAAGATTTTTTTTTTTTTTTTGGTTTGTTTGAAAGATGACAAACGGTATATATTAACAAGGCGCTGCAGCGATGCAAAGAAAACAAAGAACATGAAGCAAATAACCACCCACTATCTATAAAAAAGAAAGGATACATGTTTTCCCTTCCCAAAGAAGCCCGTTCAACAACCAGGCTCCTCGCTCTAAGAATAATCCACTCTGGAGAATGCCTCGCATTTTGAAAGCATCTCCCATTTCTTTCCTCCCAAATCGCTTAGAGATCCGCTAAAAGACATAATTGGCATACACTTTTTGATGTAGGACAATTAACCACTTGCTCTAAAAGCTCGAACTGATAGAGCATGGCGAATTAATCCCTTTATCTCATAGCATGATTGTTGAGGAATGAAGCATCTTATAGAATAAGCAAACTGTAAGGCAACCAGAGCTATCCAAATGGCAACACATCTTGTCTTTTTCCCCATGAATTGGATGGCAAAGCTTAATGTCATTAAGTAAAGAGACCATATCCACTCTATTTGTTGGCCTACCCCTCTCAGTGGGCGCTCCGCCGATGCATATGTGGGACAGGGTAATCTCTAAATTCCACAAATATCTGGCTTCTTGGAAATGCAGGTACCTATCATTGGGCGGTCGTCTGACGTTGATCAAATCTACTCTATCAAGCCTTCCCCTTTACTTCATGACGTTGTTCAGATGCCCTGGTTCGGTTCTCAGACGCATGGATAAAATTAGAAGAGATTTCCTCTGGTTTGGGAAGAAAAATTAGCAGAAGTTTCACGTACTTGAGTGGAAAGCGGTCTATAAAGTTTGGAGGGAGGGAGGGGCAAATGTCAAGAATCTCCATCTAATGAATTTGGCCCTCTTGGGGAAATGGGTTTGGAGATTTGCAACTGAAAAGGATGCTCTATGGGTCGCGATAGTTAAAGGAAAATATGGCATCTCTCAAGGCGGATGGTGGCCGAGGAAATCCTCGTATTGCAAGGCTTCTCACATAATGGCAGGGAATTCTAAAGGTCAGACAGTCAGTTATAGATAACGTTTCCTATGCGCTGGGAAATGGTTCTTCGATTCGTTTCTGGAAGGATATTTGGATCGGTGAAATTCCTCTCAGATTCTGTTTCCCCTTGATTTATCGCATCTCTCCAGATAGAGGTATTTCTATTAATAGTTGCTGCTCTATGACGTTAGGGAACTCAGTTTGGGACATCAGATGCACTCGAAATCTCTCTGATAGCGAAGCTATAGAGTATGTGAATCTCTTGGAGTATGTTCACCATTCTTCGATCTCTCCTGCCCAGTTTGACAGTATCGTTTGGCCGGTGGAGAAATTTGGCGCTTTCTCCGTTAAATCTCTGTATAAGATCATCTACCCAACTAAGCAGGATCACTATATCGCCACTCCGTGTATTTGGAAGGTTCAGGTGCTGCCAAAAGTCATTTGTTTTGGGTGGTTGGTGGGACGCAATGGAATTCTTACCATCGATAACTTGGCCAAAAGAGGAATGTCGATTACCAATATTTGTTTAAGTTGCATGAGGCAGGTGGAATCGGTGAATTGTCTGTTGGTTCAGTGTTTGTTCATCTCCTCCATTATTGATGACTTCTACCAATGTTTCTCAGTCAGTTGGTGTTCGCCCTGCTCAGCCGCCGATTTGCTAGTCGCTTGGAATGGGCTCATGCTTGGGAATTTGAAGTCTACGATTTGGCGTATGGCCATTCTCGCCATCTGGTGGGCCGTGTGGGAAGAAAGGAATAACAGATGTTTCAATAATTCTTCTTCTTCTACTAAGTGTGTATGTTCTAGGGCTAAGCGGTCGCTGATTGAATGGGCCACTAGTGTTAATTCTCTGAGAGTTGTGGATTTTAGTTTCTTAGGCTCTTAGGGCCTCTTGCTACCTCAACAGTTGGGCCCTTCCCTTTCTCTGTTTTTCTTGTTCTTTCGTTTTTCGTTTTTTCGTCTCTTGTATCTGTTTCTTTCTTTTAATGCATTTTCAGTTTGTTGCCTTAAAAAAAAAACAACTCCTCTTCTAGTAGGAAAAGTTGGCAAGGAGGGGACCACACCAGTGTTACCACTCATCGAGAAGCAATGGGCCACAAAAACATTTTGATCCACAAGATTCCAAACATCAAAAAGAATTTAACCCAAACCCCCCTTGAAAACTAACTATGCATGAAGTGGTGGTCTACTGATTTGTTAACCTTCCAATAAAGAAAGCAATCGTTGACTAGAATTAACCCTCTCTTGTGAAGATAATCAATCATGAGTACCTTGTTCCAACCCATTAACCAAATGAAAACCACAACTACATGGGTCTCATATCTTACAATATTTTAATTTCATATCCAGGTTCATGTCATGGGTCATGCCTGGTTCCTCTTCCAAGATTCTTTGGGCATGGCATGGTGGGTGCACAGTTAAGCGTCTCAAATTGATTTGGTTCCTCGTTCTCTCGGCTGTGCTGTGGGCCATTTGGTTTGAGCGGAATAGCCGTTGTTTTCGGAACAACTTCAAGGCTTCGGATGTATTCTTTTCCTGCTTGTAGGCTTCCCAATAAAATTTTATTTCCTCTAAAAAAAAAATTCCAGGCTCATGATGGCCGCAATGTGCAGTTTGTTTGTTTGTTTATTTCTTTCTTTCTTTCTTTTTTCCCCTTAATAGGATTGCCGTGATCTTCTTTATCTTGAGTCGGGTTTGTATTTGCACCCATTTGGTTTGTTTTAGTCCTCAAGGTGCCATCCTCCCTCGATCAACTATTCTGCTCTTTGCATGCGGAGCTTGGTGGAATGTTAGGCAAGCGAAAATGGCGGTGTATCTTGTTAGCAGTGCTTTGGGCAGTTTGGGCGGAGAGAAATAATTGTGTTTTTAGGAACCGGAGCCTCTCCTCCACAGCTATCTTTTCTAAGGTTCTCGTTCTATTCAGGGATTGGGCACCATGAGTTAGGTGCCTTTCTGGGGTGTGGCTAGGGATGCAACGTTTGTATTTTTTTCTTTTTCTTTTTTTGCTTTTTTTTTTTTTCCCTTTCTTCTCTTTCGTTCCCTCTTTTCCCTTTGTAGGGCTTTTGCTCCTTTCAGCAGTTTTTCTGCCCTTTAATAAAGTCACTTATCTTTCAAAAAGACAAAAAAAAGGGTTTGATGTTGCAAGATAAAGACTTTTTAGTTCTGCCCCACTATTTATTTTAGCATGCCAGTTTTAACGGGCTTTTCCAGTGAAGTGATACAATAATCATGACTGGAAATGTCGAACCAGAATCATTTACTTGATATTACATGTCGTTTCAGGTCATCAAACATTTTGATGGTTGCAAAGCTGACTTGGTTGTCTGTGATGGCGCACCTGACGGTTAGAAAGAGTTGCTGTTTACATTTGGCTTAGCTTTTCATGTTATTTTGTTGCTGTTGCCAATGGTATTAATGCATGATTTTAAGTAAAGTTACTGCTTGCTGAATGCAGTTACTGGACTTCATGACATGGATGAATTTGTTCAGTCACAGCTTATACTAGCGGTGAGTCTAAAACTTTTTTGTTATTGTTATATAACTTCAGTGCCAAACTTTCATTAACCAGATATTATGGAATGAAGAATGTGTTAGCCTTTAGTAACTTTTCTTTTTAAAAATAAATTTAAAAGGGGGTGGGTTAGCTTTTAGTGGCATTGGAGCGAGGGAATGCGAAGAGTTTGAAGTTCTCTCTCTCTCTCTCTCTCTCTCCCCGTGAAAAGAATACTGCACATTTTGACAGTTTCTTTTGGCGTCGCACGGGATGTGAATATGAAGCTTATAAGATTGCACAAAACTACTTAGGGTTGCTCTACTTAAGCTTCAGAATCTCAACTTTTTTTTTTTTTTCTATATTTTACTTCGGGATTGGTTTAGAATCTCATCACTACTGGATGATTGGAGTCTTAAAGTAGCTTATTCTGTACTTTTTGCTGCTTCTCCTTCACCAATTCCTACATCTTGCATCTCTTGGCAGCAAATCTGAACCACAAATACACCCCTTGGTTGCTGAATTGTCGCCTGCATCTAAAATTATCTTAATCTATAAATTCAAGTATGAAAAGTAAAATATTACAATGATGTTGGAACTCTTGACTTCTCCTTTACCCACGGCACTTGCTATTTGATCCTAGAGTTTTGCTAGGCCCACATGTGGTGCCAACCTTGTATTAGACATCTGAGCCACGCATCAGGTGGGCCCAAACATCAGATTCGTATCTGCTTATCAAGTCAGCCACATGTGTATGTTCAATGTAGATCTTTGGAAAACCTTAAAAAAAAGTCGGTTGATTTCTTATATGTGTGCCCTACTTGATGAGTTGACTACCTGATAGATCAGGTCAGCTATGTGTTGGGCACACCTGATGCATAACCTAGATGTCCCATACAAACACCTGTTTGGCACATTTGGTTTCATGTGGAGATACATGTGGACCTAGAAAAGCTTTGGATCCTCAGCCAGCCGCAAGGACATTTCTAATTGTTGGTTGCAATCTAAATATGTGCATTTGTGAGTGATTGCTTGGATGCAAGATTGATTGTGTAGATTGTATGATATTTATCACATAGCTGATGGTTGAGTCGCATTCAGGCTCTAACTATTGTTACTCATGTACTTCGAGTGGGTGGTAAATTTATTGCAAAGATTTTTCGGGGTAAAGATACAAGCCTTCTCTACTGCCAAGTAAGATATTTTTCTCATTTTCTTTTGCCCTAAACATACAATTCAATGAGTTAGGAATTTCATTCACGAGACTAGAGTCTTTGTGTGGATTAAATAGAGGATTTATTTTGCTCAATGCTCACTTACTAGTTCCAGATTTGTTGTACTTCTCCAAAGCCCATTTTACCCATTTTGATTCTGCTTCTCAATGTTGGCTATCTTTTGGAGTTAATTAGAAATTAAAATCCTTGCTGTAGGGTCAAGGAACCTTCCCCAACTCATGTGGGTCCCATCTTCTCCAGCTTAACACTCCCCTGCCATTTTGCAGGGTTCTCCTGTCAAAAGGCTAACAGCATCCTGGAAAGCACTGACATCGGAATATCTATGAAGCTGAAGCTTAGAAATCCTATTGTTAGCTTTTTGAAGGAAGAAATGTGCAAAACAACAGGGGACTGATGAACTGGCGAAGGTGGGGCCCACCTGGTCTGGTAAAATTCCATCTGAGGTATCCGACCAAATACATGGATGTAGATCTATTCTTTGAAATTTTGGGGTGAATATGAATACTAGCAAGTGTCTTGCACTGCAAAGAATGACAAAACCATATTTTATAAATGTATAGAACTTTCAGCTGCAACCAAAAGCGACAAATGATGTTTGAGAAGTTCCATTATAAGGTTACAGTCTTTGAAGAAGCTGGAAATTGTAAGAACGAGATCTTTAGTGATGATGGGCCAACATGTGGAAGAATCCAATAAAGCTGTATGGGGCGCAACGCTATCTTCTTCTGTTGAGAACATGAGTCTCTGGGGGCTGGGGACTTCATTAGACTTGTCATCAATTGGATTGGTTGCATGCTAAAAACATTGAAGGGATATCATAAAAAATTTAAACTTTCTTCTCCTGCTCATTAGCTAACAAACCTTCAATGGTTCTGTGAGGATATACGATTTGTAGAATGATCACCTACAACCGGTTGTTTGCTACAAACCATGTTTTTATGCTCTTCAGAATCTTGGTTTCCAATTCTGCCCATGAAAAATCACATATTTTCAAGTGCAGATAGTTGTAAAAATGAGTTGTATGTGAAGTTAATCTACAACCAGTTTTAGGTGATCTGTCCTTGATTTTGTGATTGCTCATCTTGCTCTGACTGTGGCATGAATTATGTCTCAGTTCCTGTCCTTCTGTGGCTTCAGTTGGAATCTGGACTCTGGCCTCTAGATTTTCTTCATTTTACATATTAGTAAGGAGGTTACACTGGTGATTTTTAGCTGGTTATTTATGTTGCATTTTCAGTCTTTTTATTTCATGCCTTTGTCAACTTCACTTTTTACTGGATGATTTGACACTCTCCCAGGGAATCACCTTTCTTTTTCTTTGCAGCTGAAACTATTTTTCCCTGTTGTGACTTTTGCAAAACCAAAGAGCAGCCGCAACTCTAGCATAGGTGAGTAGCTGTCTTCTTTTGCTTATGTTTCTTCTTCTGGTAGCTTTTATCAACCAATTTCCCTTGCTGGCATTATATGATCATTGACTGGAGGATATGCATACTATACATCCTCAGGGTCTCAGTTCCTATTAGCATGGCCCATGGTCCAGGATTGCTGATTTGACGGGTTCCACCATGTGTGGTCCATGCTTAATTAATCTCCCCAATGGGACATTCCTAACCCTTCAATCTCTAGCTGCTAATCGACAGGTAAGAAAGATTACAGCAACTGTCGACATTCAAGAAAAAATTCAAGTGAAAACAATGCCAAAGATTGGATGGCTAGGATCTTCTAATCTAGGGGGTTCAGTGGGGCATGGTCAATCCATGGTGGGTCCATTAGATGCTATGGTTTGGATCACCAAAACCATGGGTTCCACTTCTATAAACTGCGGGCCCGAGGATAGTAGAGTATACTGGTGTCAGGGATCATATGATGCCTCATTCTGTTGAAACTCTCTGACAATATCCAGTGTTAAATAATTGGAAAGCAATCTTCTGATATCCAAGTTTGAATTGGCCAAGTCAATGAAAAACTTGCTCATTCTATAAATGATGGGATGGTGAATTTTTTAGTCGGGGATTTTGAGTTCCAAATCAATCATCAAGTTTCTAATATTTGCTATAAGAAGTGGTATATGGTTTCACCACATGGCTTAAATCAGCTTATTTTATTGTTTGTGATACAGAAGCATTTGCAGTTTGTGAGAACTATCTGCCTCCTGAAGGATTCAACGAGAAAGATTTACATCGCCTCCTGGAAAAGGTGGGCAGTCCTTCCGGAGAAGATGATCTAGGTAAACCAATAATCTCAGATCATATCTGAATCCAACTTATCAGACGTCTTTCAATCACATTAGGTTGAAGTTTATTGGCCTTGATGTTTGCAAACTAGTTGACTTGGAAATATTGGCCTCAAATTCAATTTCTGCAAACCAAGAATTCTCAGTTTGGCCTCAAATTCAATTTCTGCAAACCAAGTATTCTCGGTTTGGCCTCACTACATGTACTGCCCCCAAACTCATTTTTCCTTTTCTGGTGGAAACATTAACCGACTGAGGTGACAATTGAGTTGATCTCTTTTTATAATCTCAGCAAGTTTCTCACTCACTCGGATGAGTCAAAATTGAAAAACCGATTTCTGAGTCAAGTCCAAGTTTTTAAGTGTAGATTAGGCTACCGGCCCATCTTCTGGTTTTACATCTTTCTTGGCCTTTAGGCGCCTGTTTGGATAGGATGAAAAGGTTTGCACTGATGAAAATCAAGGAGTTTTCCCTGATTGGATGATTACACCTGATTGGGAATGCAAACCACCTAGTAAATGTGTTTCCCTTACCACCTGCAAAAAGGAAAATGCTTGCATACCTTAACTAGGTATCTACCAGGATTACTTTCTTTAGCATGGGAAAATGACTTAACGTGCATGGAATCTACCCCATCCATCAGGTACATCACCCCTTGTTTGGTCTTGATCTAAAAAATCAGGCTGATTCAATGCTCACATGGGCCACTCCATAAAATTATAAAAACTCTTAATTCATGTGGTATGGCCCTCCTGAGTTCTGAAATACTGTAATTTTGGAATTAATCTTTTGTCCTGATGAGGTGCATCAGATGAATCAATTGGATGGTGTAAGACATGATTTTTTTGTGAGTAACATAGTATGGTCACATATGTATAAACATGATTGTTGTGCAGCTCTTTTATAATATTGGGTTGGATTCCACACTTTTGCATGCCAATCCAAACAGATGAAATGGAAGGTGGAAGGGAAATAGTTTTACCTAGGGAATCCATGATTCAGTTTCACCTAGGGAATCCATTTCCCCCTCTTGTTTTCACACTATCCAAACAGGCCCTAAAGTACAATTTCTTTATACTTTTGGTAGATTATGAAGCCCTTCCTACTATAAAATGGAGAATAGCTGACAAAATCCTCCTTGGTACTGGAGATGATAGAGATACCTGTAGAGAGAGGAAGTGGTCTAATATGATTTGAAATTATCAATGGGGCCCTTGTAATTTCATGCGCCCTTGTATGTATATTTTAGTTCATTAAGGTTCTAAATTCCCCTATAGTTTTGAAACTTCTAAAAATACCTTCAATATATTTTAGGGAATGGTCCTGCACTAGACACTGGGCAAAGTTCTGTTATCTCTCGTCAATGTCAATGAGAGAGTTGTAGGGGGCTATCTTTGCTATTTTTAGCATGTGTTGGGAAGTACTGAGGCCCCAATCCTATCAGCACAAGATATTTATCAGCGATATGAGGTTCATCGATAGCAATGCCACCCTCCCCAATCCTATCAGCACAGGATATCGATCAGCGATATGAGGTTCATCAATAGCAATGTCACCCTCTGGATCGTTCCCCATGTCATAACCTGCTAGGATGTGTAAGCATGATGGTTATGCTGGGGTTGTCATGTTTGACATCTTGAATCCGTGGCTGACACTAGCAAACATGTTCTATTCCAAGTCATATCATAGAATCAAAGTATTCTACATAAAGATTATTTATCCCTGCCATTTAGAGAGGCTTTTCTTGTTTTAGTTCTGAATCTGGTTGGCGAAGGTAATCTGTAAAGAACACTCTTCTGTTTGACAAAATCCAGACACTCGCCTTCACTCAGCTGGAGTTTTGGATCAATTTCTTAAATCTCATTTGTAAGAGTTTCATCTTAGGTGGCCAAGCAATTAGCAACTACTAATTCATCATGTTCTATGACAGCATGGATTTTGATAAATTTCCATTGCAGATTGCAGTAGCGGATGGCTAGAAGGGCCAAATAAGGTTTACATTCCATTTTTGGCTTGTGGAGACCTCAGTGGCTATGATTCGGACCGTTCATATTCCCTTCCTGCTGTTGCGGAAGGCACTTCTTACCAGAGCTTGGATCCAGTACAGCCCCCAATCGCCCCACCTTATAAAACAGCTCTGGAGTTGAAGAAAGCTTCCAGTCATGGAATCAGAGAACTTGAAAAGCTGGCTCTAGATTCCTGATAGTATGTTATTTCTTTCTTCCTCTTTCCTTTGTTGGCAATTGTCTGCCTTGGGAAAGAATTTTTTTTTTTTTTTTTTTTTAAATTATGTCTAACAGGGAATTTCGTAAATGCTAATGATCAATGATTATTTATCGCAGATCGTTAATCATTGTCAACATTTCCAATTTTCATCTATTTGTAATGTAAGTCAAGTTGCTAGATCTTTTTATCTCTTTTACTCTGTTTGGAACTTGGAAGATACTTATGTTGACTCGTCAATTCCCAGTGGTGCAGGGTAATTGAAATATCTAAAATACCCTCCCTCTGCTGAGTGTGTGTAAAAAGGAATATGACAAGGTACGCTAGGAACATGTAACCCTAATGTTGTGGCTGTTGTGCTTGAATCCTTGCATGATCATAAAGATCGTTGTGACCTGAATATTACGCACCTGGTCGCTCTGAACTGGTTAGGCTAGGATCCTACCCATGACCCATATCCCTAAACAGGTAAGCTAGGTTGCGGCCTCAAAAAGACAATGAAATACCACACTATGATGGTCTTAGAAAAAGAGCTTTGCCAAAGCCAGAGTTGTACAAGTCAGCTAATGCACCTGCCACCAGGTGCCAACATGGCAGACAGGTGAAATATCCAATCCATCAATCAGGTGGACGTTACTGCTGAAAGATAAAGGTGATCTATTCAGTAGGTGTACCCTGATATTAGAAATAAGTTGACGTGTTAGAAAACTTGAGTTGATTTTTTTTGTTCACCATCATACATTCGTTCACTTAATTATGTTCCACCTAACTAGTGGACTGACCTGATTCTTGGGATCTGCATAGTAGTACCCTTCTGATGGATGGCTTAAATATCACACCTGTCTGCCATGCTGGCACTTGTGGTGGCATGTGCAGTAGCTGACTTCTACAGGTTTGTGGGCTTAACAATTAGAAAAATATTGAAGCTGCGCATATGAAAAAACAGTAACGGTCCTAAAAGTGTTGAAGTGTGAAACACTCCGAAAGTGTGCTAAAAAGTTGATGCAAGATAATTAACTACTTGTTCTAAAAGCTCGAACTGCTAGAGTATGACAAATTAATCTATTTATCTCATAGCCCAGGTTCCACATCGCATGGGTTAGGACCTTGGCCGAACCCCCTTCGTGGGCCCCAAATCACGTGGGCTGCCCACCCCGAGCGTGTCTCTGCTTCCCACGGGCTACCTCATTAGAGTCCGGTGTGAAATGCGTATTAATCACTCCTGGCTAGGAGTCTTGAACACAAGACCTTCCCTGTGAGCCCCAAATTACATGTCACTCACCCCGAGTGTGCCCCTGTATCCCATAGGCGCCCCCACTTGAGTGCAGTGTGAAAATGCCCCTGCATTAAAAGCACTTTTTTTTTTCAGCACCAGCCATTAGAGGTTATTGCAATATTGCACCAGGTATGATTGATCAACAGGCTGATAATGTACTTTTTCCCATCCAGACACAACCCGGGCAAAGGTGGTAGTATAAGACAGACGTTTTTCCTGGCTGTTATATTACTTCATTACATTTTCCATTCCATTCAAGGACTGTAAGCGAACTAGTTCAGTTTAGTTGGACGTGTGAGATCTGTTTGGTTCGTCAGGTAGGGTGTATTGTCAAGCATGCCATGGACAAACATAGTATCATCCAATCAATGACAGGTAGGCCACAGGTATGCCTTGGAGATGGCCTATTGGTCATCTTGTCATCCGATCAACTACTTTGGCTTCCTTGTTGAGTAGCCAGTTTTTTTTTTAATGATCAGGGCGTCTAGGTCCATACATCACACGTCCCATGACAATGGAGATGGGCAACAGCAGTTAATCCCTTCTTTCAATGTATCTATCTGCTCATACAAAGCCTGCCTTTCAACGGTCATAAGTTACAGATGTTGGTTCAAAAGAAATGTACATTGATCAGATTACCAGGATTGAGGTTTGGACCATAGTGTATGTTAGAGATGGCCCACTAATTTGAAGGTTAATTTCATTTTCCATGGTAAAATAAATAAAGATCCATATGTCACTGGCTCATTTGTAGAGCTGTTAGAGCCCGTTCAGTGTGTGTGAGTGAATCAGTTCCCCCCCAGGTGGTCTTAACTTGTAAACCTTTCAAAGTACCAAAAAGAAAGAAATAAAAAAAAGAGAGCCATATCTAACATTGAAGATAAATAATCATTTGAATGGATGTTACTGCCTCTGAACTTTTAATCTTAGATGGAAGTAATGCTCGTTGAGATATTCTCGATTAATAGAAACATTAATGAAGTTCATTACAAACTTAGGAAATAAGTACCACTTTCAATAAAAGTTACATTACTTACCCTTTAACCAATTCACAAATCAGAGAGATGAAAACTCAACCAATCAGTACAGTAGCGAAATAATCATCAAACCCACTTATATGATGCTAAAAATTGAAAAAGAATCATACCCAAATAATAAATGAATTTGAATTTCTGTTTCTTGTTGGTCTCACTATACAGAAATTTGCAACAATGATACAAAGGTGACTGCTTAATCTGTTATGTCAAAACAGAGCTTTGCCTCATCCCAAGGACCATTTATCTCCACCTTATATTCCTGTATCTTTATAAGCCAGTAGGGACAGACAACTGTAATGAAAAGCAACAGACCCAAGAGCAGAGCAAACAGCAACCGATGCAATGGAAAAACGATGCCCAAAGTAGCGCTTGCCAATACAAATGAAAAACAAAGATGCAGCTTGAAAGAGTACTTTTTTATGCAGTACATGACCAGCGGTGCAAAGAGGAAGACCTGTAAGGAGAAGAGCATGATCGCAAACACGTGAAGCCTCGATGGGAGACGAGAGGCGATGAGAACTGATGCTACTATGGATGCATTCAAAGAGATGTTGCTAGTTAAGGTTGGATTGTTTAGAGCCCCAGGGGGTCTGATTGTCGAACCCGAATAATCATGCAAGAAGAGATGAATGATGAGAAGCGAAACAGTTAAAGCCCAAATGGAGTCTGAGCTGATGGACCTAGTAAGAGTATAGTAGATAGGAGCCAAGACATACAGCCCACTTATGAAGAAGGAGATGTTAAGGATATATTTGGAGAGGAGCTGAAGGGAAAGCCTCTTTGCTGTTAGCAAGAGTACCAGGAAGCCAAGTACTAGAAGACCCACATCCAGGAAAAGGAGGGAAGTCTCATCGATTATGGAGCCCAACATGTAGGTCCAAACACAAACCACAAGAGCTACGATGCAGAGGTATTGAGAAATGGAAACAGAATCCTGCATCACTCTCAACATGTCTCTCTTTACAACATTGGCATTCATGACCATATCTTCAAGGAAAGACTCATCGCTGTAGTTGTCATCATACCCGGGTTGCATGCCTCCATATGCCACTTTTCTCCATTTCTGTCGAGGAGGGTTGTCTTTGATTTTGTTCTCCATTGATACCTAACAATCCAATGAGGAAAAAAATATTTGAGTTGAAAACTATAATGAAGCACAAATCCAGATCCTCTGAAAATTTTGTATTGTCAACCACCTGCTAGGCGTCCCAAGCTCGAGCAGTAAACTGATGGAAGAAATCCTCTCTAACTACGGTGATAGATGTTGCAATGGACTTGTAGAGGAAAAGGGAAGACATCAGATTCCAAACCATGGACCATGACAGCACATGAACACCTGCATGAGAAATGTGATGCTATTCATGAGTGGGGCCAAATCTGTCCTCTCCATGTGGCACGTGTGTGCGATCAGGTTGTTGTTCATCTGATTGCCCCCAGGGTATAAGTGCCATGGCTCAAAAGTAGGTTGCTCCATCATTAGGTTGCTGCACATGTGTGAATAAATGGTTTAGAAAATATTGACCAATGGTCTGCACTCATCATACATGTGGTCCACCAGATGATCTGACCAGCCTGATTTGAGCAATGCCACATTCATGATGAGGCCTACCAATGGGCTAGATCTTGCACAAACATCCAACTTGAGGAGAACAGGTCCTACTGTAATTGTGCACACAAAGTCATGAAGATTGACGAAGCAAAGAGCAAGAGAAGACAATAAATGAATATTTGAAAAGATGAAAAATAAATAAAATTCCAGAAGGACTGCATTTAGACTGTATAATTTGCAGACAAAGCTGTGGCCCATGCTTTTCCAATTGAAATCTAGAAAAAGTAAAAAAAATAATAATAAAAATAAAATGAAATAGAATACATGATGCTTCACTGGTAAGCATTAACAGTGATGCAAGGACATGATATACATGCATACATGCATACATACAATACATATACTTTTTTGAAAGAACATACAATACATATACAGCATAAAAACGATCTCACACGAGACAGCAAGCGATGATGACATATTCCCACATTATAGAAAGTACCAAAGTTCTAGAAGTTTAAAAACAAAGAACAGCAAGATTAAAATTATCATCATCATAGCCCTGTACCAGCTATTTGGGGTCGGCTAGGCAGGAACGTAAAAACCTGAAACCAAATTCATTGAACGAAAGGGGCTAAAATACTTGAACCCCAGTTCCAGATGCTAACATTCTCAATTACGGCTATGCCCCAGTAACATTAAGGGCCCGTTTGGAAGTCAACCAAACCTCAGCTCCCTGCCGTTCCTTCATTTACCCTCAATCCAAGCACACATGCTGTGTGCTACTTGGCTTTCATGATGTAAGCTTTTTCTGAGGCTTATCTTTTTTTTTTTTTTTCCCGGCTCCAAATTGCAAGTGTTTTTAGAACAACTCAAGAGTCGTCCGAACCCACTAACAATCTGGGCGGAGCACATCCAGCATGTCACTTTTTGGGAAACTTCTAACCCTACCCCTATAACAAATCCTGACATTCTAAACCCTAATACCAAATTCTATTAAGCACGGACCATATGAAAAAGGTCACGTGACCAGTATCATGACTGATGTTGTTCTCAAACCAAAATTGCCACCATATTATATAAAACAAAATGCATAAAAAAATGTTTTAGTCATGGGAAACTAGATTGCAAGATGCATCAAGCAATTCTATAACTGAGCCTGTGCTTATCAACAAAGCTAATGCGTGACAGTCCTGTTATTTATTGCTATATTTGCTACATTTTTAATTGATGAGAAATGATGGGAGCGACAAATGTTCTGGTTTGTTTCCCCCTTAATGTTTTGTGCAGATCAATCTGTCTATTCTAGCGATGAGAGGGTCACTAGAAGACTAGTTTCACTTCGCTCTTGACTTTCTCATCTTTGATTAAATAAAATTTTGTCACTATTCAAAACAAAAAAGAAAAAAAGAAAAAGATGGGAGTGATGAATGAATACCACTCCAGTAAAAAAAAAATTGAATTTCTATAAAAGCATGGGAAGAATTAAACCAGATAAAAGGCCTATACTGCATATGTGATCTGCTTCATGTCTTTAAAACATAAATACAAAACATAGGTGCAATTGCTGTTAGGATTTAATGCTGAATGCTGACTTCTTCTAATGCATTTGATAGTAATAGATTGAGAAACTAAAGAACATGCAATAATCATAAGAATTAAAGAGACAATGAAAAGAAGAAACCCCCGATCCACAAAAGTCCCGATCCTATCAAAGGAAACTAGTTTCAACAAACCATAGGATGAAACATAATCATTGTGATCCAATAGACATTCCACTAAAACTGATGTTATTTTAATACCCAGGGTGATGAAGGATTGAATTTCACTATGTTTCAGCAAAATAAATCGTGTTACCACCCACAATAAAAAATGATCTAAATCTGCACTCTGTGAGCAAGATTTGAGATTTTATTGCAATGCATGCATGTTCCTAATTCTAATTCAGCCATCACTTGGTGCTAAAGATTTTGAATTCATCATTTCAAACATATCAAATGCAAAATCTAATATTTTCCTTCCAATCTCGTTAGCAATAAATATTCTTCGCATGCAAAAATACAAGGTATATAAATACCTGCAACAAAGAAAGAACAAATTACTCATCTGCTGAGGGAAATATAGAACCATAACACTGATTAGGTCCTAATCTCAAATCAATGATCATTCCATTCACTAACTAAAGATTTAAATTTGCAGTTCCAACATTCTCAAGTCAAGAAATCTACAATTTACTATTCCAAAATTTTGAGGAAGAACCTGAAAACCAAGTGATATGTAAATATACATATATACCCACAAAAAGAAAAAGAAACAAAAGCAAAGAAAATTCTCAAATCCAAATAATCTTCGATGTTATCAAAATACACAGTTTGGACTAATACCATTGCTACAAAGTTGGTATTTGAGAGATTGGTCCTGATGTAGAAAAAATACGGAAAGATAAAATAAAAATTTCAGGAAAATTTTGAATACTTTCTAAGGCTATGTTTGGTTGAAGCCAAATTTCATGAAACATCATGATTTTTTTCCATGAAATTAGACTGATTAATCATGAAATTTTTTAATTGAGTGCAACCAAACACACCCTCAAGAATTACAAAAAATCTTTTCAACTTTTTTCGAGCATCTAGACTGTTGAATAACTTGGGACGATCCCAAATGATAAATGTATCATTCTCAAATATATATATATATATATATATATATATATATATATATATATATATATATATATATATATATATATATATATAAAATTGCTATGTATCCATTTTCTGAAAATTTCAAAATAAAGTGCATTTAAAAAAAATAAATACGGCAGAAGCATTTTATAGGTATGATCAAAACCATACGATGAAATGATTTAAGTGCATTCAACGAGCAATTACATTGGTAATGGGTACCCAAATGAACTTGATTTGCAGTCCAAATTCAACATTACTTTGCTTGCGGATAAAGATCCAAATTCCTCTTTTCAGACAGCATATAATTGATTATTCGACACCCTCTCATTTTATACACAAACCCTTTTATTTCTACTTTTACGTAACTTGTGTAAAATGTAAGAAAGTTACAGGTGACCTTCTTACAGTTTGTGTTTGGGGCAGAAATGTTACAGGTAACAAAGTCTCAACCTGTAACTTCCTATCAGGTAAGATTGCAAGAAATGTAACAGATGAATTAGGTGTTTTTCAAGTCACAGGTTCTTTGTTACAGGCAACGGCTATCCATTTCGAAGTTGGGAGAGGGAAGCGGAAACGCAGCTGCATTGAAAGTGCACCTACCTGCTCTGACCCAACGTCTCCTTCTTCTCTCAGCGTCTCCTTCCCTCTCTCTCTCTCTCTCTCTCACAGTGTCTCCTTCTCCCTCTCTCAGCGTCACCTTCCCCCTTTCTCGCTCAGCGTCTCCTTCCCTCTCTCTGCTCTGGCAAGGTAAGCCCTAACCTCATTCGATTTTCTTTTTTCTTTTTTCCTCTTCATTTTTATCCTTTTGCGTTAACTGCGGAACGGCGCTGTTAGGCAGCGGCGGTTTCGGATGCCTAACTGCGGTCCACAGTGACCTACTTTCCTTACATTCATTGAAAGCTCATTTTAGGGTAAGATTCAAAAAATGAAGCTGATCCAAATCTCAAGTAAGCCACGTCACAAGAAACAATCTTGACTGAATTCTTACCACTAAAAACATCATGGGTCTGAAATATTTATTTGCCATGAGTTATCCCTGCGTTCTTATAGTACTAACTAAACTTGGTTAGGCCCGCAATGAATGTATATGGTTTATCCAGGTGGTCAATCCATCTTTCTAACTTATTTAATGGGTTGAGATCAAAATTGAAGTAAATCAAGAACTCAAAACCTAGCACGTGAAACACTAGGAATAATAATTTCTATCATTGAAACCTTGTTAGGCTTCACTGTGATATTTATTTGTCATATAACGTATTCATAAGATTATACAAACACGTATGAAGAGAAAAATCATATATAAGCTTGATCTAAAACTTACGTGGCCCTTGAGAATTTTTCGCTGATAGAAGTTCAATTCACACAAGAAACTGTGGTGTAGTCTTTTTGATGCTTGAATATTCTTTATTTTTGTGATGGAGACTTAAAATTATATAATAAAATAGGTGTACGGAGTGGACACAATACACAAACCATGGTGAGACTTAAGGAGTTTACTCAGCAAGGATACTCAGCAAGCAATCCACCTCCTTTGATAAGTAACAAAGACTTACGCCCTGATCTCCCTGATCCCTTATCCATGGCTCAACTGATAAACTGAGCAGAGATGCCTCGTTTCAACACTTAAGTCTTGCTATCGACTCTAGTGGAGGTGGCTAACCGTTCGTCTGTACATATAATGGGCGCCAATCGAGATGCGGTACACAGATCCAAATCCAGCCCATCTACTATGTGTCCCATGCCTATCAAAATGTTTTTAGGATATCCCATAACTCTGTCCCATGGTGTTAATGTTTAACATACATCATGGTGGGGCTCACACAACTCTACCACATGCCCCCCCCCCCCCCCCCCCCCCCCCCAGTTATGCTCACTTACGCATGTGCGCACCTTTGCACACATGTCATGTGCGTCTAATCCGAATCCCATGAAACTTTAAAAGATAGTTATTAACCCTGATATAAAATTTCCAATGGGCCATAGCAAAGAGAAATGCAAATTAAGAGAGGAAATTGTTTTTATTTTCATGGCCCACCGAAGTTTTGGATCTAATTAAAAATTGGGACTAGGTGTCATGAGGTATTGCTTTACCTGAATAGTTTAGATTTTGAAATCATATCACGTATGATGAGTTCACAAAAATGCTATCATGAGTCATGTACTAACTAATGGATATATTAGCATTTGGCTATAGACACACACACACACGTGTGTATGTGGAAAAGGTTTTATGTGGTTAAGCTCATGTGAACTTTCGTGAGGATGAGCTGTGTAGGCCCACTGTGATGAGTGTCCAACATCTACCCATCAGTCAGATACATCACATGGTGGGCCTAGGGCTTAAGCCAATCTGTGACTTGTGTGGGCCAAACTATGTACAAAAGTTGAGACGGGTTTCTTTCTTGTTGTGCCCACCAAGATGTGGTTCACAAATTCTGCCCATCCATTATATGTGTTCCACCTCGAAGTATCAAATGCATCCAAATTTTAGGTGGGGCCCACCAAGTGCCTTTATATGTTTTAATCGTGCCTTCACATGATGTTAGATGGTATGTCACCTGAGTTTCCGTATGGGGCTGATTTTTTGAGATACCCCCTGGTTTAAAAGGGGCCACGCTGTGGAGGTCACGAGAACTTCCCTTGAGGTCGAGCTGTGTGGGCTCCATCATGATGTAGGTTGAACATTAACATCATGCATTTGATGGGTCCCTTTAAATTATGAGATATCTCAAAAATAATCGTATACAGAACTGTACTCAGGTGAGCCATACCATGTAAAGTTACGTGAAGAGATGCTTAAAACATATAAAGGCACTTGGTGGGCCCACTTGAAATTTGGATTCGTCTTAAACTTTTTCTGAACCCTCATCCAAGTGGGACACATAAATGATTATAAATGTTTTAAAGGATGGAAACTCCTCTCAACTTTTGTATGTGATGTGGCTCACAAAAATCACGGATTGGCTTGATTTTTAAGACGTAGGTCCACATGGAATGGTGCCTCCAACTGGTGGGGTAGATTTTTGACACGCATCACGTTGGGGCCCACATAGATCAACCTCATGGGAAGTCCCTGCGAGCTCGACCACATAGAACCCTTCCCTATATATATATATATATATATATAAGGTACTAAGCGCTCGACTTCACTGTAAGCTCTCGTGAGATCAAGTTGTGTTGGCCCCACCTGATGCGTGTCAACCATCACACCGTGAATTTGATGGGTCCTCTTTAAATTATGGGATATCTTAAAAATCAGCCGTATACGGCACTCAGGTGGGCCATACCATCTAAAATCATGTGAAGATACTGTTAAAACATATAAAAGCACTTGGTGGGGCCATCGGAAATTTGCATGCATCTGAAACTTGTTCTGAACCCTCATCCAAGTGGGACACACATAATGGATGGGCTGGATTTGCAAATCACATCTCGATGGGCCTAAAAAATTATTATGAATGTTTTAATGGTGCACAACCCCTCTCCACTTTTGTATGTGGTGTGGCCCATAAAAGTCACGGATTGACTTTTATTTTAAGATGTAGGCCCACGATGGAATGGTGCATCTGACTGATGGGGTAGATTTTCGAAACACATCACGGTGGGGCCCACACAGCTCGACCTCATGGGACGGACTCGTGAGATCGAGCGCATAGTACAGTTTCCCATATATATATATATATGGGTGCACCTTGACACAGCGAGAAAGAGGGAAGGAGACGCTGAGAGAGGGAGAAGGAGACGTTCCGTCGGAGCAGGTAGGTGCGATTTTATTTTTTTTATTTGTTTTTCAACCCCGGTTTTGGATTTCTTTTATATGTTTTTCAACCCCGGTTTTGGATTTTTTGTTATGAGTTGATTTATTTTCTTGTATTTCTTTGCTCAGTTAATCTAATTCAGGGCTTGGATTGGGGTTTTGATCTCCACTGATCAAACGAGCTTGCCATGGCGGCACTCAAGGACCTCCTCCCGCCTGCGCAATCAACATCATCTTCATTCTATGACCACTCAAAGGACCCATGGTTCAAAGAACGCTTCAATTCCTCTGCGTCCGATCATTCTGTCGTCGTCAAAACCAATCCAGTCCCTCCCTATGGGAAGCGTTCAGGCTTCATCCCCCGAAAGCCTGAGGATTTTGGGGATGGCGGTGCGTTCCCTGAGATTCATGTTGCCCAGTACCCACTTGGAATGGGCAGGAAGGATGAGAAGCCCGGATCGAAAATCCTTCCCCTCACCGTTGACTCTCAAGGTAACATTGCCTTTGATGCGATCGTTAAGCAGAATGAGAATGCATCGAAGATTGTGTACTCGCAGCACAGGGACCTCATCCCGAAAATCATATCTGAAGAAGAGAGCAAATCTGAAGAGTTAGAGAAGGAGATCGAGGAGACGACCCAAAGCACAAAAGCTGCTTTGGAGAAAATTGTCAATGTCAGATTGAGTGCGGCCCAGCCAAAGAATGTTCCAACACAGTCTTCAGATTCTAAGTTTATTAAGTACAAGCCTTCGCAGCAGTCAGCAGCATTCAATTCAGGTGCGAAGGAGAGGATTATACGAATGGTAGAGATGCCTGTGGATCCACTCGAGCCACCCAAGTTCAAGCACAAGCGGGTCCCAAAGGCATCTGGGTCCCCGCCCGTTCCAGTCATGCACTCTCCACCTCGTCCAGTTACTGTAAAAGATCAGCAAGACTGGAAAATCCCACCGTGCATCTCGAATTGGAAGAATCAGAAAGGTTACACTATCCCATTGGATAAGCGTCTTGCGGCAGACGGAAGGGGTCTTCAGGATGTTCAGATCAATGACAACTTTGCCAAGCTCTCGGAAGCATTGTATGTTGCAGAGCAGAAAGCTAGAGAAGCTGTTGCTATGCGGTCTAAAGTTCAGAGGGAACTGTTGTTGAAGGAGAAGGATAGGAAGGAACAAGAGTTGCGGGCTCTGGCACAGAAGGCACGGTCAGAAAGAACTGGTGGTGCACCTCCTGCGGCCGTTCCTGTTCCTGTTGAGAAAAGCATGGCTGAGGGAGGTGAGGTCAGAATGGAAACTGAGCGCGTGAAGGATATGCCAAGGGAGACAAAGGAGGAAAGGGAAGAGAGGTTGCAGCGTGAAAAAGTTCGTGAGGAGCGACGACGGGAGAGGGAGAGGGAGAGAAGGTTGGAGGCTAAGGATGCTGCAATGGGGAAGAAGAGCAAGATCACCAGGGATAGAGATCGTGATATCAGCGAGAAGGTTGCACTTGGGATGGCTAGTACCGGAGCAGGTCGCACGGGTGAAGTCATGTATGACCAGAGGCTGTTTAACCAGGAGAAAGGAATGGAGTCTGGTTTTGCTACGGACGACCAATACAATATATATGACAAGGGTCTCTTTACAGCACAATCTACGTTGTCTAGCCTGTACAGGCCTAAGAAAGATGCAGATGCCGAAATGTATGGTGGTGCAGATGAGCAGCTCGAGAAGGTTCTGAAGACAGATCGGTTCAAGCCTGACAAGGCATTTGGAGGTGCATCTGAGAGGACAGGTCCTAGAGATAGGCCGGTTGAGTTTGACAAACATGTTGAAGAGGCTGATCCATTTGGATTGGACCTGTTCTTGACGGAGGTGAAGAAGGGGGGTAAGAAGGCGATGGAGAAAATAGGGAGTGGAGGGACTATGAAGGCAAGCGCAGGGTCTTCAATGAGAGATGGCTATGAGGGAGGAGGGTCAGGCAGAACTCGAATTGGGTTTGAAAGGGGGCACTGAAGACAGCTGAGCTGTTCATTCAGATAAAATCCTTTTCCATGCCTATCTTAGCTCATTCTTGCTCTCCTGTTGTCTGAAATCTGTTGACTAGGTTCGAGGAGGGAATTTTGCGTTTTCTTTGTAAGAGGTTGTTTTAGGGACTGGCATGCTGTTTCATGTCAATACCTATTGCCCTCTACCAGGCAAATCAGCAAATCAATTGTCTCGATCTTCTGACGTCCAACTATGCTAAATGGACCCACCTATGTATGTTTTCTTACATTTGAAATGAACTTGGTGTGAGTAAGAGTGTGGAATGCTGTATTCTTACTGTATTAGCTACAATGAGATATTAATGGTGGTTTCTTTAGCTTTCTCTCTCTTTTGAACTAGATGGATCTTTCATATTGTAGCTGAATCTAATACGTTGGTTGAAAAATATCATGGGCTACATTTAACACCACACCCCCCCCCCCCCAACCAAAAAAAAAAGAAGGAAAAAATCATGCTCCTTGACATCATCATGTTTATCGCATATTTTTGCTCAATTTCAATCCCATGCCTCCTAATTGATAAGAAGGGGAAAAAAGACGCTAAGAAAAATCCTTCCGAGAAACTTTGGAAAACGAGTGGACAACCTGTGTTTGTGAGCGAGCACTAGCTTTAGCATGATGCATGCTTTCAAGTTTGATATTTGGTGGCTTTTTCCAGAGGATCTTCGGCGATAATATTCGGGTTCTTAAGTTTGTGAAGTGGGGATTAAGCTCAGTGATTCAAATCTTAGTCACCTAATTTACTCTACATGTGCGGTTTTGAGTGTTCTAATTCACAGTTCAGATGCTCCAATTCAATGATATTGATCGTTTGTCACAACTGGAAAAGCAATTGGAACAGCTTCGAGGCAGTTTGTGGCTCATATTGTTGCACTTTTATCAGCAATTCAGGCTCTTTTTTTTTTTTTTTTTTTTTTTGTGGCAGCTTGCAAATCCTGGTGATGGAGTTCCATTTTGGAACAGCTTCGAGGCAGTTTGTGGCTCATATTGTTGCTTCTTCTTCTTCTTCTTCCTCCTCCTCCTCCTCCTCCTCCAAGCAGTAGTTGTTGCAGTAGTTGTTGCTCATCTTCTTTTCCTGTGAATATATCATTGTGCTTAGCAATTCAGTTGGCTATTTGGAGATTCTGGAGTGTTGCTTTTAGTGTGCCACCGGGTGGATATGCCAGCTCAGTGGAAGGGCTGTGGTTGGCCTTTGATCAGTGTGCTACAAAAGGAACTATTATAGTAGCAGGCCACAGCTTCATGCAATTGCTGTTGAGTTTTTGCATATTGCCTATTGACAGGGTGGCCTGCCAAATCAACAGCCATGGATGTTTGCATCATGTAAAATGATCAGGGAATGTATAGAAGAAGTTCTAATTAGCGACCATTTGTCCTAGTGATGTATAGTTCTTTGCAGGACCAACTCAAAAGTGTACATCAATGGCCCGCATTAAACTGAAGAAATGCTATCCATGGTCAGCCCTGCTGCAGCCTATTCATCTGGATTGCTGAACCATGGCTCCAGTTATAGAAATCAAGAATCAAATGTACTGTGGATATCCTTGGGTCTAGGTTCATGTAATCCTCTCAATTCTCCACTCAGATACATGCAAAAACAGCCTGGAATTTTGATTCGTACAAGTGGGGCCCATGGTTTGATGATTTGTTAGGCCTGGACCATGCCCCAAAAACTTCCTATTGGAGGATCACAGTTGCCATTGGGCCTTTTCTCAGTTGAACGGTAGGTCATTCTTGTCCTCTTCTTAATTGTCTATTTGCAGTTGAACAGTTACTAATGATCAAGTGAAGAATTGGGACATGGTCCATCCATAGTGGGTCCATCTGAACAATGGCCTTGGTTGCAAGGGCCATAAGAATGAATTGGATTTATGTACCAGATACATGATGGATTCATGGTTTTCTGATCCAGGCCACTGGTCCAATGAAAACCGTTGTGGGTGGACCATATGCTCAGAATATCCTCTTGTCTAAAAGAAATTCTCTATCCGCGAAGCAACTTGTGCATCAGATATGCTAAACATACATTTCCATTTCAAATATAATATAACATTTTATCCTGCAGGTAGAATGTCATTGTCATTGAGCAGCAAGAGATTGAAAAGGATGGCAGTGATGGTGGGTAATCAAAATGTGGGTCATCTAACTTTGACTGCGAACTAGGGGAATCATGGCACCAATCAGGTAAATGATGTCCCATGTTTGAAGTGCTTGTGCAAATGATGTCCCATGTTTGAAGTGCTTGTGCATCGACCTTGCATGCCAAACATGCCACAGTGTCATATGTCGCGGAGATTGAAGGACAAATCTTTATTATAGATGGCTGCTCATGCCTAGATTGTTGAAGAGATCAGCCACCTCTTCATGGTTGCCTACCAATTGCCAATATTCCATTGCAACATGGAAGCTTGATGCCATCTGAAGGGATTCAAGTGCCATCTGTGAATCTGTGAATGTGTGTAAGCTGGAATGAGGTAACTGCAGCAATCATAGCACTTGGACGAGCAAGTTGGTTTAATGGTAAAAGGCAGAATTTCCATTACTCCCATTGGGTGCTTATTCGTTAGTTCCTATTGCAGGCTTTTGGAGGACTCTCGTTTGGTAATTTGATGGGCAGCAATACAATACAGAACCAGTACTCTTGTTTTTCCTTGTTATCTGATTGATCCTTGGACCCTTTGATTTTGTCTAAATCTCTATTGCAGAGCTTGTGCAGGAAGATTCTAGTCTCGGCTGGTTTGTGCTGATTTTGGGCCCTTCTATGAGAAATGTAATTGGAATTCTTATTCTTCTGTACATTGTGTTGGATTATTCTTCTGGACCTTTATGTATTCCAATACATTGCTGCATGTAGGGGTTTTTAGGATCACCTGCTATTCGGATTGGGCCATGATTGGAATTCTTCCTTGCTTATAGTCTGTCCGCTCTTGAGAAGTCTTCATGGTGCTGCCAAATTTTTTTTTTTCCACATGGGCTGCTTTTTTGTGCCTATGCAGCTCATTGTGTTTCTGTTTGGAATCGACTTGTCTCCGTGGATTGTAGGCTCGTTCGAAGTGGAGCTACATTTGTGATGCCTTTAGATTTGATCAGTTTGGTCTATTTATCTCCTTGGATTGTAGGCTTGTTCTAAGTGGAGCTGCATTTGTCATGCTTTGAGATTTAGTCATCCTTGGGTTTATCTATTTTCCATTATTGGGCCGTTGTCCTTGGTCTCTTCGGTTGTTATGGGTTTAATGGCCTAATTTATCTCTGTATGTGGCTCTTGTGGTAGGGTCCTTCTCACTGTATTTTCTTTCTTCATTTAATAAAATTTTTGTTTACCTAGTGAAAAAAACCCCCAAGAAAAGGTAGGAAACTGGAGAGAAATTGGAGTCCAAAATTTGAAGGTCGAGGTGGAAAAACAATTCTTATTGATGAAGAAGTCATGTAATTCTGGGCAGTTGGTACCGGATTGTTCCACGAACAATGCCTTAAACTGCTTTTTCTAAATGAGCTAGAGCTAATCTGAATTGATCCTGTAACAGGTTGGTAATTACTGCATTTATATTTCAGGTGATTCTTATTGTCAGGTGTGCCCAATCCAAATTTCTTTCTGATCAAATGATCTGCAGCAGCCAATACTCCTGCAGTAACAAAATGTACTGTTGCTGTTTTGCTAGGCTTTTTAATTGGAATTGGAGTTGACTTTTATGATTTTTGTGCAACTGATTGCCAAGGACTAAAAAAATTGAAGAACACTCAGCAAAATACTTGAAAATGTTAAGGATGCTCCATGGCACTTAGTCCTCAAGGACGACATGTGCTTGACGAAGTGAAGGACAACATATGCAAGGGAAATTTCTTTGCCATTCTCAACCTTATGACACCTCTTCCACTTTTACAGCCCATCTTTGCAATTCAAGCTTTACTTTAGTTCAGTCGGAGTCTGATCTTAACCATCCAAACAAGCCTCAAGACAATGGTTTGCTAAATTCTCAGTAGCATTATATTTTGCGGGTTGTATTTAGTTCAAGACTGACTAGTCCTTTTTCATCAGGCATCATGGCACCACTTTTACTACAGTCTTGGTCTATGTTGATGGTGTTATTGTAACTAGTAACGACGACAATGCCATATCCACTTTGAAGACTTTCTTACATCGTCAATTTTACATTAAAGACCTCAGACCACTTAAATATATTTTGGAATTGAGATAGCTTGTTCCCATCGAGGCATCTACATAAGCCAACGTAAATACACTATTGATATCTTATCCGATGTTGGTTTACTTGGTGTACTTGACGCCTATTTGATAGACTTACCTATGGATCAAAACTCCAAGCTCTCTGGTGAGGAAGGTAAACTTCGTACCGATTGACTCCCTATTGTCACTTGGTTGGACGTCTTCTTTATCTTACTATTACTCAGCCAAATATTGTATAATCTGTACAGATTCTTAATCAGTTCATGAACAAACTGCGACATCTTTGTTAGGATGCAACGCTTCTGTTCTTCATTTTCTAAAAGAAACTTCAAGCTAAGGGCTATTTATGTCTTCTTCTAGTTCCTTTTGTCTGAAGGGATATTATGATTCTAATTGGGCTAGTTGTCTCATGACAAACCGCTCTCTCACCGGCTATTGCACCTTTCTTGGCAAATATTCTCTATCATGGAAAACAAAGAAGTAAGCAACTGTTTTTTCCTCCTAGGCCGAAGCTGAGTATCGCTCCATTGCTACTATCAGTTGTGAACTCACATGGTTTCTTTATCTTCTTCATGACTTTCGTATTCCAAATATTCAGCCGACCCTCCTGTTTTGTGATAATCAAGTCACCCTTCACATTGCTGCAAATCCAATCTTTCATGAAAGTGCACATTGAGCTTAACTGGCACCTTGTTCGTGAAAAGATTCAATCAGGGTTAATTCAGCCTTCTTATGTATCATCGCGACTTTAGCCTGCAAATTTATTTACCAAACCATTGGGCAAGGAACCTTTCCAACGATTAAGCTCTTAGTTGGGCATTCTCAATGCTCATTCTCCACCTTGAGGGGGAGTATTTGATTGTAAATCTGTACACATCTATTAATTACCCCTAACTAGATTTTAAGATTTATATTTAGCAATTGTACAGGTAATTTAGATTAGGAAGTTACCCAAAATACTTTGTATCTTCTCTATAAGAAGATCATTCCTCCTTCAATCTAAAATCATCAGAGACATTCCTTCATCTTATATCTTTCAGGTCAAATGATCCGCAGCAGCCAATACTCCAGCGGTAACTAAAATGCATTGTTGCTGCCTTGCTAGGCTTTTCTATTGGAATTGGAAACTGACTATTATGATTTTTGTGTAGCTGATCACTAAGTACTGAAAGAATTTAAAGACACTCAGCTAAATACTTGAAAAAGTTGAAGATGCTCCATGACGCAAGGCCCTTGAAGCTCATCAGCACCTTGTGCTTGAAGAAGTGAAGGATGGCGTGTGCTTGAAGAAATGAAAGAAGACATTTCCAAGAGACGTTTCTTTGCCATTCTCTACCATAGGAAACCTCTTCCACTTTTACAGTCCATCTCTGCAATACAAGTTTTAGTTCTGTCGGGAGTTTAATCTTAATCATCCAAATCTTCAACAAGCAAGCACATTTAAAGAAGAAAAAAATAAAACCTTACCATGAAAGGACTCACACATTGGAGATGCTAAATATAGAAATCATTGTCAGACATAATACATCATTTTTCTTTGATAAATGGAACATTAAGCCACTGAGAAACAAGAAATTGAAAAGGAAATGAATCGTCCATAGCACATCTTCCAGTTCAAGCATGGGGGTCTATGATGGTGGGCGGAAATATGAAAATAGAGCAAAGAATGTCTGTATGAATGTGAGGACAAGGAGAATCACAGCACCAATCAGGGATATGGTGGCCCATGGATTATTGAAGTACTTGTGCATCAAGCTTGCACGCCAAGCATGCCACGGGGTCTTGCAATATTCATCTACGCCCTTAGAAACATCAGAAAGATAGAAATCGTGGGGATCAACCATTACATTTTTGCCGAGCTTGTTGAAGAGATCAGCTACCTCTTCATCGCTGCCCAACCAGTTCTTGATGATTCCTTTGCGGCATAGAATCCCAACATCTGTTGCAGAGTTGATGAGATAATCCATGAAGGTGGTGTAAGTCGTAATGTGGTTACGGCAATCATAATAGCATTGTTCGAAGGCGATGAGGTTTAGGAAGACCGAGTTGGTACCATCTTCAATGGATAAGGCCGGAATTTCTATCACCCCTTCTACAAATTTAATATCTAAGAAGTTTTCAGCATTACCTGCCTTGAACTTCACCCCTGCCTCAAGAAGTTTTGCCGCGCATGGAAATGGCTTGAATTCATTCTCTCCTACTGGCTGGCTTTCTTCAGGTAGTTTGATTTCAAGCACGAGGCTCGAGTGAAATAGGTGGAGCAAATGCTGGATTTCGCGATTGGGATCAGGATCGGAAATTGGATTGTCTTCTCCTGGTTTTGTACTTCTACTTGGCCAAATATCTTCGTAGAAGTTGAGGATGATGCTTGCGAGAGTGTCGTCCCGTAAGAGTGGAAATTTAATTAGATCGAATAAACATTTGAGAACACAGAATGGAATTTGGTTATCGAGTATCAGCAGGTCAATTTGCAACTTCCATGTCAGCCAGGACTGTATGAAGATGGGGTCCTTTTCTCTTGTACACGTAAGGCTGAGCCAGGACCGCACGAAGGAGTCGTCCTTTTCTCTTGTACCCGGAAGGCTGAACCAGGACTGCATGAAGTTGGGGTCGTTTTCTCTACCCCTAAGGATGTACCCCTTGTAAAGGAGCTGGAGAATGAAGCAACCATCGACCACCATCATCTCAACAAATTCGTTGCTGTGAAGGTAGATGGTTTCCGAATAACACTCCCTTGCAAGTTGCTCCAACGCCCCGATGGCCATCAAATACCTCTCCAATCCGATGTCACTGTTCCAAGAGAGGAGCTCATGCAAGTACCTATGTTTGTGCTCTTCCATGGCCTCTAGCATTTTCTCACCACGGTGGAATGGGCCCACAGAGACAGAATGAGGGGTGTAGGCCGTTTTGTCAGCTTCACGGAAGCAATGGGGGACTCTGTAAATGGAACACCTATTACTACATGCTGACGCTTCTAGTTTTTGCAAATCAGCCTGGATCTTCCCTTTTAGATCTAGGGCCACGGTCTTCATGGAAGTTGATGAACTGCTTCCTGCCATTCTTGGATTTTGATAATAGAGATCGGATCCAATGAAAATAGAAGAATAGCACACGTAAAGATAGACTTTTTATTTTTTATTTTTTATTTTTTTTATTTTTTATAACACACACACACACCCACACACTCATGCTACTGGATTTTCACCACCTATGGGTACTCGAACCCTTGACCGGAGTTGAAACTCCTGAGAGTTTACCACCCGAGCAAAAGCAAGGACCCCACTTAAAGATAGACTTAACGTGCGTTACCGTGTCACTTTCTTAAAGGCGAGATTTGCACCCAACTGATGTTTAAACCAGCTTACAAGGGGATTTCGTAACAAATCCGCCTCCAGTATACAGTAAGCTTCCTTTCTGGAACTAGAGAAATGTGAGCTTTGACCTGTAAAATCACACAAGGAACACACTTTTGAAATTTATAAAACTAATTTCTTTATTTTTTGCAATATACACCTTGACTTCTTCACTTCTACAATTTCTGCACATTTTTTGAAATGTCTCAGAATCAGAAAATAGTCGAGAGAGAGGAGAATGTGGTTCTTGTGGTAAGACCCAAGATCGTATTTTATAGACATAAAAGGATAAGTTTGAATCCCTTTCATATGAAAAATATATTCATTCACAGTATCCAAGTAGAATGAATGCATTGATTTTCATCCATGATAACGAACTTGTCTTATAGAAAAGATACATAAAAAAGCGTTTTTGAAATCAGTTAAACTGACGCGGGGAAACCACGGCACCTCAGGCCGCGGATTTCCTGCGGGAAGCCTTTAGCATGAAGTTCTTGCGCAAGGATGCTGCGTGGCGCGTACTGTGATGTTTGTGAGAAATCCACCACGTCCATCCGTTTTTCGAGATCATTTTAGGATTTGAGAAAAAAAATGAGGTGGTTCAAAAACTCAAGTGGGTCACAAGATAGGAGAGAGTGGGGATTTAGTGAACACTGTTGAAACATTCTTATGACCATCAAAGTTTTTTATAAGGCTATTTTTTTTTTAGTGATTTCACTTCATCCCATTGGGAATGACGTTATAAACGGTTTGGATGGTGTATAAACATCAAGGTGGGACCCAGAAAGATTTCAACGGTAGGAATTTCTTTCTCCAATTTTCCCTCTTGTGTGACCCACTTACGTTTTTGATCCACCTCATTTTTCATCTCACGTTCTAAAATGATCTCAAAAAATGGATGGATGTAGTGGATTTCTCACAAACATCACGGTGGGCCCCATGCAGCATCCTTGCGCAAGCATGAACTTCCCACAAAAGACTTCAGCCGGAAATCCGCGACTCAAAAGGATGGAAGCTGATTGCGTAGAGATTAACTCGAAAGGATGGGCTTGAGCCCAAAAATCATGCATATCCAATGTTGAGATGGACCACACCGTGGGAAACAGCTGAATCAAACGTCTACTGTTGAAAAATTCTTGAGCGCCACGGAAGTTTTGGATCAAGCTTATATTTTTTGTTTTCCCTTTATCCATGTCTTTATGATCCCATGAGAAGGTTGGATGACAAATAAACATCACTGCGGGGCCTAGAAACGTTTCAACGGTGGAAATCATTATCCCCACTGTTTCCAGTGGTATGATCCACTTGATCTTTGGATATGCTTCAATTTTGGGCTCAACCCCCTTAAGTTAGATGGAAAAACGGATGGACAGTGTGGATATATCCACGTACATTCAAGGTGGGTCCAACTGAGTTTACTCGGTATGATAAAAGTGTCACTGAGTAACTCAGTACGCAATCCGATTTCCAAAAGGATGGCCGATTGGTTTTATTATTATTATTATTACAAACTAATCGTGAATTTCAAGCAGCTATGATCATCACGCGGACCACACATGTAGACACAATCTGAGCCCTTGTTGGCAGTTGACGGGCACATAGATCAATTCAGGTAACTATAATGCTCAAGCTGATCTCCAACTGTACACGTGGCATGTAACTCGAAACTGAACCGTCATGGATTATAAAATAAACTTTTAAACTGAAATTTGATAATAACCGGTCTGATTGGTGTACATACAATGGACAGTAGAATAAAATGGTAAACTGTCCAGATTCAACGTCTAAATGTCCATTAATCAGTTGTCAGGCTTTCGTTCGTGATCCCTTTGATTTTTGGCACATCAACGATGTCTGGTGGCTCCCACTACTTGGACGGTTAGGATATGAGCTTGTGTCACGTAGACAGTTCGAGAAGGCCCTACGCTGCAGCGGCGCAGTCTGTAGCACCCTTCTAAACCCCTTTCGCACGATGGTCGAATCCAACCTCCCCAAACATTCGCAATGGGGAGAAAAAAAAAAAAAAAAAAATCTCAAATGGAAGGAACTGCATTACCTTTGAATGGAAGGAGCTGTGAAGGGGGCTAATGCAGGGAGAGAGAAGAGGCATGTTGGTGGGAGACGACGGTAGATTCCGGCGGGTGGCAGAGCTACCGCAAGGGCTGTTTCAGGGAGTTGTGAAGGGGCTGCGCTGGTGTACACCGGCAATGATTGGAGAGAGAGAGAGAGAGGGCTATGTGGGGCTTCACAGCTGGAAGGTGATGAGTGTGGATAAATTGATATCTGTGTTTTCCAATCATCAAGGCTACGTAGGGCTTTACAAAATAGTTTGATAGGAAATAAACATCATGGTGGGGTATATATGGTTTCACGGGTGAATGTCGTTGCATGTCATTATTACCTCTTCTGCTTTCCATACATGTTTGATAGAAACTAAACGTTATGGCGGGGTAGGGGAAGGTTTCACCGGTAGATGTCGTTATATGTCATTATTACCTCTTCAGCTTTACCAACACGTTTGATAGAAAATAAATGTCATGGAACGATTCACAGGCAGATGTCAATATATGTCATTATTACCTCTTCGGCTTTACAAAAAGGTTTAATAGAAAATAAATGGCATGGTGGCTATAGGAAGGTTTCACGGCTTAGATATCATTATATTACTTCTAGATTTCATTATATGTTATTTTTACTAATGGGGTTTTCTCTTCGTTGCTCGATTGGTTGAGAGCTTCATTTAAATGGTCGAGAGTTTTGGTCGACCAGTCGAGGACTTGCTCGATTAAAACTTCAGCAAGTTTGGTTTAATTTTTTTTGAGGTGATCGACTGGTCAAGGTTATGCAGATTTGAGTACGAATTTTATGAGGACTGCAAAAATTTGAAGCGATTTCATAAGAAGTGCGAAAGGGAGTTGCCTAAACTATAAATAGGGGTGCCTACGGCTTTTATAGGTAATGCAAGAGAATTTTCTAAAAGCTTTACAAGGGTTTGTTAAAGGGTTTATGGCTATCAAAGTTGAGAGAGAGAGAGAGAGAGAGAGAGAGAGAGAGGAAGCTTGTGGAAGGGAGGTTATGCTCGTGGATGTGATCTACTATGCAATCAACATCTCAACGCTTCTACATCCTCATGATCGGTGAGATCTCTCCATTTTTCTTATTCTCTTATTGTTTATCCACTCTTGCGTGAGTGAAGAAGGTTTGATCCAAGTGATTTGTACTTGTAATCGGTTGTAACGTTCTACTTCATAGTGGATTGTTGGTTTGAACTAGGTCCTGTGGTTTTTTACCTTTTTGAGGATTTTTCACGTAAAAATCTCTTGTGTCATGTGGTATGTGGTTTGATTTATTTCATTGCTTTATTATCCAATAATTCTGGTTTGTTTTAGGAGGCTAGATCCTAAGGTTTTGTGCAAGGCCCCCAACAAAGTAGTATCAAAGCCAAGTTCATTGAATGGAGTGAGATTGATTCTAAATTATGGAAGGTGGCTCATCAAGGATGATTAGTCTTAATGATTCTAACTAGACCATATAGAAGGCTAAGATAAAAGACTTGCTCTATTGCAGGGACCTGTATGCTCCAATCCTTGGCATATCAGCGAAGACAAAGGATATGACAGATGATGATTAGAAAAAATTGGACCGGAAGGCGGTGGGGTTTATTAGACAATGGTTGGATGATTTCATATTCCACCATGTATCTATGGAGACCTCATCCGCTAGCCTATAGTTGAAATCGCAAGGGTTGTATGAGAGGAAGACAACCAACAATAAGATTTTTTTGATAAGACGACTTGTGAATCTCAAGTTCAAATATGGTGTTTCTGTAGCTGAGCATATGAATGATATTAACAATATATTAAACCAGCTCTCCACTATGAAGATGGTACTGGATGATGAATTATAGACTTTGCTATTACTTAGTTCATTACCTAACAGTTGGGAGACATTGGTAGTGTCTCTGAGTAACTCCGCGCCAGGCAAAAAGGTATCCATGGAACAGGCAACTAGCTATCTCTTCAATGAGGAGACAATGATGAAGTCTCAAGGGTCTACTCAACAAGAGGCCTTTGTGACACATGAACGAGGGAGAGGAAAGAACAGAAATGGCGGGAAGGCTTGAGATAAATCAAGATGTAAGTCGAGTGCTAGGAAGGATGTTGAATGCTGAAATTGTGGCAAGAAGGGCCAGTATAAGCATGAACATCGTAAGAATAAGAACGACAAGAAAGGAAAAAGAATGGAAAAGGAAGTTGAATAAGATTCCACTGCGGTTGCTTCAAATGGTAATGTTGTAGTTATTCTTTCAGCAGATCTCACGGCTACGAGTCAGGACACTGATTGGGTGATAGACTTGAGAGCCTCGTTTCATGCGAGTCCACGCAGGGACTTCTTTATAAGCTACAAGTCAGGTGACTTTGGAATCATGAAGATGAGAAATTCTGGCGTATCGAAGATCGTAGGGGTTGGTGATATTTGTATGAAAACTGATATGGGCTACACATTGGTTCTCAGGGATGTGAGACATCTCTCAGACCTTCACCTCAACTTGATATCGACGAGAAGATTGGATGATGATGGCTAGGAAAGCCGGTTTGCTGGTGGGCGTTGGAAGCTCATCAAGGGTTCGTTGATCGCAGCCAGAGGAAAGAAGTATTACACCCTTTATAAGGCAAGTGTCAGTGTGTGCAAAGGTGGGTTAAATATAGCGGAAGATTCAGTTATTGACATGTGGCACAGGCGTCTAAGCCACATGAGTGAAAAAGAGTTTCAGATACTAGCGAGAAATCGGCTCCTTCAAGACGTGACAGGAATACCTCTCAAAACCTGTATTAATTGTTTATCAGGGAAACAACATAGAGTTTCATTTGTTAAAATTATTTCTCATGTTAATAAAGTGCATGCATTAGATTTGGTTTATTCTGATGTTTGTGGTCCTATGAGGATAAAAATCTTGGGTGGGGCATTGTATTTTATCACTTATATACATGATGCATCCAGGAGGGTTTGGATTTATACTTTGAAATCCAATGATGAGGTCTTTAGTGTGTTTAAATTATTTCATGCTATGGTCGAGAGAGAGATGGGTAAATCATTGAAGTGCATCTGTACTGATAATACTGGTGAATACACAGGTAACTTTCATGAATATTGTAAGCCCCTTGGTATACGACATAAATAGACGGTTCCTAAGACCCCCCAGCATAATGGTATGGTTGAGTGAATGAATCACACTATTGTAGAGAGAATTAGATGTATGTTATCCCATGCGAAGTTACCCAAGATGTCCTGGGGAGAAGCAATGCATACGGCAGTGTATTTGATAAATATGTCTCTATTAGCTCCGTTGAATGGAGAAGTACCTGAAAAGGCGTGGACTGTGCAGGATCCATCGTATAGTTATCTCAGGGTATTTGGATGTAGGGCATCCATTCATGTACCAAAGAACGAGATGTCTAAGCTCGATATGAAGATCAGATAATGTGTGTTCTTGGGATATAGTGATGAAAAGCTCGGTTATAGATTGTGGGATCCGACCGAGAAGAAGCTCGTCGGGAGCAGAGATGTGGTATTCTTTGAAAATCAATGTATAGAAGACATTGGTAAGGCAGAGAAGAATCGACCTAGTTCAGGTGAGCTAGAGGACATGGATCTAGTTATTCCTCCTATGGTGCCTGATGACGGGAGAGTAGAGAAAGGTGCAGAGGATGAGGGAGTTCCTACAGAAGATGAACCGGGGGAACAGCCCTCACTTAATTCACCTATTGAGCCATAGGTGAGGAGGTCATATAGGGACAGACAACCGTCCAAGAGGTACTCGCCGCATGAGTACATTATACTCACTGATGTAGGAGAGTCAGAAGATTACTTTGAGACCCTATCCGACGAGCATACGGGGGAGTGATTGAAACTATATAAGAGAGAATGGAATCCTTGCATAAGAACCACACTTATGATATGGTGAAACTGCATAAGGGTAAGAAAGCTTTAAGCAACAAGTGTGTGTTCAGAAAGAAAGTTGACCAGAAGAATTCATAGACGGGGTTTAAGGCCAAACTTATGGTAAAAGGGTTCGGTCAGAGAAAAGGTGTAGACTTTGAGGAGATATTCTTACCAGTGGTGAAGAAGACATCCATACACGTGTTGCTTGGGTTGGCAGCTAGCATGGATCTAGAGATAGAGCAGTTAGATGTTAAAACTGCCTTTCTCCATGGTGACCTGGAAGAAGAGATCTATATGTACTAACCAGAGAGGTTTAAAGTCAAGGGCAAAGAACATATAGTGTGTAGGTTGAGGAAGAGCTTGTATGGATTGAAACAAGCTTCACGACAATGGTACAAGAAGTTCGACTCGTTATGTTGAACTCGTTTATGTTGAAATATGAGTATGAAAAAATGGAGTCGGACCACTGTGTGTTCACACGCGAGTTTTCAGATGGTGATTTCTTAGTTCTGCTGTTATACGTTGGTGACATACTTATCATGAGAAAAGATATCAAGAAGATTGACAGGCTGAAACAGGAGTTGGGCAAGTCATTCATGATGAAAGACTTGGGCCTAGCCAAGCAAATCCTAGGAATGGGGATAACCCATGACAGAAACAGCAGGAAGTTTTAGCTATTACAAGAGAGCGGTATATTGAAAAAGTCTTAGAGCAGTTCAATATGAATGTAGCGAAGCCGGTTAGTACTCCACTAGATGGTCACTTCAGATTGAATGACAGACAGTGTCCTAAGATGAAGAAAGAAGTAGAAGAGATGCAAAAGATACCCTACGCGTCAGCTACAAGAAGTTTGATGTATGTTATGGTGTGTACGCGCCCAAATATAACATATGTGGTTGGTGTTGTCAGCCGATATTTTTCCAATCCTTGCAAAGAGTATTAGGCAGTGGTGAAATGGATACTACGGTATCTAATAAGCTCATCCAAGTTGAGCTTATGCTATGGTGATGGAAAACCTGTGTTAGAGAGCTATACAGATGCAGATATAGCTAGTGACATAGACTCCATGAAGTCTACATCGGGGTTCATGTTCACGTTTGTAAGGGAGTGGTCTCTTGACAGAGCAAGATACAGAAAGTCGTAGTATTGTCGACAACTGAGGCCGAGTACATTACAGTCACAGAGGCATGTAAAGAGATGCTTTGGATGAAGAGGTTTATATAAGAACTTAGCCTGAAGCAGGAGCAGTACGTGGTCTATTGTGATAGTCAAAGTGTTATATACTTGAGCAAGAATTCAAGTCAGCACTCCAAGTCGAAGCACATAAAGATTCGGTATCATTCGATCAGAGATACTTTGGAACAGAAGGTGTTACAACTTGAGAAGGTCCACATGGACAACAATGGGTCAGACATGATAACCAAGGCTTTGCTCAAGGGCAAGTTTGAGGTTTGTAGAAACCGAGCTGACTTGAAGAAGGTAGATTTCTCCTGAGTCGAAAAGGGAGAGATTTGATGAAGTTTTCTTCTCGTCACTTGACCGGTCGAGAGCTTCACTCGACCAGTCGAGAGTGCTGATCGACTAGTCGAGGACTGGCTCGATTCAAACTCCAACGAGTTTGGTTTAATTTTTTTCTGAGGTGCTCGACCAGTCGAGGGAGGTGCTCGACCGGTCGAGTGGGCCGCTTGACTAGTCGAGTACCCTGCTCGACTACTTGAGGTTACGCAGATTCGAGTCCGAATTTTGTGCGGACTGCGAAAATTTGAGACGTTTTTACAAGAAGTGCGAAAGGGAGTTGCCTAAACTATAAATAGAGGTTTCTAGGTAATGTAAGAGGAAATGATTTTCTAAAAGTTTTGCAAGGGTTTGCTAAAAGGTTTAGGGCTATCAAAGGTGTGTGTGTGTGTGTGAGAGAGAGAGAGAGAGAGAGAGAGAGAGAGAGAGAGAGAGAGAGAGAGAGAGAGAGAGAGAGATGAAGCTTGTTGAAGGGAAGTTATGTTCGTGGAGGTGATCTACTATGCAATCAACATCTCAGCGCTTCTACATCCTCGTGATCGGTGAGATCTCTCCATTTTTCTTATTCTCTTATTGTTTATCCACTCTTGCGTGAGTGAAGAAGGTTTGATTCAAGTGATTTGTGCTTGTAATCGGTTGTAACGTTCTACTTCATAGTGGATTGTTGGTTTGAACTAGGTCCTGTGGTTTTTTACCTTTTTTAGGGTTTTACACGTAAAAATCTCGTGTCGAATGGTTTGTGCTTTAATTTATTTCATTGCTTTATTATCCGATAATTCTGATTTGTTTTAGGAGGCTAGATCCTAAGGTTTTGTGCAAGGCCCCTAACAATTACCTCTTCTTCCTGTATTGTGATTCACTGGAGCCTTTCATCCACCTAAAAGCTTCGCAAGGGTTTCCATATATATATATATATATGTATATGGAAAGGGTTCTATGCAGTCAAGCAGTGTGGGCCCCATCGTGATGCATGTCAAACATCTACCCCATCAGTCAGATGGACCATTCAATGGTGGGCATAAGGCTTGAAAATCAAGTCAATCCGTGACTTTTGTGAGCCACACCACATACAAAAGTTGGGAGGGGTTACCCTCCTTTAAACATTCATAATCATTTGTTGGGCCCACAGAGATGTGGTTCACAAATCTAGCCCATCCATTATGTGTGTCCGACTTGGATGAGTGGCCATACCAAGTTTCAGACGCATCCAAATTTCAGATGTACCCCACCAAGTGCTTTTATATTTTTTAGGCATGTCTTCACATGATTTTAGATGGTATGGCCCACCTGAGTTCCATATACGGCTGATTTTTGGGATATCCCATAATTTAAAGGGGACCCATCAAATGCACGGTGTTGATGTTCAACGCATATCATGTTGGGGCCCACACAGCTCAACCTCATGGGAAGTTCCCATGAACTTAGACAGTAATGTGACTCCAAAATTTGAACGTTCTATGTGAAGCAGTTCCTCATGAAACCCCTTGGGCCCAATTTTTACTTTGATCCAAAGCTTTGGTGGGCCTCCCTTGATTTTCATTTCACTTTGGATTCCACATCAATGGACCATTCGGATTAGATGCCCACGTGTCTCTCTCTCTCTCTCTCTCTCTCTCTCTCTATATATATATATATATATATATATATATATATATATATATATATATATATATATATATATATATGGAAAATGTTCTATGCCATCGAGTTTATGGGAACTTCCCATGAGGTCGAGAAGTGTGAGCCCCACCATTATGCGTGTTGAACATTAACCCCATCAGTTAGATGCACCATTCCATGATGGGCCTGGGGCTTAAAAATCAAGTCAATCCGTCACTTTTGTGGGCTACACCACATACAAAAGTTGAGAGGGGTTACCCTCCTTTAAAATATTCATAATCATTTGTTGGGCCTATCGAGATGTGGTTCACAAATCCAACCCATCCATTATGTGTGTCCCACTTGGATGAGGGGTTAGACCAAGTTTCAGATGCATCTAAATTTCATGTGGGCCCCACCAAGTGCTTTTATATGTTTTAGGCATGTCTTGACATAATTTTAGATGGTATGGTCCACATGAGTTCCGTATATGACTGATTTTTGAGACATCCCATAATTTAAAGGAGACCCATCAAATGCATGGTGTTGATGTTCGACATACATCATGGTGGGGCCCACACAGCTCGACCTCATGGGAAGTTCCCATGAACTCAACCGCGCGTGTGTGTGTGTACACACACACACACACACACACCTCATGCGAACTTCCTGTGAGGTCGAGCTATGTGGGCCCACCGTGGTGCATGTCGAACATCTACCCCATCATTCAGATGCACCATTCTGTGGTAGGCCTTAGACTTAAAAATCAAGTCAATCCATGACTTGTGTGGGCCACACCACATACAAAAGTTGAGAGGGGTTATCCTCCATTAAAACATTCATAATCATTTGTTGGGTCATCGAGATGTGGTTCACAAATCCAGCCCATCCATTATGCATTTGTAACACCCCACACTTTTAATACTCGGGTGTTACTGTTTAGATCATAGAAAGCATTTAGGCAAGTGGGAAACACATAATAAAACTATAAAGCTATCATCAAAGAAATCACAAAGAGACCATCCTTGTAACCCATGAATCCTTCTAAAAGTTCTTATTGGTCTACAACTCCCATTGGGTTAGGTCTAAGGTCGTTTTAGGAGTCCATTGACATTTAAGGAGGGTTCTACTTACCAATCACCTTACAAAATCGAAACTATAAGACAACCCAGTAACCCCTTGTGTACATCATAAGGTACTCGTCTATTTAGCAAGATTGCAATCAAATCATATATTTTGGATCTCTAATCCTTACCTTATAAACAAAACAAGTCTAAACCACCCGAATTAGATTGGTAAGTTGAAGGCATCTTGTAAGGATTTAAACTGTCCACCTAGTGGACCATTAGACCTTAAAACATCTTGAAGTTGGAACCAAATCATTATATCCACCTTTAATTAGACATAGATCCCTTAGCTTAACAATATACAACTAGATTTCTCACTCAAAATGGAGCCTAAGACATTCAATCAATTAATGTCCAAATTCGAAATGGTCCAACCACTAAATTGTCGATAGATGTTAACTAGATGCATTCTAATAGTCATAAGACTATGAACTAGAGGCTTGAGCAGATCCCATCATCAGATGTATCAATATCAATGATTTATTAGCAGAAGCTAGCTACACTAGGTAGCCGTTTCAAACATCCAATCCACAAATTATCAAGTCATTACACTTAGTTTAACGATCCACCACTCTAATATGGTGATTGGACCTTAAGATCATCAAACCTACTAAATATTTCTATATAGGCAGAGCTAGAAATACTAGGAGAACAATGAACATATTAGGACATGATCCGAACGTTAGATTGTCAAGTATCACTAAAGGGAATGCAAAACCATCAGGTAAGGCCCACTTGGGCTATGGATCTACCTCACGGTCGGATTAGTGGCCCATATTAAGCTATTTGGGCTGATGGACAGGCTGGATTTTATGTAAACAACTTGGTGGACCACTATCAATCTGTGTTGAGGCAATCTGTCGATTAAAACTCACGATCATACATTCAATTTAGATATAGGACCAATGGATCATAGAAGTAAATGAATATTTTTCACTAAAATGAACTACGAACCCTTGTAACCATTGATGAATACATTCAGATGCAATCTAACCGTCATACCGATGAAAACCTACCATTGAGGACCTCAAATCACAAAGTACGGCCCACCTAATACTTGGATCTACCTTATTCTTTGTACTGGGACCTAATATGGGCTGAAGAAACAGATGAACGGAGTGGATTAGTTGAGATCATTATGGTTGACCCCACACGAGATGTGTGTATACGATTGGTGTGCACCCGCTGTGCACCATACCACTGGCATGGTCAGACGAGCGCTGAGCCGTGCTCGTCCTAAAAGGAAGGATTCAACTTTGAAAGAAAACCAACGCACATCCTTCTCACGATTTTGAGAAAACCGAACAGCGGGATTCAATCCAGGCCGTTCTCCATCCGACGGTCTCAGATGGCTTAAGGCTTCAAGAAAAGGGAGAATAAAGTGTGAGGGTTCGCTGCTCTACTCCTTGCAGCCGCACCTTCAAACTCAGCCGTTTCCTTCAAGGCGTGAATCCACCATCGAAACCAATCTGGAGCTTCGAAATATCCGACCTACTAGCCTCCCTAGACTGTTCTCCGACGTCTACACGGAGCAGATCGAACCCAGGGTCGCCGGATTTCAAGTAGCCATTAACGGCCACCTTGTCTTCCTTGTTTAAACTGCACCGACTCGGTCCGAGTTGGGTGCGATTTTGGTCGAGACCGCGCCTTCGTCTAAAAAGAGAGGGAAGCAGCAGGGATAGGAGGAGAAGAACGAAAAAGTAGGGAGAGACAGAGGTGCGGCGCTGCACTTTTGTTGAGCGCAAGTGCGGTTGTGTGGGCTGTTGTCCGAGTAACGGACCTGCTGCGCCTAGTCCAGGCGTTCCTGGAACTTCAATAAAAAATAAAGAAGAAGCAGAAGAAGAAGAAGAAGAAGAAGAAGAAGAAGAAGAAGATGGAAGAAGGAGGAGAGATGCTGACGCCTTCCTCAGGTGGCTGCCACATCAGGTGGGAGTGACCCGAGCCGAATTGCTGCTCCAACGCCGTCCAGAGGAACTCCATCTGAGTTCGGGCGTTGCTGGACGTCCCAACAAGAAAGGTAGAAAGTGACTTGGGTTTGGTGACCCGCCGAGTCAGCTCGGCCAAAACTAAGTCGACCAGGACGAGTTGGACTTGGACCTATTTCAAGTCTGGTCCATCCAAACCCATTGCTGGACGTTCCAGCAAGAGGTGAGAGAGGGAGAGTGAGATAAAGAAGAAAAGAGAAAGAAAGAAAGAAAGGAGAGGGAGATAAAGAGTTTGTTTCTTTTCGGGGTGGCTGCCGGTTGACTCGGTTGAAACCGAGTCCAGTTGGGTAGAATTGGGTTTGGCCTGGTCTAGGTCTGAGTGGAATTCCAGCAAGAAGAGAGATAGAGCAAGAGCAAGAAGAATAGGAGAAGGAAGAGAAGAAGGAATAGAAGAAGGAAGAAAATCAAGAAAGGAAGAGAGGGAGCTTGGGTTTGGTGGCTGATGAGTCAACTCAATTGAAACTCACCTAGTCCAAATAAGTTGATCCAGGTTAAGGTGAGTCAACTTATATTCTTGCAATGATTTACCTTGATTTAGTGTAAGTAAATATTTAGTCAGTTTCTTAGTTGTAAGTACGTGAATGACATTGGTGCAGGTCATTTTCATTGAGAAGGATAAATCATTTCGAGTCAGGATAAATCCAAGTTGAATTGGTTTTTTTGGTAAGCTAACCCTATTTTATCTATAAGGTTCATTATAAATAATTAGTGGCTAATTTATGATTTCAAATATCACATTTTCCTAGATTTAAACTTTACTCCTTAATTTATCTAGCTGTGCCAATTTGAATCTAACCCAGATACACATTGGGAACTTTAATCACTTAAGCGTATCTGAATCTATTCTATCCAAACCATTCACATATGGTATTTTAGGTTAATCGAGTGTTTTGAGTCCTTTAATGGTATCCAACCAAGCAAGAAATAAATCTACACTCTAAGGTGAGGACTCACCCTTTGAGCTTTCCACTTAAATTCATCAATCTGAACATAAAATGATACTTTAATTCTATGAAGTTATTAGTTCTAAATTCTCTCATAGTTTACTTGTCTTATTACATAATTTTGTCGATATGTTATGTAATTGAACCATGTAATGAACAACTGCTATATCTCCCTAATGTTAGCAAACATGAATGAACTGGTTGCCACATGTTATCTCAAGTTGTAGGGTTTGTTAATTAATTAAATGTGATCATCTGTGATTATCTTATGGATCGAATGAAACATGTTAAGGTCTTACCATCTTGCAGTCCATGGTTGCCTTACATGTCTTGGATCACACTCTGTCTTATATGGCTTGGACTGCATGTTTGCCTACGTGGCTTGAATTGTCTAGTTGCCCTTCGTGGCGTTGATGGATTAACGGTGCCCTCTTGCGGCTTGATGATTACATTCACATATCTTGTTGCTTCCTAGCCATCTTGTGGTGTTCAGCCGTACCATGATTTTCGGATGGAGCTGAAGTTCGCTTGCCGATTTTATAGCCATCTTGCGGTGTTCATATATGATATGATTTCTGGGTGGTCTAGGGTTTGTATGTTGTTTGTCTCTTCATCTTCTAGTGTTCAATCGTATCATGATTTCCAGGTGGAGCTGAAGTTCGCTTATCGATTTTCTAGAAATCTTGCGGAGTTTACGTATGGTATGATTCTCAGGTGAAGTAGAGGTTTAAAGGTTGATTCTCGATTCACCTTATGAATTTCACTTGTACTATGATTTCGAGTGGAGCTGAAGTTCGCTTATCGATTTTTTAGTCATCTTACGGAGTTCTCGTACAATGTGATTTTCGGGTGTACTAGAAAGTTGTATGGTTGATTATTTAATTATCTGAACATATTTCCTTGCATTACGGCTGCTATTATATTATATTGATTGACATAATTTTTGAATGTATGCTCATAAATTGCCCTGTTTAATATATCTATCCTCATGACTTGCGATTTATACTGGATTGTGAATAATGAGTGTGCAATCTTAGAGAGTGCCCCTCACTACGATAGCTATTGACGCTATCGAACCGTAACAGTTGATGTAGGTGTAAGGTAAGCTAGCACCGTTTACTGGGTTGATAGAGCAGATCGGGTAGCTGAGGAGCTAGACGGGGTCCCTACGGCCCATATTGAGCTCCACCACTAGTTGATAGATTCCCCTCGTTGTTTACATTAACTTTGTATTTGAAATTGTATAAGTCCTATATGGGCGCTACATGTAAATTTTCATTATGGTCGGAATGTTTTTCTTTATTGCATGGTTTATTCTAGCTTCGTTGCTGTTAACTCTGATTAATGATAAACGGTTCAAATTTACACTGATTTTATAGGCTAACACTCGGGATTTTTGGGGAACAAGTCATATACTTAAGTTTTAAAAACCGGGGTGTTACAGCATGTGCCACTTAGATGAGGGGTTAGACCAAGTTTCAAACTCATTAAGTTTCAGGTGGGCTCCACCAAGTGCTTTGATATGTTTCAGGCATGTCTTCACATGATTTTAGATGGTATGGCTTACATGAGTTCCGTACAGGGCTGATTTTTGGGATATCCTATAATTTAAAGGGTACCCATCAAATGTACGGTGTAGATGTTCAAAACACATCATGGTTAGGCCCACACAGCTCGACCTCATGGGAAGTTCCCATGAGCTCGACCGCATATGGGAAATAGTTTTATTTGGAGAGCTTTGTGGGCCCTATCATAATATGTGTCCAAAAACATCAACACCATGCATTTGATGGGTCCCCTTTAAATTATGGGATATCCCAAAAATCAGCCGTATACGGAGCTCAGGTGGACCATACCATCTAAAATAATGTGAAGACATGCCTAAAACATATCAAAGCACTTGGTGGGGCCCACCTGAAATTTGGATGCGTCTGAAACTTGGTCTGACCCCTCATCCAAGTGGCGCACACATAGTGGAGTGGCTGGCTTTGTGAACTACGTTTCAATGACCCAACAAATGATTATGAATGTTTTAATGGAGGATAACCCCTCTCAACTTTTGTATGTGGTGTGGCCCACACAAGTCACGGATTGACTTGATTTTTAAGCCCTAGGCCCACCATGATTTTCCATGTTTATCAAATAGGACTTATTAATTAGATATTATTTATTAAAATTTATTTAAATATACTAATTATTTAAGCCACACATGGAAGTTATATTTAAATTAACGTAATGCATTTCTAACCACTCCAAATTTCTCCTCAAAACCTTACGCTATTGATTAGAAAAGAAAAAAAAAATTTGGTTCATCATATCCTTACAAAGTGCCCTGCTTAATTAATAGATCAGATATCTGACAAATGTGGTGCTTCGTCAAAATGCATCACACGTGTAAAACTCCTAAAATATAGCCAATAACATTTATAAACAAGGCTCTACTCTCAATTTCTCTACTTTCATTAAACCGAAGTTTAAAAAACTCTCCAAACCCAAACGAGTAGACGGAATGGGCTTGGCATCCCACCGTGATATGCATGTGAAATTCACTCAACCATCATGTGAATGGTAGAAATTTAACAATAGATCTAAAAATTCAAATAGATTTGTGATTGAAGTAGGCCAAACCAACCGAAACAATGGAAGAGGTCGACGCCAACCCTTGATTTTTATGAGGCCCATAGTGATGTTTATGGACAATCCACTCCAACAATCAGTTAAGTCAGACAGTCATATCTAGATCGTAAAAATCAGGTTATCATGAATTTTGGTTGGCCACAAAAAATAAAACAATTTTGAAACCATGTCAACCATTAATTTTTTACCAGACCCATCATAATGTTTATGTTAAATTCACTCCAACCATTAGCTTCCTCACAACTAGTTATAAATTTGGACCAAATATTAGACCCATACTTGAATTATGTGTAAGATAGCTAATAAAAATGTTTGGATGGTAACCGTCTCTCTAAATACTATTTTTACCCATACAACCTACCTGAATCATGAATGTGGCTGAATTTTTTACCTTATGGTTAAGGTCCTGTGCCACACGTTATGGTGAGAGTGGATTTCACATACACATCAAGAAGAGACACACCATTTGCTAGATGCCACATCATTATGGAAGCTGTAATGAGGTCACAGCAGCAAGAATAGTGTCAGAAGAGCGAGATGGTTTGATGTTAAGGGCAGAATTTCTATTACTCCTTTGAAGAACTTGATATCTAAAAGGCTATTAGCATTGTTATAGCAAGTTGGTTGAAAGGCGGAATTTCTATTACCCCAACTTGATATCTAAAAGGTTATTTGCATTCGTCTTGTGAACTGCCTCGGGGAGTTCTGTCCCTGCTCTCATACTGTGGGGCACACCTATGTATTCTATATTAACAGCGTCCATCCGTTTTGACAGATCATTTTAGGGCTCAACATAAGTACCAAATCTCATGTGGACCATACCACAGGAAACAATGGTAATTGATCATTAAAAACTTCTCATGGGCCACAAAAGTTTTGGATTAAGATGATACTTCGTTTTCCTTTTATCCAGGTTTGTGTGACCTTATCAGTTGGATGGAAAATAATCATTACAGAAACATTATGCTGGCCCTAGGGAGTTTTTAATGGTGGAGGGGTCTTCTCATTGTATTTTCTTTCTTCATGTAGTAAAATTTATTTTACTTGGTGGGGAAAAAAAAAAACAGAGAGTGGTAAGATACTGGAGAGAAATAGGAGCCGAAAACTTCAATGTCAAGGTGGAAAACCGATATTCAAGTGGTAGTTAATGGAAACGAAGTCATTTTAAACGAGCCAGAGCTAATCTGAATCAATCCTGTAAAATACATTTATTTTTCAAGTAATTCTTGTTGTCAAGTGTTCCCAATCCAAAATTCTTTCTGATCAAATGATCAGCAGCATCTAATACTCGAGCGGTAACAAAAATGTATTGTTACTGCCTTGCTATGCTTTTCTATTGGAATTGGAATTGGAACTGACTTTTACGATTTTGTTGGTACTAAAAAAATTTAAGCACACAGCTAAATACTTGAAAAGGCGAAGGATGCTGCTTTATGGTCCTCGAAGCTCGTCTGCGCCATGTGCTTGAAGGAGGATGACATGTGCTTGAAGAACTGAAAGATGACATATACGAGAGAGGTTCCTTTGCCATTCTCAACCGTAGGAAACCTCTTCTACTTTTACAGCCCATCTGTGCAATAAAAGGTTTAGGAAGAGCGAGTTGGTATTATCTTGAACGGATAAAGGGGGAATTTCTACCACCCCTTTTTCGAATTTGAAATCTAAGAAGCTATTACCATTACTTGCCTTCAACTTCACCCCTGCCTCACTAATGTGGTTACTGCAATGAGAAGAGCATCGTTCGAAGGTGATGAAGTTTAGAAAGAGCGAGTTGGTTGGATCTTCGATGGATAAAGGCGAAATTTCTACCGCCCCTTCTTTGAATCTGATATCTAAGAAGCAATTAACATTACTTGCCTTGAACTCCACCTCTACCTCGTAAAGTTCTATCACGTATGGAAATAGTTTCAATGGTCAGGAGTGTGGTTTGATCGAATTCTGGGCTTTGTGATTTAGTTTCGTCCCTCCGACATTCGGAAGGAGGCTCGAGTGAAATAAGTGGAGCAAATGCTGGGTTTCGTGATTGGGATTGTCCTCTACCATTATCGTTCTTCCTCCTGACACCAAGTCCTCAAAGCAATGAAGGATAATGCTTGCAAGAGAGTTGCTTGTTTGAAATGAAAAGTTCATTGGATCGAATAGACGTTCAAGAACAAAGAATGAAATTTGGTCGTTGAGCTTCATCAAGTCAAATGCCAGCTTTTGCTGGAGAAAGCAATGCATGAAGATGGGGTCATTTGTGATGTCCAAAAGGCTGGACAACTTGCAAAAGAGCTCAAGAATGAAGCAAGCATCGACCACCATTATTGCAACTAATCCATTGCTATTGAGGTTGATGGTTTCCAAATAAAAATCTCGTGCATGTTGCTCCTGTTGGCGTGAGCTATTCGTCTTGAGAAAAGTCTTAAATCTGAAGTTTTTGAGGTCGTTCGACCGTTCGTGGGACAACTTCGACTGGTCGTGGGAGGCGCTCGACCGATCGTAGGTTTGAGCCCTAAAACGACTCAAAGTCTAACGAGTTTTTGCTGTTTTTCTCCGCGGTCTTCGACCACTCGTAGGTGAGCTTCGACCAGTCATAGGTGAGCTTCGACCAGTCGAAGGAGGCTAAGACCAGTCCTGAAATTTTAAGGACTAGTCGTAGGTTACCCAGTTTGTTCCGCGATTTTGCGCGAAACTGCGAATTTGAGTCATTTCGCAACTGGGATACGAAAAGAAAGTTACCTAAACTATAAATAGGTGTTCCTAGAGCTTTTCTAGGGCATGGTAAGGTTTTCTAAAAAGTTCTAGGGTTATTAAAGGGTATAGCAAGGGTGAGATTCGAGGTTATTCGAATCGGGTAAGTCTTTTTTCTTTGTAATTGATGCTTTTATAGTGGAGATCTGTCGCTCTGTGCCGTGATTTTTCTGGGCAAGGGTTTTCCACGTTAAATCTGTATGTTTTCTTGTGTGCTTGGTGTCATTGGATTGTTATCCTAGATCTAGATCTGTGTGATTCCGCAGGTCAAAATCCTCAACAACTGGTATCAAAGCGATCGTTGGGGCACAGATCTGAATCTGAGGGATTAGTAATAATGGCGAGTGTCAGGTATGAGTTTGAGAAGTACTCAGGAAAAAATAATTTTGAGTTATGGAAGGTTAAGATGATTAGCCTGTTAACCAAGCAAGGCGAAGATGGTGCTCTTAAGGAGCGGAAGTCTACTATGACTGATGCTGATTGGAATACTCTTGATAAAAAAGCTTTATCATCGATCCGTTTATGTCTCATAGATGAGGTTCTCTACAACATCATGAGGGAGAAAACTGCAGCTAAGTTATGGGCGAAGTTAGAGGATGTCTATGCGAAGAAATCCTCTGAAAATCGCCTGCACTTGAAGCGACAGTGGTATAACTTCAAGATGACAGAGGGTGGAGATCTGGAGGCTCATATCAGCAACTTTAATAAATTGGTTTGCAAATTGCTGAATATGGAGGAAGTGATAAAAGATGAAGAATAAGCATGTATGTAGCTGAATTCTCTCCCGACGTCTTATGAGGCATTCAAAGACACTATGTGTAGCATGAATAAAACTCGGAGTGTCGACAAAGTTATCTCAGCCCTTCAAGGGAAGGCTATGAGATAACTAAACAGCGACATGAGGACGTCTTCTGATGCACTGTTTACAGTGGGTAAGAATTCTGGATAAGGTATAGGTTCTTCTAGTTCTAGATCCAAATCCAGGGGCAAGGGAAAAGGAATGATAAAGTGTTGGAGTTGTGGGAAGGAACGACATGTGAAGAGGGATTGTGAAAATCCTAAATTAAAGAGGGAAGATTCTCAGGCTTCATGCAGGGAGGCCAATGTTGCCACGTTAGATGGATCGAGTAGATGTGATAGTGATGTTTTATCTATGTTTTCGCTCAGACGGTCATACGATGATCGTAAGGACGAGTGGATGTTAGATATAGGCGCATCTTTTCACATGACTCCTCATCAGAGTTGGTTCACTAGCTACGGGGAGTGTGATGTTGGACATGTATTTATGGGTAATGACATTGCCTGTAATGTTGTGGCTGTTGGTTCTGTGCGCATCAGGATGTTTGATGGGGTGGAGCGTACCTTGACAGATGTGAGGCACGTTCTTAATTTGAAGTGAAATTTGATTTCTCTTGGTGTGCTTGAGGCAAAAGGGTGCAAGTACACATGTATTGATGGTGCTCTTAAAGTATCTAAGGGGGCATGGGTAAGCATGAAAGCACAACGACTCGGTAACTTGTACAAGTTGATCGAGAGCACTTCAAAAGGTGGAGCTACGGTGGATGTAGCGGATTTCACTTCTGCACGTGTGTGGCATGTTGGGCATGGTCACATGAGCGGGTATAGTAGGAAGGCTGAGATACACGGACAGGGATATAGAGCAGGTGGAGCAGCCACCTGTGAGAAGAAACACACGGCATGATCGCAGGATATCGACGAGGTACATGAACGACTCCAATATCACAGGAGTATTCATCTTGTATTCAGATGACTCTAGGTGAGCCTGGTGCTGAGAAGTGAAAGGTGAATATGGGCAATGTGATGGATTGGCTGTACCAGACTGACATATGGGATCGGGTGGAGGTTCCAGTGGGCTGGAAAGCGGTTGGATGCAGGTGGATCTTAAGGAGGATACAACATAGATACAGAGCGAGGTTAGTGGCGATGAGTTATGATCAGGGAGAAGGGATCAACTTCTCAGAGATATTCGCACCGACGGTATAGCAGGTGTGTATTAGATCAATGATTGGCGCTGGTTGGCCAATGTGATCTTGAGCTGGAAGGAAGGATGTGAAGTCTGCACTTCTACAAGGAAAAGTGAAGAGTAGAACTACATGAAGCAACCAGGGCGGTTCAAAGTGAAAGGGGGTGAGAAAAGACTTTGCAGGAGGTCGTTGTTCGACCTATCGCTTAGGCAGTGGTTTGATTCCTTCATGGTGGGTCAGGTATTGTATGTTGATGACGTGTGGATCGTCAATTATGACATGTCTAAAATCAATGTACTGAAGACTCGGTCAATTGGAACATTTAGGATGAAGGATCAGGAGGTTGGAAAGATGGTTCTCGGTGTTGAGACTGAAGGAGGAGTAGGCTTTGGTAATTACAGGAGGAATACCTTGTGTGTAGGTATTGATCCAGGATGTGATGGGCCAGGTAAAGCTAGAGAGCGTTCCCTACGTGTCTCTCCTCAAGTTTTCTTCAGGACATGTCCCAAAACAGATGAGGAAAAGTAGGATATCTCATGAGCCTTATTCGAATGCGCTGGGCAGTGTATGTCATGGTCTGGTTTAGACTGGTTATTTCACAGGCCATCAATGTTATGAGCAAGTACCCCAACAAATAATACTGGGTAGCGGTGAGATGGTAAGAAGACTACGTTTTTCTTTTTGAGAAGACAGGAGCAAAGGTGGTTGAGCACGTGGATTTTGATCTGGCAGACATGCTCACCTATGTCGTTCCTGTAGAAAAGTTCAAGTTCTGTGAAACTTCTCTGGGCTTGGCGATGGCGTAAAAGGAAGACGGAGTATGCACGAGAAGCTATGATATGATGTAGAGATAAGAGAAGAGGTCAAGGAGATACACGGTTGAAGATTGAAGACTTGGTGAAGATTATTGAGAAAAGTCTTAAATTTGAAGTTTTTGAGGTCATTCGACCAGCAGTGGGACAACTTCGACTGGTCGTGGGAGGCGCTCGACCGGTCGTAGATTCGAGCCCTGGCACGACTTAAAGTCCAGCGAGTTTTTGCTGTTTTTTTCCGTGGTCTTCGAGCAGTCATAGGTGAGCTTTGACCAGTCGAAGGAGGCTAAGACCAGTCCTGAAATTTTCAAGACTAGTCGTAGGTTACGCAGTTTGTTCCGCGATTTTACACAAAACTGCGAATTTGAGTCCTTTCGCAACTGGGATGCGAAAGGGAAGTTGCCTAAACTATAAATAGGTGTTCCTAGGGAGGCTTTCTAAAGAGTTTTTGGGTTATCAAAGGGTGTAGCAAGGGTGAGATTCGAGGTTGTTCGAATTAGGTAAGTCCTTTCTCTTTGTAATTGATGCTTTCATAGTGGAGATCTGTCGCTTTGTGCCGTGATTTTTTCCTGCAAGGGTTTTTCACGTTAAATCTGTGTGTTCTCTTGTGTGCTTAGTGTCATTGGATTGCTATCCTAGATCTAGATCTGTGTGATTCCACAGGTCAAAATCCCCAATAGTTCTAATTGAAATATAGAGGGATAAAAATCCCGTAATCATAGTGTCAGATTCTGTTAAATCTTTTTAGGCGCAATCTCTGTATAACCATATATATCTTCTTGTAACATTGTTAAATATGTCATTTTTCTTTGTAAAGATATACACTGAATATAAGAATTTGATATATCAAAAGCTGTCATGGTATCAGAGCCTTTCATTCTAATCTAACCCACCGATCGCTTCTGCTTTAATGGCTGACTCAGATTCACCGACCACTGCCATACTAGCCGAGCTGACTACGAAGATGACGGAGGTTTTGACCAAAGCCTCCATTTCGACCACAACCACTGACGCCGCTGCTACACCGATTGGCACCAACTATGCCCTTTGGTCCTAGGTCGTTGAGATGTACATCTCCGGTAAAGACAAACTGGGATATATCAATGGCGACCTCCCTCAACCTTCTCCGACTGACCAGACCTTTCGAAAATAGCACAAAGACAATGCTGTTGTAAAAGCATGGCTCATTAACTCCATGGATTCCTCCCTCATAGATAACTTCATTCATTTCCCCACTGCCAAGTTAGTCTGGGATGCCATTGTCACCACGTATTTCAACGGCAATTATGTCTCTCAACTCTACGACCTCGAGCGACGCGTAACAAGGCTCAAGCAAGGCGGCGGCTCTCTGAAAAAAATTTATAATGAGTTTTAGGACCTCTGGCGTGAGATAGACTTTCGCCGCCCCAATCCGATGGAGTGCCCCTTTGATATCAAGCACTATAACACGTTGCTTCAGGAAGATCGTGTTTATGTGTTTCTGAATGGGCTCGATGACCACCTCGATAACATCTGCAATGATGTTCTGCAGATGCAACAGTTCCCCACGGTAGAACAGGCCTACGCTCACGTCCACAGGGAACCAGTTCGCCAAGTTGTGATGACGGCGGGAGATTCCATGGGTCCTCGGGTTTTTTTTTTGGCATCAAAGGCTGAAAAAAATAACACACCAGTCAGGATGCCTACCACTGGTTTCCTTTCCTTAAATGGCAGCAAGCAAGTGACAAACTCTAAGCTAAAGGTCACGAGGGACGGAGCTAAATACTCTCATTGCGGAAATGGCAAGTATACCCGTGAAACTTGTTTTAAACTTCACGGATACCCTGACTGGTGGCATGAACTCCAAGCTCGAAAGTGTCATGATAACGATGGAGGTCAAGGGAAGGCTACGGTAGTTACGACAGAACCAGAACTCTCTTTTATTCCTGTTAACTCTTCAAGCTCCACCACAAGTAGTGTTTTTTTTTTTGTTCCCGTAGTTATGGTGATGGGAGCACCTGGATACTTGATTCTGGAGCTACAGATCACATGACGTTTGACGCCAAGGATTTTTCCCTACCACGGCGCATTAGCTTTGCCAATGCTAATGGGGTTATTTCCTCGGTTACAGGGGCTGGCACTGTAAAGTTGTCACCAGCTCTATCCTTGTCTAACACTTTACTTGTGCCCTCCCTTTCTCACAAATTGCTATCTGTAAGTTAAGCTACCAAAGACCTGAACTGTTTGGTGCTAATTTACCCTACCTTTTGTCTTCTTCAGGATATTCTCACCAAGGAGATCATTGAGCGTGGTACTAAGAGGGGAGGGGGGGCCTCTATTACATGGATGACTTCAGTGTTGGCCGAGCATTTCATGTACACCATCAGAGGGACCAAAAAGTACAACAGATTTTGCTTTGGCACCATCGGTTAGGTCATCTGTCATTTGGATATTTGAAACATTTGTTACCTAATTTATTTTCGGGATTATCAATTTCAGACTTTACATGTGATACTTGCATTTTAGCTAAGAGTCATCGAGTTACATATCCATTGAGCATGAATAAAAGTGATATTCCTTTCGCTCTAATTCACTCTGATATGTGGGGTCCTTCCCCAAAACCCTCTATGTCTGGTGTACGGTGGTTTGTGATGACTGCACTAAAATGACTTAGCTTTACTTACTAAAAAATAAAGATGAAGTCTTTAGCATTTTCCAAGCTTTCCATTCCATGGTTCGAACTCAATTTTCTGTTAAAATTCAGATCCCGCGGTCTGATAATGGTGGCAAATACATGAACGGTAGATTTCAAGATTATTTTCGACACCATGGTCTACTTCACGAGACATCTTGCCCTCAAACCCCTCAACAGAATGGTGTCGCTGAGCGAAAAAATCGTCATATTCTCGAAATTGCTCGTGCTCTTCTACTAGGAGCTCATGTGCCCAGCACTCATTGGCCGGATGTGGTTACCACAGTTGTTCATCTTCCCAAGAACCAGGTCTTGTCGACAGTCGTTCACTTACCTACGGTGTTGATGCTTCCACCAAAAGTCTTTGGCTGCGTTGCCTTTGTTCATCTTCCCAAGAACCAGCGCATGAAACTCGATCCTTGTGTCATTCGTTGTCTATTCTTGGGATATGCTGTAAATAAAAAAGGGTATCGTTGCTATGCTCCCTCCACCCGGCGTACCTATGTGACGATGGATGTCACTTTTCTGGAATCTGAAATGTTTTTTTTCTCCCGCCTTCTCCAATTCTTCCCTTCAGGGGGAGACCAGTGGTGAAGAGATGAATTGGCTACTCAATCACACTATTAGAGGATCTTCAATTCCTTCTCAACTAGCCCTCGAGGAACCAAATACTGCAACTAAGCTAACGGCATCGTCTACTGCAAATATTGAGCCAACGACATCGTCTACTACTGCAAATACTGAGCCAACGAGATTGTTTACTGCAAATACTGAGCCAACGAGATTGTTTACTGCAAATACTGAGCCAACGACATCTTCGAAAACTGAAGACGAAATGATAACCCCCCACTCTCCTGTATCCAATGACTCATCTCCTGAGAATATCGCTGAGGTAAGCACTCCACCCATATCTCAGAATTCTAACAATGTGGATACTCCAGTTGGCTATGAGCTCCCTTTCAGGCACAATCGTGGAAAACCACCTAACAGATACTCTCCAGAAGTCAAGGAACGGAGGTCGAGGTATCTAATTGCCAACTATGTATCTACAGAGAAACTATTTGAACCTCTCAAGATTTTTGCAAATGAACTTTCCTCATGCCATATTCCCACTAGTGTTGATGAAGCTCTGCAAGACACTATGTGGATTCAAGCCATGAAGGAAGAGATGGAAGCATTACTGAAGAATGAGACATGGATTCTAGTGCCTCTAACCGAAGGACAAAAAACAGTAGGATGTAAGTGGGTGTTCTCCATCAAATACAAAGCCGATGGATCCATGGAGCGATACAAGGCGAGACTAGTGGCGAAAGGTTATACAGAGACATACGACGTGGACTATCAAGAGACGTTCTCACCAGTTGCCAAGTTAAATATTGTCAGAGTTCTGCTGTCCTTAGCAGCAAACCTCGACTGGCCATTACACCAATTCGACGTGAAAAATACTTTTCTCCATGGTGACCTCGAAGAAGAAATATACATGGATATTCCTCCAGGATATGTAGCGACCTTTGAGTCTAAAGTTGTATGAAAATTACAATGGACGTTATACGGACTAAAAAAATCTCCTCGGGCATGGTTCGGACGATTAATCTTGGCAATGAAGAAATATGGTTTTCATCAGAGCAATTCAGACCATACGCTCTTTCTAAAGCATCGACAGGGAAAGATCATAGCTTTAATAGTATATGTGGATGATATGATTATTAAAGGAGATGATTCAGAAGAAATATCAAAGCTACAGAAGCAGTTGGCAACAAAATTTGAGATGAAAAGTTTGGGAGGACTCAAATACTTTCTGGGAATCGAAGTCGCTAGATCCAATCAAGGGATATTCTTGTCCCAACAGAAATATGTCCTTGGCCTATTATCTGAAGTTGGATTGTTGGAGTGTAAGCCTATGGATACACCAATGATCCAAAATCACAAACTCGGAGAGTACCCAAATTAAATACCAACTGACAAAGGAAGATATCAGAGATTGGTTGGTAAGCTAATTTATGTCTCTCATACACGACCCAATATTGCTTATGCAGTAAGTGTTGTTAGTCAGTTCATGCATTACTCAAGTGAAGATCATATGGAGGCAGTGGTTCAAATCCTTCGATACTCAAAGTCCTCTTCTGGAAAGGGACTTATGTTTTTTTAAGAATAATCACTTAAGAGCCGAAGGCTATACTGATGCCGATTGGGCAGAAAATGTCACATATAGAAAGTCTACATCAGGTTACTTCACCTTTGTTGGAGGAAACCTCGTGACTTGGAGGAGTAAAAAACAGAAGGTAGTGACATTATCAAGTGCTGAAGCTGAGTTTCATGGAATGGCTAAGGGTCTTTGTGAGCTTCTTTGGCTTCGAAGGCTTTTGACAGAGATTGGCTTTGCTTCGGATTGTGAGATGAATCTCTTTTGTGATAACAAAGTAGCTATAGAGATCTCTCATAATCCTGTCCAGCATGATCGAACCAAGCATGTGGAGGTGGATCGACATTTTATCAAACAAAACCTTGAAGCGAAGATAATCCGGTTTCCTTTCGTTAAGTCCGAAGACCAACTAGCAGATATACTAACAAAAGCAGTGTGCAGCAAGGACTTCCACAACTCACTTGACAAGTTGGGCCTTAGAAACCTATATGCACCAACTTAAGAGGGAGTGTTGGTATAAGCTGTTCTGATTGAAATATAGAGGGATAAAAATCCCGTAATCATAGTGTCAGATTCTATTAAATCTTTTTAGGTGCAATCTCTGTATAACCATATATATCTTCTTGTAACATAGTTAAATATGCCGTTTTTCTTTGTAAAGATATACACTGAATATAAGAATTTGATATATCAAAAGCTGTCGGCTCCAACTCCTTGATGGCCATCAAATACCTTCTCCAATCCGTTGTTGCCAGCCCAAGAGAGGTCCCCACGCAAATACCTACATTTGTGCTCTTCCATGGCCTCTAGCATTTGCTTGGCACGGTGGAATGGTCCCACGGAGAGAATCTGAGGGGTGTAGGCCTTTCAGTTGGCTTCATGGAGGCAATGGGGAACTCTGTAGATGGAACACAAAATACTACCTGCCAACTCTTTTAGTATTTGCGGATTGGCCTGGATCTTCTCTTTCAAATAACTCACCTATGTTGGATCTAGATCTATGGTCTGAATGGAAAATGAGGGGTGTAGGCGTTTCAAAATCTTCAGTTTCTAAAAACTTTTATGTTATCAGAGCCCTTGTTAATGGCTTCTGCTTCAGTATCCAAGTATTCCTATCCTTCGATCTTGAATGTAGGAAACTGTGTTTATTCGTTTAACACAAATCAACTTTTTTACTATGGAAAACTCAAGTTTTGGGACTAAGCCAAGAGATGTATGACTTTATCAATGGAGGATACCCCATATCAGACTGATACATTGTTATATCAGACGCTGAAGCTGCGACTACGAAAAGCATGGTCAAGAACCTTGAATACGATGCTTGGAGACACTCGAATCAACTTCTCTGCGGGCGGATAATGGGGACTTATGTAGAGCGGGTCGCGGACAGTTTCCTGGCCAAGATGGATCGAAAAAGGCCCGGTCAACGACAGAAGTGATCCAGACCGTTGGACCTTAGATCGGGCGTATCTCGCAATCCGGAATGAGTAATCTGACATAAACTATATGATTTTGGGGTAGAACGAGCTACTTTAGCCAACCAACCCCGCTACGCCGGGTTGCACAGCCCGGATTTGCGAGAAACCCACTGATCGAGGGTCGTTTCCCTGTATTAATTTCGTTTTTACTATAAATAGTAAGTTTTAGTTTGCTTATAGCTCTTCATCCGTTGGGCTTTAGGAGTTGTTTCCAACATGAAAAGTGCTTAGGATAATTAGGAGAACGGTTTGGTGAAGCCAAATAGGACACTTACTATTTTTGGCCGAAAACCTTGCGCACAAGTAGACATCATGACCAAATAGTAAGTTTACTATTTATAGTAAGGCACGGATTCTAGGAGTTTTAGTTGTAGTTTGATTCTGATTTCTTTCCTATTGCTTGGTACCCTTATTTAAAGGGTTGTGAACTCGTTTTTATTCATTCATCAATTAATTTCGAATTTTATTAGAATTTATTTCTATTTTCCTGCTTTCTTTTCTTGTGGATTCGAGAAGTCTCTATGAGGAGTCCAGAGAAGCTCTATGGATTCGGAGTAGTTATCCTTGAGGAAGACGGTGATCGACCTCATCACGTTCATCCCTACATCAGGACTCTTTTGGAGGAAGTTCTTAACCTTATCGTGGGCTTAGAAACAATATCTAAGGTATGGAACGCTATTGTAGCTTCTTTTGTTCAAGAATCACAAGAGAGTTTCATTTACTTCAAAAGCTTCAACTTAGTCATAATGGATCTTCACCCATCACTATCTCCGAATTTTCAAGAATATATGTAATGATTTGGCCGCTATTGGCAAGCCCTTGACTGATCGTAGCAAGGCCTTTGCCCTCCTAAATGGGTTAGGACCAGGATATGAGTCCTTTGTCACACCTACCTGCATCCCCCAATGTCCTCCTATAAGGAGATCATACCTCTCTTACAAGGTCATGAGGCCATGAGACCATGAGACCATTCACACCACTGATAGCCTTGGAGGTGAAAATCAGAACTGACATTCTATGATCAATGATCTCAAGGACAGGGGAATGGTAAAAATTTTCATAAGAAGGGAACACGGGGTAATTTCAACTCCAAAGGGCGTCCCCCAATGTCCTCCTATAAGGAGATCATACCCCTCTTACAAGGTCATGAGGCCATGAGACCATGAGACCATTCACACCACTGAAAGCCTTGGAGGTACAAATCAGAACATGAAATTCTATGATCGATGATCTCAAGGACAGGGGAATGGTAAAAAATTTCATAAGAAGGGAACACAGGGTAATTTCAACTCCAAAGGGCGTGGGTTTGGTCAATCTGGGCAACGGCCCAATCATAAAGATTACTCACAAGGTATGCGGGGAGATAGCTTATCCACCAAAAAGAATCATGGTTGTTCCACCAGCAAGAACGAGCACTCCAATCAGCCATGCCAAGATAAGCAAAAGCGATGCAGGAATCGCTTTAATAAAAGATATCAACCTGATGATATGTCTCAAACATTGACTGCCATGTCTCTTGCTGATAAACAAGATAGTGCAAGGTTTGCGGATATCAGTGCATCAGCTCATATGACCACTGGCACTGGTAAGCTTCAGACCTTACACATTACTTTGGTCCAGAAAAAATAATTGTTGGAAATGGGGATATGTTGGATATTACTCGTATCGATAAGGTGTTTTATCATTGAGAGATGACAAATTGGAATTGAAAAATGTGTCAGTCGTTCCACAAATTAAGAAGAATCTCCATTCAGTTAGTCAAATAACTATAGATCATCCTTGCATTTTTGAGTTCCCTCATGATGGATTTGTGATAAAGAACAGGGAAACATGGAGAATAATTGCAGCAGGAAATAGGTGCGGCAGCCTATGTGCCTTACAACCCAAAGGAGTTGCTCTGTTTTCAACACAGTTCCAGAGTACAAGTGTTGATGCGTGGCATCAATGACTTGGACACCCACATCTGTAGGTCATTGATTATTGGAAGAAAAATAATAAGTAGATTTGATAATGAAGCTGAGAATTTATGTAGTAGCTGTCAGCTGGGTGAGGCTTGCCATCTACCATTTATTTCATCTGATGAGTTTTGTGATACACTGTGATCTTTGGGGGCCCACCCTGATAATCTCATTTCAACGAAGATACAGTAGTTTTGATTAATGAATGCACTTATTACACTTGGTTCTTCCCACTCAAGCATAAACCAGACTTCTTTGAATGCTTTGTTAATTTTCAAAAGTACCTTCAAAATCAATTTGAAAAGAAGATAACTTTAGTAATAAGTGTTATCAGTCTTATCTAGTGGATCATAGTATCAAACATCAGATGTCTTGCCCTAAGGCATTGGAGTGAAATGGGCTTGCCGGAGTTAGGCCTTAATGACTGAGACGTAGATTTTCTTTTTTGTTATATGCGGCCTGACTAGCTTTTCAGCCTCCTTTATATTGCCTTCTACTACCTCCTAACTTTGATGTAATTTGGCTATTAATAGCTTCATTGGTGGGTAATTACTTACCTTTCAAGAAAAAAATTATAGAGTTAGTTTTAAGCTCAAACAAACTGCATTTTCTGGCCTTATAAGGGTGAGTTATTATGCTATGTAATTCGGAAGAGTGCAGTGGATCATAATCATGCACCAGTCGAGTGTACACGTGACAAGTTAAACATCAACCGTGGCCCACCAAATCTCAGTTTATACCATTGATGGCATACTTCACAGAGATTATAGTGGCCAGATAATCATATCACTTAATAAATGGGCATCAGATGTGCTGTTATGAAGATAAAATAGTCAATGGCCCAAGTTTAACAGGCCAAGTTAGAATTCTAAGCATGTTTTGGTTAGTGTGACCATTTTGTCCATGCCCCCCTCCCACATGTGGGCACAAGAGAAGATGGATGGTGGCACATTATATAGCATGTGTGGGACGCTTTGCACATGTGGGGCATAAGAAGATGGTTGGGGGAATATGCTGTGGATGGAAGATGGAAGATGGATAGTGGCTCATGTATCATATTGGAACGTTCACCACGTGATCGATTGACAATGGACGGGAAAATATTTGGTTTTGAATCTTATAAAACTTGTTTTCCTTCTCTCATGTAGAAAATGTCTTTCTTAGGGAGGAAGTTTATGAGCAATGGTTTTTTTTTCTTTCTCTGAATCCAAACTGGTCCGGTCCTTAGAACGAAGGTCATGATTCAGTGAGAGGCCCTTGATGTGATGAGGCAGAGATCCAGGTGGATGGGACACATGTGAGAGGTCTGGTTCAATCAGGAACCCTCTACACATGCCATGGGCCCAGAATAATATTGTCAATTTTGAAAGTCTGCATGGAAGAGTGGGCCCTTGGATCCCACGATCTACATGATATGATTTTCATGAGAGGACCTCAAATTTAAACAAAAAAGCTAATCCTCGTGGGACCCACCCACTAGTAACTGCCACAAGTGGGCATCACAGGTCAATGTCCAACAGAATTAACAAGGCAAGTTAAACATGTATGAACAAATGGGTGGTTAGGAAAAAAGTCCAATCCAAAATCAGCGTATATGAGTGGCTCGATGGATCAATGCACTAACGCATCTAGCATGCTTGCAGTGTTCACTCCCCGATCCATGGTTTTGACACCCATGTCTGCTCTGATCTCTGACATGCGTTTTGCCACCTGACATGAGTGGCCCTCCTTGAATCACCACACTTGAAGTGATTATTCATCGTACCATGTACTCAGCTATTTGTATCTCGGGGGAGCTAGCTAGTATCTTCCTCTTCTTGTGGACTATTGTAATTGTTGCTGTTCTTCTTCTCTTGTGAATATATCATTTTGCTTAGCAATTCAGATGGGGATTTGGAGATTCTGGACTGGACAGCGACAGTTGGACTGCGGTCGGCCTCTGATCAGTGTGCTGCAAAAGGAACTATTATAAAAGCAGGCCACAACTTCACACAATCGCCATTGAGTTTTTGCATATATGGCTCATCACATCAATAGCCATGGATGTTTATGTAAGATGAGCATACAGCATTCTAATGATGTATAGTTCTTTGCAGGACCTACTCAAAAGTGTACAGAAATCACCCACATTTTATCCTGTGGGTAGAATGTTATAGTCATTGAGCAGCAAGAGATTGAAATGGGAACCATGGGAACCATCGCATGGACATGGATTGGGTACTACCCCCACTAGGATACAGCAGGAGATAGAAATAACATGTCGGGATTTGGTTGGCTGGCAAGCTTCTGTCAGAGATGGGACTCACCCAAAGCATGTTGGAAAGCTGTTGGGGTCAAGTACGGAATTGATTGGGCCCTTAGCCTGGGGGCCAACCAAATCCCACCACGCTGTGTCTGTCTCCCATTGTTTCCCGGTTGGGGTAGTGCCCAATCCTTGTCCTCATGACACCAATCAGGGAAATGACGTCCCATATTCAAAGTGCTTGTGCATCAAGCTTGCATGGAAAACATGCCACAGCATCATATGATAGAGATCTATGCCCTCCAGAAAGAAGAAGAAGAAGAGGACAGAAATCAATATCATAGATGGCTACTTCCATGCATAGCTCATTGAAGAGATGGTCAACTCTTCATGGTTGCCAACCAATTGCCAATATTCCATTGTAGCATAGATGCCTGATGCCATCTAAAGGGTTTTAAGAGGCATCCATGAATGTGTTAGCCGTAATGATGTGACTGCAGCAAGAATAGCACTCAAGAGGGCGGAAGTTTTTTTTTTTTGGTTATTCCTTCATTCCTATTGCAGGTGTTTGGAGGATTATCTGGTAAGTTGATAGGCAGCAATTCAATACAGAACCAATACTACTTTTGTTTTCCCCCCTTGATTTTGTTCATTGTAATTGGCCTATTGGCCCTCTTGGTCGGCAATGAATCTTGGCTTACCTTCCAAAAGAAAAGAAAAGAAACCGTTGGGGGCTGTTATTGTAGATTTTGTGCAGGAAGATTCATTGTATAACGAGAGATAACATAGGCTGCTTTTTCATGCCTATGTTATCTATGTTATCTGATTGCGATGCAGCTCACTGTGTTTGAGTTTGGAATCAATTTGTCTCCGTGGATTGTAGGCTTGTTTGAAGTGGAGCTGCATTTGTGATGCCATGAGATTTGGTCGGTTTGATCTATTCATCTCCCTGGATTGTAGGCTTGTTCAAGGTGGAGCTGCATTTGTCAAGCTTTGAGATTTAGTCATGTTTGGGTTTATCTATTTTCCATTATTGGGCCTTTGGCCTTGGCCCGTTCGGTTGTTATGGGTCTAATGGCCTAGTTCGTTTCTGCATGTCTCTTGTGGTAGGACCCTTCTCATTGTATTTTCTTTCTTCATTTAATAAAATTGATTTTACCTAGTGCAAAACACGAAAAAGCTAGGAATCTGGAGAGAAATAGGAGTCAGAAACTTGAAGGTTGAGGCACAAAAACGATTCTTAAGTGGTTGTTAATGGCATTCAAGTTATGGAATTCTGGGGAGTCAATGTCAATTTATGCCAGATAGCTCCACCTACAGTGCCTTGAACTGCATGTTCCAAACGAACTAGAGCTAATCTCAATAGATCCCGTGATGATTGGTAATGAATACATTTATTTTTTAAGTGATTCTTATTGTCAAGTGCGCCCAACCAAAATTTCTTTCTGATCAAATGATCCACAGCAGCCAATACATCTCCCTAGTAGCAAAAATATATGCTGCCGCCTTGCTAGGCTTTTTTAATTGGTATTGGAACTGACCATTGTGATTTTGTGTACCTGATCACTAAGTACTAAAAGAATTTAAGGACACCTAGCTAAATACTCGAGAAAGTTGAGGATGCTCCATGGTGCAAAGTCCTCGAAGCTCATCAGCGCTGAAGGACGACATTTTTAAGAGGTGTTTCTTTGCCATTCTCAACCTTCAAACCTCTTCCACTTTTACAGGCCTCTGCAATACAAACTTTGCTTCTGTCAAGAGCATGGTCTAAGGCTTAACCATCAAAATCTTCGACAAACAAGCACATTTGAAGAAGAAAAAAAAATCCCTACTCATGAAAGGACTCATAAATTGGAGATGCTAAATATAGATATCATTTTGAGACAATACATTTTTCTTCAATACATGGATAAACGATAAATTGAAAGGGATGACCTTGATGGTTGGTTATCTAAGTTCGGGGATCTAACTTCGAATTGGGAAATGAAACGTCCATAGCCCATCTTCAAGTTCAAGCATGGCTCTATGATGGTGGGCGGAAATATGAAAATGCAGCAAAGAATGTCTGTATGAATGTGAGGATGAGGAGAATCACAACACCAATCAGGGAAATGATGGCCCATGGATTGCTGAAGTAGTTGTGCATCAAGTTCGCACTCCAAGCATGCCATGGGGTCCTGTAATACCGATCTAAACCCTCAAAAACATCAAAAAGATAGAAATCGTTGGGATTGCAGACTACATCTCTACCGAGCTTGCTGAAGAGATCAGCCACCTCTGTATCACTGCCCAGCCCATTATAGATGATTTTATTGTGGCAAAGAATCTCAACATCTTCTGCAGAGTTGATGAGATAATTCATGATAGTGGTGTAAGCCGTAACATGGTTACTGCAATGAGAATAGCATTGTTCGAAGGCAATGAGGTTTAGCAGGAGCGGGTTGAACAAATCTCCAATAAATAAAGGTGGAATTCTTAACACCCCTTTTTGGAATTTGATATCTAAGAAGCTATTAGCATTACTTGCCTTGAACATCACCCCTGCCCGTTGAAGTTTTATTGCGCATGTCAATTGTAATTGTTTGTGTGGTATTACCATGCCTGGGATATCAGGAAGGTGACTCGAGTGAAATAGGTGTAGCAAATGCTGGATTTCGTGATTGGTATTGGTATTAGAATTCAGATTTTCTTTTAAACTTATCGGACCTCTTGGCAACATGCCCTCGAAGAAGTCGAGGATGATGCTTCTGAGAGAGACACTTGGCTGCAGTGAAAAGTCCATTAGATCAAATAAACGTTCAAGAACAAAGAATGGAATTTGGTTTTCGAGCAACAGCAAATCACTCTTCAGCTTGGGCTTGAGCCAGAGCAGTGTGAAGATGGGGTCATTTGTGATGTCCGAAAGGCTGACCCCCTTGCGGAGGAGCTCGAGAATGAAGCAACCATCAACCACCATCATCTCAACGAATTCGTTGCTGTTGAGGTTGATGGTTTCCGAATAACACTCCCGTGCACGCTGCTCCAACTCCTTGATGGCCATCAAATACATTTCCAATCCATTGTCGCCTGCCTGAGAGACGACCTCATGCAAGTACCTATATTTATGCTCTTCCATGGCCTTTAGCATTTGCTTGCCATGGTGGAATGGGCCCACAGAGACAATCTGAGGGGTGTAGGCCTCTTCGTTGGCTTTGCGGAAGCCATGGGGGACTCTGTAGATGGAACATGAAATACTACCTGCCGACTCGTTTAGTATTTGCAGATTGGTCTGGATCTTCTCTTTCAAAGAACTCACCCATGTTGGATCTAGAGCCATGGTCTGAATGGAAATTGATGAACTGCTTCCTGTCACTCTTGGATTTTGATAATGGAGGTCTGAACCAATGGAAGAGAATAATCATATGGAAGAACACACTTAAAGATAGGCTTAATGCATGTTACAATATTGCTATCTTTATGTTTAAACTGGGTTGCAAGAAACTTACAACAAATCCGTCTGCAAGATACAATAAGCCTCCTCTCTTGAACTGGAGAAATGTAGACTTCGGCCTACAAAACTATACACCCCAAACAAACTTCTGCAATTTACACACCTGCAATTTTCACTTTTGCATTTTCTGCAAAATTTTCACAATGTCTCAAAATCACAAAAATGGTGGAGAGAGGAGACCCAAGATTGGATTTTATAGTCCCTTCCATGATAAGACACATCTTTTCATTATGCTTTTTTCATTTAATTGCAACTTCCTTCTATGATTAGAAATCAAAGTTGCTCCATTTCATCAAGAGCTACAAAGAATCACCAAGAGCCACAACCAGGATTTTTATTTTTATTTTGAAAAAACACAACATCCAAATAAAGCTTTGTAGCTGCAAACATAGAAAACACAAAATCCAATACAAAGCTTTATATTTCCAAACATGGGAATTTTTATTTTTATTTTTAAAATGATGATTACAATATTATTAAGAGAAGGCCAAAGCAAAAAAATACATAATGGAAAAACAAAAAACAAACGGCCTGACGAGATTGATAGAACCTACTTTGGTTGTTTGTATGCAATGAGCAGAGAACGTAAAAGCGTGATGATAGGCATGCAATTACAAGTTGCATAACGAAGGCGATTCAAGCAGCTTGACAAGATTGATATAGAAAGCATATGCATACGCATTGATTGCATTCATTGAAACAGAATATACAAGTAGAATAAAGCATTGATGTTCATCCATGAAAATGCACTGGTTTTTGCCTTAGCCAGCCGTACATTCGCCTGTGGAAAAGATATATAAAAACAGGTTCTTTAAAAACAGTTAAACAGACGCTGGAAAACCACAACACCTTGGTTAAAAAATGGCCTTCAAGTAAACATGAACATGGCTTATTTGTACAGCAATTCAGCCCACCCAAATCACTGACCCAATCATGCAGGGAGCACAACCCAAAAGTTAGATTAATAAGTTCAATGGGGGTAGGTTGCAATGGACGCTATTGGAGCAGTGTCTTGATGGCCAGATTCAATAAAGATAGGCCTGGCGACCAGATTTGGGCATGGGCGGAATGGGCAGTTGGTTTGCAAATGTATAGTCGCAACAGGGTGACAGCTGGTTTGAACCGATGGAAAGAGCTGCAACAGCAGGTGGCAGATTGAGGAGATGAATTTAGAAAAACTAATGGCTTAGATAAACTGCTCTAATACCATGATAACTCGAGAATATTTGAAGAATTCTTTGGAGTTTCTTGTATATTGGTTTGGTTCCAATGGGGTTTATTTGTAGAGAAGTAAATCCTATAAATGGAAATGAATCACACTATATATGGAAGGAAATTGCTTCTACATAGATGGAAAGGAACTAAAATAAAATCTATATACATGGAAGGGAAATCTATATAATAGTTCGCTATCATGGTGGACCAATCCAATCCATTCCATCCATCCATTTCGGTGGAGTAAGGACAGGCTGGCCATAGGCTGACCAATCCAATCTATATACAGGACTCGTGATCATCATCGAGCTAGACACCATGGATGACTCACAATTTCCATCCATAGGAACTGGACGGAGGAGGAGACAAGCATAACGCAAGTGAAGGCGCCACCCAAAGGTGGGTCTTCTTCTACATTACCTCGAAAGTACAACATCAAGGGAATAGGAACCCTTTCCAAACAGCATGCCATGCAGATGAAAAGATCCATCTTTGGTTTCCAGAAATGGAGGGAAATGGGCTCTTTCACAGTGAGTGGTGTGGTACGAGTAACGAATTAGAAAATTTATCTGCCCGCAATCCGAATCCAAATGGATTTCGTCTGGCTGGAAGTTGCGAAAGAATCAAATCACCGCATTTCTCGTTGCAATGGTGACGGATGCAATCGAGTTATTTGAGGAGAACATACGAATTGGGAGTGTTTGCATCATATCTGTAGTGATGCGAAAAGAAGAGCTCTCTCTCTCTCTCTCTCTCTCTCTCTCTCTCTCTCTCTCTCCTCCTACCTTCACATCTGTGTTTGCCTGTAAAAAAAAAAGAAGGTGAAGAGAAGAAGGGCGGTGGGGGTTGCAATGGCAACCATTGGAGATTATGGATATGTAGTCTCGGAGAATGCGCGTGCACATGTCTCATACACCACCACCCACCGATATCAGTCAACGGTGATTTTTAATATCGGCCGAATCCTATCGAGTCGGCTCCGGATTCCTCTTGTAGGTGTATTATATGCAAAGAGACGTCGCAGACAAACGAGGGTATTTGAAGTCGGCGGTCTCCAGGAGCTTCTAAAACACGGTTTTGAGGTAAGGACCACAACATTACAATACAATACGATCCAACCGTAGTATCCAAACAAGCCCACACATTTGCAGCGGGAAAAAAAAAAAAAAAAAAAAAATCTGAAATGGAAGAAGCTTCATTACCTTTGAATGAAGGAACCGTGAAGGGGCTTTTGCAGGGAGAGAGGAGGTTGTGTCGGTCGGAGACGACGGTAGATTCTGGCGGGTGGGCAGAGCTATTGCAAGGAGTCCGGATCCTCTTTTTGCGTCAAAGCAGAAAAATCGTGGTTGTTGCAATCTAACTGGACCGTATTACTAGAGACTGCATTGCTGACTTACATGGACCAATAACGATACAGAAAAGCAAGAAAGTCATGCTTGACGCAGATGGAAGATGAAGGGCCCTGCATCTTGACGCAGAAAAGCAAGAAAGTCATGCTTGAAGCAGATAGAAGATGAAGGATTGGCTACTCCCCTCCATCTTGACGCAGAAAAGCAAGAAAGCCCTTCATCTTCAAGCATGACTTTTCCGGAAACGTATTGGCTACTCCCCCTTGACACCGGCCAATGGCTGGTGTGGTCGGTACTCCGTGGGCCCCACCATGATGTATGTGTTTAATCCATGTCATCCATCTATTTTTACAAATCATTTTAAAGTATGAGACGAAAAATGAGGTATATCCCAATCTTAAATGGACCACATTATAGGAAACAGTGTTGAATGAACTATTAAAAAACATTTTGAGGCCATAAAAGTTTTCAATCAATCTGATATTTGTTTTTTCCCTCCATCTAGGCCTGTATGACCTAAATAACCTATTGGATGTCAAACAAACAGAACAGTTGGTCTTAGAAGGATTTTAATGATGGATATCCAATCACTACTATTTTCATGTGTTATGGTTCACATGAGATTTATATACCTCTCATTTTTTGGATCAAGCCTTAAAATGATATGTAAAAATGGATGAACGGAAAGGATGAAATAGATACAGCATGGTTGGACCCACAGAGCACCAACCACCAGCATGGGGCTGGTGTCAGGGGGAGTAGCCAATTCGTTTCCGACTTTCCCGGGCAGTTGGGAGAGAGAGAGTCAGGGAAGCGGATTGGCTAGTGTACCACACACCAGCACCAGCGATATAGCTGATGTGGGTACGCGTCTGCCAAGATGGGCCACGGATTATGTACTACCCCGCCTGTTCGGAGCTGAGGGATCACTGTAGTGTATGGGTTTTATCCACACCGTTCATCTATTTTTTTATATCATTTTACATTAATGGAACAAAAATAGGGTATATCCAAGTCCCAACTGGACCATAAAATGAGGATTAAATTTCTATCATTGAAAAATTCTTAGAGTACACAGAAGTTTTTGATCAAGATGATATTTGTTTTTTCGCTTCATCCAAATGCATATGATAGTATCAACAGGTTAGATGGAAAATAAACGATACAGTGGACTCTAAGAAGGTTTTAATGATGGGTGTCCCTGGCACAGCTTCTTCCTATGGTGTGGTCCACTTAAGCCTTGGATCTTCCTTATTTTTTTTTAACTTTCTAAAATGATATGAAAAAATAGATGGACGGTGTGGATAAAATCCATACAGCACCGTGATCCCCTAGTGGCCCTCGGAGCCTCCGCCTGTCCCAAGCTCCGAACAGGCGGGGTAGTACCCAATCCGCGCCCGCGAAGATGTGCGCCCACGCTCATCAAGCTCCGAGCTTTACGAACGATTAAAATGAGATCAAAGTTACATGGCCCAAAATGATGTATTTATTGTATCCACACCGTTCATCCATTTTTCAAGATCATTTTAGAGAATTATGCGAAAAATGAGTTGTATCCAAAGCTCAAATGTACCACACCACAAATCCCAATAGGGATAATAATTTTTACACTTAAAATATTCATAGGGTCCACCATGACATTTATTTTCCATCCAATCTGTTCATAAGGTCACGAAGATCTGGATGAAGAGGACAAACAAATATCATATTGATCCAAAACTTCTGTAGCCCTTAAAAGGGTTTCAATGGTAGACATTTAATCCCCTGCTTCTTTTTGCAGTGTGGTCCACTTGATCTTTAGATCTGCCCTATTTTTTGACTTAAGCCTTACGACGAGCTCACCAAACGGATGGACGGTTTGGATATAACACATACCTCATGATGGGACCCATAGAATTGGTAAGGTCAACACAGTGGATTTCATAGATTGTTGTCTTTCTTTCTCGATGTTAACATCAAAGCCATTAAAACAGTCATAACTGTTAACTTAAAAAAAGATAGATAGCTGTAATTCTTATTGTAATTAATGATTATTTATTTACTGTTATCTACCATGTTAAATGAAAAAACATACAACCCTCCTTCGGGGCTGTGGAAGTTTTTAATCAAGTTCATATTTATATTTTCCCTCATCAAGTTATTTGTGATCCTATGAATAGTTTAGATGTTGAATAAATATTGCGCGGGGCCTGAGAATGTTTTAATGGTGGGTTTCATTATCACCATTGCTCTATGTGGTGTCGTCCACTTGAACCTTGGACCTGCCTCTGTATGGGCTTATACCCCGGAATGAAAAGGCAAAATGGATGAAGAGCGTAGTTAAACACATACATTACAATGGCTCCCTCGGAAACTTTGCCTATGAGCTCGAGATAATGACGGTAGTACCCAATCCATGTCAATTACAACAGTATGACATAAGTGAAATGACATGGTAAGATTTGATGGGCACCTATATAGGATGTATGTACTGTCAGACGTCTGAGTATGTACTCAGCTAGAAAAATAAAAACCGTGGGCCCATGTACAATTGGCCAATCAAACTACACCAGGTGATTTCACAACTGCTGGAGGTCGTGTGGGCTTCACTGCCCCATCCACGTCCCCAATAGAGAGCCATTGGAGTTGAATTGGGTACTACTCTTGTCTGTACCGACATCATCACAGGCGCCAAGTGACACGATTCAACCAAGTTATTGTCAGATATGGGGCTTTTGGGACACCAATTCAATCGATTTACCAAACACCATGATTCCCTTATACGGTGAGATTTGATTGGATGATATTTTGATATTTCTCAAAAATAACACCCATGGGGTGTGGATTTGGGAAACTACCGAGTACCGTGATTTCGTGATATGATGGGATTTAATAGGGACACATGTTGGTGTCAGAGTTGGAACCACAATTAAGCACGTACTCTAAACAACTTTCAAACATACTTTACTTGTCTCATTTTTAATAGTAATATATGGTCCAATCAAATCTGGTCCCCAGATCCACTAATGTAGTGCCTGAGCCTATGTAGAGCAGGTCTGGGAGTTATTAAGTCGAGTATGTACTTGATTGGGCTCCATCTCAAATAGTAGCTTGCCATTTAAACAAATCTTGCCACATTGTGCCTACGCTGAGTTCTTCGCAGGGAGGGTAGCACCCAATCTAAGTCTGTTGGAGAGGAATCAAGAATATTCAGGTAAGATTCTACACTTCTGGCTGTGATTTAAAAACAAAATAACAAAAATAATCGTGATTTGAATTAACCATCCTACTCTCACAAAGTATCAAAACTTTTTTTTTCTGTTCTTTTTTTTATTAAAAGACTAATTATGACAATAAAAGAACCTTACGTCTAGTTGTATAGGCATATAAAGACGAAGCACAATTTTAAACACCACGCCCACAAATAGAACAAATAGACAATTTGATCCATTTAAGGTAATCTAAGCCCCCTACGAGAACTCATAGATTTAAGGTATAGTTACCTAATGAATTGGGGTATCTCTGGAAAAAGATTAAACAATTATAGAATGTGGGATTTTTGGGACTTGGTACATCCATAGTGTGCCCATCCGAACAGTGGTCTGGACTGCAAGGGTTGTAAGAAGTAAATAGGATTTATGTGCCATGTTATGGGAGATTTGAGCCCACGATAAGTTCATGTCCGAGCGCCAGACTGAGCCGAGGCATGATTCGTCCGAGCTGTTTCGAGCATCACATGACTAACAGGCGGGAAGATACGACCCGACCGAGCAGTTGACGCGGTTGAGGCGCAGCTCGGAACAGTCCTTATACTCCTATCGGAGGACCGGCTCGACACAGCCAGCCTTGCCAACTACAATGGGACCGACCTAACAGGTCAAATCTGATATAGTTCTAGAGGCTAAATCCTTTACCTCGTGGTCGGATGAGCCAAGCCGAGTAGACGAGTGGTGGCATACGTCAAATGCGGAAGTTGTTATCACCAGTCGTGGCCGATAACTTCACACACAGATACGCATTACTCGCCGGATACGTAGCACGATCAATAGATTGCGAACGGTATCTCCACGATTCGAGAATCTCAGTGATCGTGCCGAAATTATCGGATCCAGATCGTTCTATAAGCAACTATAAATAGCCTACGAAGCCATATCTACAGGGATGCAACTACTAGTGCCCTCTCCTTCCCTCTACTTAGACCTCGATTCCCTTGTCGTGACTTAGGCATCGGAGGGTCCCCCGGCATAGCCAGGGTCACCTTTGCATGTTCTCTTGTCGCAGGTTCAAGAGGTGGTACGCGGAGGAAGGGACGACCGGATTTTGACATCAATATTTTTTGGCGCTGTCTGTGGGAACCTGAAACTAAAAGTCAGGTTCTCATTTTCCTAAGCAAAGGCGAGGAAGAAGAAAGCTGTAGTTGTGCAACCGTAATCGAATGATCAGACTCGGTTGTCATCACCGCTTCATGTCGAGTCCGCACCAGGACCTTCCCAACATTCGTGCAATCGGTCAAGTAAGTATCGCACCATGCAAAACGAGATCCAGGCCCTACACGAAGAAATAAACAGAATGAAGCATCAGAGGGAGCCAGAGTCACACCCGGTTCAGGAGCAACCCGTTTTCGAGCCGGTGAGATTGTCCGTGGAGACTCGCTCTGTACTGAAGAGTGTGAGACCTGAAGCCCCCCAACACTCAGGGGTGCCGCGTTCGAGTCAAAATCCTCCTACGGTACACGTCGAGGGACCCGCGCGGAATGCCACTACTCGGGCCCCTACTACCGTACATTCAGCCACATCCGCTCTGCCGCCCACAGATCTCCGTTATCAATTAGAGCGGAGGAGAGAAAGAAGAACGCCGGAGATTGAGGATGTCCCGGAGGGCGTCGCTGAAAATAGGATCCATGGGAGGCACGATTTGCAGAGCTGAAAGACCGGTTCCTAACGTTGAAGAAAAAGCAGCAACAATCGACAGTTCCAGCCACGATCTAAGCGATGATGGAAGAGACTGAGCCTCCCTTCGCCCCAGCCATCATGGCTGAGGTGATGCCATAGAGGTTTCGGATGTCTCCTGTCATCCAGTATTTAGGATCTGGGGATCCATCCGAACACCTGGAGTCCTACCGATCGTGGATGTAGATCCAGACTGCAACGGACGCAATGATGTGTAGGGAGTTTTCTATCACCCTTACAGGGTCCGCTCGGATTTGGTATCGCCAGCTCAAACCAAACTCCGTGGGCTCTTTTGCAGAACTAAGTCGACTATTCCTTATACAGTTTATAAGCGATAAGAAAAGTTGGAAACTCAACACTTACCTGCTCACCATCAAGCAGGCCCCGAAAGAGTCGTTGAAAGATTACATCGCCTGCTTTAATGAAGAAGCATTGCATGTCGAGGACTACCATGATAAGATGGCTCTCGCTGCCATTCTGAGCTGACTGAAGGAAGAAAAGTTCGCTTTCTCTATCGGAAAGAATCCGCCAAAAAAGCTAGCGGACTTCATGGCAAAAGCCCAGAAGTATACTAACGCCAAGGAGTTCACTAACGCTCAAAAAGGGACACAAGTATCCGACTCGACGAACAAAGGGAAGAGACCTATGAACGAAGACTCCCAGCTGACTAGTAAGGGGGCGGACGACCGCGCTACCCGCGGTCGTCGACCTAGCCATAAGCCGGAAGGAAAATTTCATTCCTATACTCCTCTTAATACATCTACCGAGAAAATTCTGTTGTCCGAGGAGACAGGATACTTAATTGGCCAGTCTGCATGAGAGCCGACCCAGAGCACCAGGACAAGTGAAAATTCTGCCGCTTCCACTGGGACCATGGTCACAATACGGATGACTGCATGGACCTGAAAGACGAGATTGAGTCTCTCATCCTCAAGGGACATCTACATCATTACACAAAAAGAGAAAAGTCTGATCGGAGAAAGGAAGGGCCGCGAGAACAGCCAAACAACCCCCTAGAAGAATTCGTCGAAATTCGTACAATCTTCGAAGGTTCGGCTGAGGGAGGGGATTCAAACAGGGCTCGAAAAGCTCATTCTAGGAGATCCGAGCCAGAACACCACGTTCACCTGGCGGAACGTCCTGGTAAGGAACTCCGAGTCGCTCTGTGCAGCCTGACTTTTACGGAAGATAATGCACGCGGGATCCAGTATCCGCACGATGACACGCTAGTGGTTACCATGACCATAACAAATCACAAGGTGTACCGTATCCTGGTCGATACGGGAAATTCGACTGATGTGATGTACTCCGAAGAATTCGAAAAGATAGGAATTCCACGGTCTCGGCTCCGACCCTTGAAGACTCCCTTGCATGGCTTTGCCGGATAGAGAGTAATCTCCGAAGGAGCCATCTCCCTCCCAGTAACAACGGGAGAACGGCAACATCAAGTCACACTTCTGGTGGACTTTCTAGTTGTCAATGTTTCATCGGTTCACAATGTGATCCTGAGCCGACCCTCTCTCAACGCGATGAGAGCGGTTATTTCAACTTACCATCTGATGACGAAGTTTCCATCTGAAGGTGGGATCGGTTATCTCCGAGGTGACCAACGCGAGGCTCGGAGGTGTTATACAATAGCAGCAAGAAAAGGAACTGCCAAACAGGCGCTCGTCGTGGACGCCTTGAACCCTCGATGACCGACAAAAAGCTCCTCTATCGAAGATCTGGAGAAAGTGTCGCTCGATGAATCGGACCCGAGCAAAACTGTTCACCTCGGATCATCACTTAGTTCCGAGCGGAGGAACGAGTTATTGGCCTTCTTGAAGTAGCACCGAGACGCCTTCGCGTGGTCGCACGCAGATATGTCCGGAATCTCGCCTAACGTGTTAGTTCATAGGTTGAATGTGGATCTAGACCATAAGTCGATTAAGCAAAAAAGGAGGTCGTTTGATGCCGAACGATATGAAGCCATTATCGAGAAGGTCTCTCTCCTGCTCGATATAGGTTTCATAGAAGAAGTATATTACCCTGATTGAATAGCGAAAGTCGTGCTCGTCAAAAAATTCAATGGGTAGTGGGGGTCTGCGTAAACTACTCCGATCTGAATAAGGCGTGCTTTAAAGATAGATTCCCGTTACCTTGGATTGATCAACTGGTGGATAGCACGGCCAGACATGAGCTACTCTGGTTTCTGGACGCTTACTCCGGGTACAATCAGATCGCTATGTACCCCCTAGATAAGTAGAAGACTACCTTTGTCACGAACAGAGAACTCTACTGTTACCGGGTCATGTCGTTTGGCCTGAAAAACGATGAGGCAACATATCAGAAGTTGATAAATTAGATGTTCGCCAGTCAGATTGGGTGCACCATGGAGGTGTACGTGGACGACAAGTTAGTGAAAAGTACCCGAGCCTCCGACCACCTTACCGACCTCGGCGAAACGTTCAACGTCCTACGAGAGTAGCAGATGAAATTAAATCCCGCTAAGTGTGCATTTAAAGTTGAATCGAAAAAATTTCTTTATTTTCAGGTTAGCCAGTGAGGTATCGAGGCAAACCCAGATAAGATCAAGGCTCTCCTCGACATGAACTCACCTCGGACCCTTGAAGAAATACAGTGTCTTAAGGGAAGAGTCGCAACGCTCGTGTGGTTCATATCTAGAGCTATAGATAAATGTCTTCCCTTCTTCTAGCAGCTGAAGAGTCATAAGAGGGTGGAGTGGACGTCAGAGTGCGAGCAAGCCTTCCAGCAATTGAAACAATATCTGGGTTCACCGCCCCTCTTGTCCAAACCTGAAGAAGGGGAGCTCTTGTTTTTATACCTTGCGGTTTCAGCTTCGTCTGTTAACTCGACTCTGATCAAAGAAGTCGGAAGCAAGCAGTACCCTGTGTACTATATGAGCAAAGCCATGGTGTTAGCAGAAACAAGATACCAACCTTTGGAAAAATTTGCGCTGTCTCGTCGTCTCGGCCAGAAGACTGTGGCCGTACTTCTAGGCGCACTTCATAATTGTGCTAACCGACTCTTCTATAAGACAGGTCCTCCAGAGACCCGAAGTTTCGAGTCGAATGACCAAATGGGCTGTAGAGCTCAGAGAGTTTGACATTCAATTCCCTCATAGGACGACAATCAAGGGTCAAGCTGTATCCGACTTTATCGCCGAGTTCACAACTCCAAGTGAGGAGCAAATCAGTAAGGAAGTCGAGATGACACCACCCATCCCGTTGAGCGACCAAGAGGCAGCGTCGAATTCGGAATGGGTCCTTTATGTCGATGGGTCTTCCAACATTAAAGGAGTGAGAGTTGTCCTGGCTGCACCTGATTTAACGACAACCTAGTACGCAATTAGACTCAGATTCAAAGCTTCAAACAACGAAGCCGAGTATGAAGCGTTGTTAGCTGGGCTCAAGCTGGCAGCGAGTCTACGTGTTCAGACCCTGCAAGTTCGTAGTGAACCACATCTCTTCGGAGTATGAGGCTAAAGAAGTCAGAATAATCGCCTACCTCGAGGAGGCGAGAAAATTAATCAAGAAATTTTAGAGTTGCACCATTCGACAGATCCCCAGAGCCGAGAACTCATGGGTCGATGCCTTTGCAAGACTCGCCTCGTCCTCCAAAGGAAAGATCCCGCGCATTGTTTATGTCGAGTTTTGTGGAACACCCAAGCATTGGCCAGTCGGAGAAGGTTAATCCTGTCCAGTCCATTCCAAGTTGGATGGACCCGATTTTCAATTATCTGTCATTCGGCGAAACCCCCTTGGACAAACTAGAGGCCAGGCGACTAAGGGCAAGAGCGGCCCGGTACGTTATATTGTACGGAGTGTTGTACAAGAAGGGGCATTCTCAGCCTTACCTTAAATGGCTCCGATCGGACGAGGCCGACTACATGATTAAGAAGATTTACGAGGGAATCTGCGAGAACCATTCTAGCAGTCGCACCCTGGCCATGAAGATACTGCGTCAAGGGTATTTTTGGCCAACTCTTAAGTAGGACTCGAAAGACTTCGTTCGAAAGTGTGACAAGTGTCAGCGATTTGTAACTATGTCGAGGCAACCGGCGAAAAAAATGACTCCCATGAGTGGGCGTGGCTGTTCACCTAATAGGGGATCGACATTATTGGTCCTTTGCCCACAAGGAAAGGACAGACTAAGTTTGCCATAGTTGCGGTCGACTATTTCATTAAGTGCGTCGAGGTCAAGCTAGTCGCGAAGATCAACGAGCAAAAAGTAATTGACTTTGTATAGAAAAATATCATCTGCCGTACGAAATCCTACGAACCATCATTTTCGATAATGGCCGCCAATTCGATAATGACAAGTTCCGTGGCATGTGTCAGAGGCTTACCATTGTGAATGCTTATTCATCGCCTCGGAACTCGCAGTCAAGTAGACAGGTAGAGGCGGCCGAGAAGCTCCCCTTCGTCTTCTGGACTTACAGGACTACAGCTCAGACTTCAATGGGTGAAACTCCATTTTCGTTATCTTATGGCTCGGAGGTAATGGTGTCAGTAGAAATTGAACTACCAACGGCGCGAGTAAGGAGCTTCGAAGAAAATCAAAACTCTGAGCAAATCGCTGCTAATCTGAATTTTCTCGAAGAACTCACATATGTTTCCAAAATCCGAGCAACGGCTCTATATCAGCAGGTAGTACGTTTATACAATTCAAAGGTCAAGTTCAGGCGCTTCCACCTAAGGAACTTAATCCTCCAACAGGTCTTCCAGAATACGGTCGAGGCAGGATCAGGAGCAGGAGCACTTGGGCCCAACTGGGAAGGACCATATCGTGTGGTCAGATCTGCCAAACCGGGCTCGTATCACTTAGAAGACCTCGAAGGCCGTCAGCTCCCTCACCCTTGAAACACCGAGCACCTGAAGGTTTACTACCCATGAGGAATTAGCTTTCGAAGCTCGTAATAAAATGTACACCTTCGAGCAACTGGCCTTTAAGGCTCTTAATAAAAGTTCCAATTCTACTCAAATTGTCTCATCAGTGCAAGCGCGAATCTAATGGTCCAATCCTTTAAGGGGTCGGAGCCTAATCCTACGAAGGATCAACAAGGCATCCTCTTTAGGAAAAAAGCCTAATAATAACTCGACTCTCTAGTGGAGTATTCGGCTCGACATACGACAGAAGGGTTCTCGCCAGAAGCGATGAGCTGATTATCATAAGAGATCGGACCCAACTAAGACTTGGGCCGAGTGAGCTCAGAGAATCGACTAATCAATCATGAAAGGGTCAGACCCGCGAAGAGGTCGACTCAGCCGCAAAACAACATCACAGGTTAATAGTTGACAAAAACCAATGCTTTTCATTCATTAAATCCCACTTAGAAGGGGCAAAAGTACATTAACAGTTTAAAAAGAAAAAACATGATAAAACATGTCTTTACGTTGGAAGAGCCTGGGTGTCAGGGGCTTGATCCGAACGGACAACTTCAACAGGGGCTTCTTCGAGGTCCTCAGGCAGAAGAGGGTCAAGATCGAGGTCTGGGTATAAACCCAGGACTACCTCGAAACAGGCATCGAAGCCGCGGTTATAAAACGTTGAGGATTCGGCGTCCCTCTCCTTGGAGGCCTTGAAATCTTCAACCGCGGTGGCAATCGCTACAACCAAAGAGGCCTCGTCTTTGACCCACTGAGCCTCCAAGGCCTGATCGACTGCCCGGGTCCACTCTTCAACCTCCTCGACCTTGGTGCGTTCCAAAGTTTCACTCAGCCGAGTAGTCTCCATAGCCAAAGAATATGCATGAGCCCTGGCGCTAGTCAATTCGGGGGTCGCTGCATTACCGCTGGCCTTGAGATTATCCACCCTCTCCTGCAGGCTGCAGCTCCCTGGCCTCCAATTCCACCACAACTCCTTACAGCCGACCTACTCTGGCCTTCTCATCCGAAAGCTGTCGGCGCAGCTCAGTTTGCTCGGACTTTGAGAGGGCAGATTCATCTCGAAGGACCACCACCTCGGCCTTGAGAGCCTCGAGCTCGACCTCCCTCTTCTGATGCTCCCGCACCCTCTCCCGAATCGATAGCAATATCGGGACAGCCTGAATAAGAAATGAGAATCAGAGTAAGAAAAAGCCTACAACGATGGTGCGGAGGGAATCCTCTTAGAGACGTACCGTGTAGCACACGACGGCCAAGTCGTTCAGAAAGGAGCTGTCCGACCAGCCGAGGCTCTGAGCTATGTCCTCCTCGGGGGTATGTTTGGTGCCTCACGAAGTCAAGCAGACCATATGATAGCCCGGCTCGAACCTCCCACCGCTTGTACCCACCTGGGGTGAGGCCACAGCCTCCTCAGCCCCTACCCTGCTGTCGGTCGAGTTCTAACCTTCGGCGCAGACATCTCCCCCAACTTCGAGGGGGAAAGAATATTGTCGGCTATTCTAATGGCCTCCTCCCATTCGAAGGAAGAAGGGATAACAATGGGGGGCTCGGATGGTGCGATAGGAGCTTCCGGGGTGGAGGAAACGGTGATGACAGGAGCAGAGCTCGAAATGGCAGGAACGTGAGGAGCGACAATGCTCGAAATAATTGGGTGTCGGCCACAGTCTTTCGGACTAGCACCGGAGGAGGAGATACCATTGGGCGTAGAACTAATGGAGGAGCCACGACAGTGATAGGGCGCGCAGGGGTCGGCACGGCGGAAGATTCCCCCACGCGAGGAGGGACCGGCTTCTTCCGAGTGATCTTCACTCGGGGGCTTCCTTAAGCAACTCCGCCCTATCGGAGTCACTTTCCTCTTCTGAGCATCAGACGCTTCGGCCATGCCTACGAGTTAAATGATTGTGTCAGCGACCAAGTAGCCAAAATTAAGCTTGTCAGAAAAATTACAATAACTTATTGAAGGATGTGGGCAAGGGTTGCATCTTCCAAAGCCCAGACTAATGAAGATTGTCCGCTGTAATCAAGTCCGTCTAGGAACGAGCATCTCTGATCGTGCCCTAGCCTTCGCAATGCAATTCTTCTGGACTGGGTCGAGGAGCGGCAACCCCTTCGAAAAAGCTGCACAAGGAAATGGAGAAACTTTACTTCAATTGAAACAAGTGAAAGAAAATGCAGTAATTCGGATATTAGATGAAGTCCGACCTGGTTTCGTGAAACAAGTCAGAATCCGTGTCGTTCCAAGCTCTGCTGTCGGTGCCTCCCATTCGCCTGCCGTCCAGAACCACTTATTTTTCTAATCTTTGTTGGAGGACGGCAAGTTCATCACCAGTCCTGACCCCTTGCTGCCTCGAGTCGCGAAGTAGTATCATGGATCGTTGCTGTCGTGCTTGACCAGGTACAGACTAAGCAGCTCTTCTGGGGTTAGCTCGGGGTTTCCGACTTGTCTTCATATAATTAAGGCAGAAATCATCACCCTCCAGACGTTTGAGGTGAATTGCCCGGGAGCCAGCCCGAGGTAAGCAGCAACCTTCCTGATGAAGGGGTGACGTGGGAGCCAGACCCCGCATTGCAGCGCACAGAGAAAGATAGTAACTTCTCCCTCGGCAGGAGCACCAGCTACATCTGTAGGCCCCGGTGCCCTAATCCGAACGGAATCTGGAATTTGAAACTCCAACCGGATCCAGTTTATCTGAGATTTCAATAAAACGGAACCTCCCGGAACTAATTCCGCGGTGCGTCCACCCGTGGGCATTTTGGTGGCGGCTGTGATTATGACTTGGAGGGCTCAAGTGGCCCTTTTCTTACTGGGCTGCTTGGTCTTAGAGCCCAACGTCTTTTGTCTCTAGGGCGGGGGGTATAGGAGTGTGGTTTCGAAGGGGCCTTCGGAAGCCTCGCTTCTGTCTTCAGAACTCCCCGGCTCGGAGTCCTCAACGTATTCACGCACCATCTCTAGGTCAGACGACATAATGAAAAGAAAGATGAACTATAGCGGGGGTGACTCACCGAATGAACACCGAAAATCGCCTTCAACCGGAAGGGAAAAATCGGTCAGAATCGCCCACCCAGAACTTTGAATTCAGCCGGAATCGCTTAGTCGGAAATCGCCTCCTCCGGTGTGCTCTTCAAATTCAGAATGTAAAGTAGAAAATAAAAATCTAGGATCCCTTATATAGGCAACGAAGGAGCTTTGCATTAATAGCAGGCCATAATGGCCGCAGTCAAATCGGCACGAGCCGATCCCCAAATCCACATGGCCACACATCGTTGGGGGAAAGCTCAACGGACGGTACGGATCTGGCATCGGACAGTGTGCGATAAGCGAAGAGACACCCAAGCAGCGAGAACCGTCACGCGCACGCCTCCTCAGACCTGCGTGGCAACCCGTTATTGGCTAAAAGGAGATTCAGAATCATAACCATCGCCACGCGTTAACCGAAGCGGCTCGCGCGCGCATAATTCGAAATCTGTCATCATTACAGCTTGGGCGGGAGATCTCTCACATGAATACTCTCCACGTCTGCAGGCAGACCCGCAGAGTAGGGGGCTTCTATTATAGGAGATCTGAGCCCACGATAAGTTCATGTTCGAGCACCAGACTTAGCCGAGGCATGATTCGTCCGAGTTGTTTTGAGCATCACATGACTAACAGGCAGGAAGATACGACCCGACCGAGCAGTTGACGTGGTTGAGGCGCAGCTCGGAACAGTCCTTATACTCCGATCGGAGGATCGGCTCGACACATCCAGCCTTGCCAACTATGATGGGACCGACCTAACAGGTCAGATCGGATATAGCTCTAGAGGCTAAATCCTTTACCTCGTGGTCGGATAAGCCGAGCCGAGTAGACGAGTGGTGGCATACGTCGAATGCGGAAGTTGCCATCACCGGTCGTGGCCGATAACTTCGCACACAAATACGCATTACTCGCTGGATACGCAGCACGATCAATAGATTGCGGACGGTATCTCCACGATCCGGGAATCCTAGTGATCGTGCCGAGATTATCGGATCAAGACCGTTCTATAGGAAAGTATAAATAGCCTACGAAGCCATATCTACAGGGATGCAACTACTAGTGCCCTTTCTTTCCCTCTACTTAGACCTCGATTCCCTTGTCCTGACTTAGGCATCGGAGGGTCCCCCGACATAGCCAGGGTCACCTTTGTCTATTCTCTTGTAGCAGGTTCGAGAGGTGGTACGTGGAGGAAGGGCCGACCGGATTTTGACATCAACATGCCAGATACATGATTGGGGCTCCTGGTTTTGTGATCATGGCCACTGTTCCAATGAAAATCGTTGTAGGTGGACCATGCTCCACTGGTGGAAAACCGTCGTCTGATTGATTCTTATACCCTTTGATTTAGTCGATTGTAATTAGCCTTTTAACCCTCTTGGTTGGCAATGAAATCGGTCTCCGTTTACATTCCAAAAATAAATAAAATAAAATTAGGGGCTATATTGCAGATTTTTTGCCGAAAGATTCTAGTCTGATAAGCTGGTTTGGGTTGATTTTGGGTCCTATGAGAAGCATAAACGGAATTCTTATTATTCTTTACAAAATGTGTAGTATTCCGATACTTTACTGCATATGGGTAGTTTTAGGATGACTATGGTTCCTCTTAATCCAGTCTTCGGGATGCACTTCATAAAAGTGGCATTTTTAAAATTTATTTATTTATTTAGTTTTGCGTGTGGATTGCTTTTTCGTGCCTATAGTATGTGATTGTGATGTAGCTCATCGATTTGTCTCTGTGGATTGTAGGCCTTTGCCACCTCTTCGGTTGTTATAGGCCTAATGGCCTAGTTCGTGTCTGTATGTATCTCTTGTGGAAGGGCCTTTCTCATTGTGTTTTCTTTCCTCATTTAATAAAATTTATTTTCCTAGTGAATTTAAAATAAAATAAAATAATTAAAAAAAAAGGGTAAGGAAACTGAAGAGAAGTAGGAGAAAACTTGAAGGTTGAGGGGAATTTACCAATTTCTTTCTGATAAAATGATCTGCAGCAGACAATATGCTTTTTGATTGGGATTGAACTGACTTGTGTAATTTTTGTGTTACTGATCGCTCAGTGGTAAAAGAATTTAAAGGTTCTCCACTAGAAACTTGAAAAGGTATAGGACGCTTCATGATGCCAACTCATTAAAGCACGTCAGTGCCATGTCCTTGAAAAGGGAAATAAGACATTTTTGAGAGAGAATTTTTTGCTATTCTCAACCTTAGGAAATCTCTTCCACTATTGGGGAGTCTGATCTTAATCATCCAAATCTCAAACATACAAGCACACTTAAAGAAGGTAAAAAAGTAAAAAGAAAAAAAGAAATCCTTACTCATGCAAGGACTCCTACATTGGAGATGCTAAACATAGATATCATTTTCAAACATAAAGCATACTTCTCTTCAATACATTATAGTAATTAGAGCTGCTCATCGAGTCGAGTCGAACTGAGTTAGGGCTGACTTGACTCGATCTGGTTTTGAAATAGGCCTGACCCGAACTTGATGCCGAGTCCAGCATGCCCGACTCGATCCGAGTTCAGTCTGGCCTGGATTGATCGGGACCAAGTTCGATCTGGTCAGAAGTACCGAGTCGGGTCGAGTTGGTACCAAGTCGAATTGAGAGATGAGGGAGGGAGGGAGTGGAGAGGAGAGAGAGGAGGGTGATGATGGTGGGTGGTTGCCGAGCTTGGAAGAGGAAGAGGAGGATGAGGGATGGAGAGAGGAATTGGAGAGGAGAGAAAGGAGGAGGAGGAGGAGGGTGATGGTGGTGGGTGCTTGTCGGGCTTGGAAGAGGAGGAGGATGAGGGAGGGAGAGAAAGAGGTTGGGATCGCGTTGGGGTAGGGTTAGAGAGCCGAGTCGAGTCTAACCGAATCAAGTTACTGGGTAACTCAAACTTGACTCGGTTTGAGTTCGGATTGGGTGAAGCCTACTCGGTTCGGACCGACTCACCTATTCGGTTCAAGTCAAGTCGGATCAGACCAAGTCGGATGAGTCGAGTTAGTCGGATTGGGTCATCCCATGCCCACCTCTAATAGTAATTGAAATGGATGACCTTAATGGTGGGTTTATCTTAGTTCGAGTGATCTAACTTAATTGAGAAATGAAAAGACCATAGCCCATCTTCAAGTTCAAGCATGGGTCTATGATGGTGTGTGGAAATATGAAAATGGAGTAAAGAAAGTCTATATTAATGTAAGGACTGAAGAGTTGAACACGACAAGTAAATGCAATTATGTTTCTTACAAATACTTGCACACAATAAGCATATGCTTTACAACACTACCAAACTATCACTCTTAAATAACAACTCTCACACATAAGAAAAAACTCTGTTGAACTCTTAATACTTGGATACCTTGCCTTCACTCTTGAACTCACTCTTTCTTATTAATGTATGTACATAATGAGACATTTCCTTTATTTATAGAGGTTTATGACAGATTTTAAAATTAACACAACTCTAAAGAGTTCTAGAAGCTTCCAAATATCTTATAAGGTTTTATTATATTTCGGAACATTTTAAGAGAATCCAGAAGGTTCTAGCATAGTCCGGAATATTTCGAAAGAGTTAAGAAAACTCTATCAAACTCTAAAAGTTTTCAAAAGTTCTAGAAAATTTTAGAATTTTTCAGAAATGTCTGGAAGTTTTCAAAAGACTCTAAAATATTCAAGAGAGGTGGTGATGACATTTAACACTCCCCCTCAGCACCAACTCTCACAATTCTGCCTTGGTCATCATGCCAAGTTGCTTTCTAAATTCGATGAACTTAGCATTGCTAAGTCCTTTCGTGAGTATGTCTGCAACTTGGTCATCTGTCTTCTCATGACTCATCTCAATTTCTCCTTGAAGTTCCTTCTCTTACGAAGTGATAGTGTACCTCCACATGCTTGGTCCTGGCATGAAACATTGGATTCTCAACCAAGCAAATTGCTGATTGATTGTCGCAGCGCAATATCATTGGATAATCATTTGGTTGATGAAGATCCCTCATTATCTGTATAAGTCATGTGCTTTCTTATGTTGCCATTATCGTTGCTCTGTGTTCAGCCTCCGTGGTTAATAAAGATACTGTAGGTTATCTCTTGCTACACCAAGAGATTGCTCCTGAACCAAGGTTGAATACGTATCTAGTAGTTGATCGTCGTGTGTCATGATCACCACCATAGTCAGTATCGCAATACCTAACTATCTTGCATGCTCCACCTTTCTTGTATAATAAACCAAGGTCTATCGTACCCTTCACATACATCAGTATTCAACGTGCTGCTTCAAGATGCGGCTTCTTTGATGTTTGCATGAACCAGCTAACCACACCAACTACGTATGCTATATCTGGTCACAATAATGTAAAGTAGATTAGACTACCAACTATTTGTCGGTACATAGTTACATCTTCTAAGTCTTTTCCTTCTTCTGAACATAACTTGGCATTAACCTCCATAGGTGTGGCAATTAGCTTACATTCGAGCATCCCATATTTCTTTAATAGGTCTTTGACATACTTTTGCTAACAGAGGAATATGCCTTCATTGCTTCGGTCAATCTCCAGTCCAAGAAAATGCTTCAGTTCTCCAAGTTCCTTCATTTGGAATCGACTGTCATCATCTCCAGTGATAATCGAGTCATCTACATACACTAGCACTATTACTAGTTTACTTTCCTGGAATTTTACAAAGAGACTGGAGTCTGCAGGTGCCACCGAGAACCTGCTTTGCATTAGGAATTTCTCTATCTTCCCGTACCATGCCCTCGGTGCTTGTTTAAGCTCATAGAAGGCCTTCTTTAGTTTGCAGATGTAATCCTGATGCCTTTTACTCTGGAAACCACTTGGCTGCTCCATGTAGATATCTTGATCAATTTCTCCATGTAGAAAGGTATTCTTCACATCCATCTATCACAGCTTTCAAGATTTGCTCGTTGCAAGTGCTAATAGTACTCATACCATTGTAATTTTTGCTACTGAGCTAAAAGTCTCATCATAATCCAACCCATATTCTTGTGAGAATTCTCTAGCCACTAGTTGAGCTTTGTACCTTTCTATTAATCCATCGGGGCGAGTTTTGAATTTGTACACCCATTTGCATGATATCGGCTTCACATCCTTGGGTTTTGAAACTAATTCCCAAGTCTGATTTTGGTTCAATGCCTTAATCTCTTCTTCCATTGCCTTCTGCCATTTTATGTCTCGGGATGCTTCTTCAAATATCATTGGCTCTTTCACGGTCTCTTCTTCTGCTAAGGCAGCATTTACGTATCTTGGTTTAGGCTTTCTCTATCTAGTCGTCCTCCTAAGTGGTGGTTTGTCTACCGCAACCTCCTGTTGACTCGGGCGAAGCTCTTCTTGACTACTTTGATGTACTCCAGTTTGCCATGGACTCATAGATTTATTTGGTGTTCTAGACAAATTAGGCACTTGCTCACCATCTCTTGCTGTAGGCGTCAACTCCTTAGTTAAACTAGGAGATTCTTCTCCTTCCCTTGTCTCCCTCATCTTCTCATGCAGTTTATCTTCTAAGTCTTAAGAGTTTGGCATCTCCTCCTTCAGTGGCGACCACCATAATGAGGGTTCATCAAAGACAACATTCCACGATGTGTAGCACCCTGAATCAACGATCCAATCATCACTGTAGTTGATAGTTCCTTGATTGGCAACTACGGCAAGGGCTATTTCACCCGTCTCTGTCACTATTGAGGAAGTAGTTACTTCGTCAGTGACTGTGTTAGACTGCTTGAGTGGTTCATCAAAATCTATCTCCTTCTCTGAACAATCTTCTTTGATGGATTAAGACACTGTTAAGGATGCCTGAAAGTCTCAATCATCTTCACTGTCTTCTTGGTGATTTTTAGAAGTCACCAAGTTACCTTCGGCTGATTTTTTCTTGAACCAACAATTTTTTGCAAAGTGACCTTTCTTGCTACAATTGAAACACTCTATATCATACCTTCGACATACAAAGGATCGTCGTTTAGTTGTATTGTTATCGAATTGAACTCCCCCTGTCTGAGGACTTCTTCCTTACTCTTCTCTCTTCTTGGATTTTCTAAAGTTCTACTTTGTTCACCTTTTCTGTTCTGTTGTCGATATCCGCCTTTTTATTATTGCAGTAGAGTACTTCCTCTTCCTTGTTTATCGACACTTCAAGCATTTGTTTGCATAAACTTTCTTGATTAGCCAATAAATTCTCCAACTCTATGAGAGTAGGTTGAGTAAGCCAACCCCATATTATCATGATAAAAGCATTATACTCGGGCTTCAACTCGTGTATAATGATTCTCCTCATTTTTTCTCATGAATATTTACTTTAGGATCCAATTCTGAAATTTCTCGGCATAAATCCTTTACCCTTGCAAAGTATTCGCTTATATACTTATCTCCATGGGTAGTGAACATTAACTCATTCTCTAAATATTGAAGTCGAGCATCATTTGTTTTTGAAAACAATAATGCAAAGGTATCCCATGCCATCTTGGGTGTGTCGTCATCCTTGATTCGCCTGAATAACTCATCCTCAATGATTGACTTGAGCACGTACATTGCCTTTTCGACCTTAATCTTTCACTTTTGGAGTGCTTCAGCATTTTTCTTAGAAGGTGGGGTAGTCTCATTCCCATTAACAACCTCCCACAAGTCCTGCCCTTTAAGGTAGGACTTAATACGACTCTTCCAACTTTGATAGTTATGGTTGTTAAGCCTTGTAACTCCGCTCGTTGTGTTCATAAAATCTGTCATCGTGACTTAGTGTAATTATTACTCCCTTTACCAAGCAAGCAAACAAACTTCACATTCTCCAAACTGTACACGATCACCTTAGAAAACGGATCCCTACCAAACCTCGCTCTGATACCAAATTGAAGAGTTAAACATGACAAGTAAATGTAATTATATTTATTACAAATACTTGTACACAACAAGCGTATGCTTTACAACACTAACAAACTATCACTCTTAAATGACAACTCCCACACACAAGGAAAAACTCTTTTGAACTCTTAATACTGGGACACCTTGCATTGACTCTTGAACTCACTCTTTGTTGTTAATGTATGTACATAATGAGACACTTCTTATATTTATAGAGGGCTATGAAAGATTATAAAATCAACACAACTGTAAAGAATTCTAGAAGCTTCCAAATATATTATAAAGTTCTATTATATTCCGAAACATTCTAAGAGAATTCGAAAGGTTCTAGCATAGTCATGAACATTCTGAAAGAGTCAAGAAAACTCTATCAAACTCTATAAATTTTCTAAAGATTCTAAAAATTTTTAGAATTTTTCAAAAATGTCTGGAAGTTTTCGAAATATTCAAGAGAGGTAGTAATGACATTAAACAAGGACAAGGAGAAACACAGCACCAACCGGGAAATGATTTTTGTATTTTGCGGGGAAAGACTGCCACAGGTTCCTGCAATTCTGATATACGCCCTCAGAAACATCAGAAAGATAGAAATTTATGAGATTATAGCAAATGCTTTTACCAACTTTTTGAACAAATCAGCCACCCCTTCATTACTGCCCAACATGTGGTTGATTATTCCATTGTGGCAAAGAATCTCAACACCTCGCAATGGATATACCGTTGTTCAAAGGCGATGAGATTTGTGAATACGGATTTGAATTCATGCAATTAAAAAATTGTATAACTACAGCGATGGTTGATACACATGCAGTTAAAAATTGTATAACTACAGCGACTTAAGGGGCTATTGAAAAGAAGATTGATAAAGAAAGCATATGCACTGGTTGCACGTGTTCATGGAAATAGGATATATCCACGTATAATATTATATAGATTTTTATTCTTGAAAATGCACTTGTTTTTTACTTCAACCAGTCGTACATTCGCCTGCAGAGAAAGACAATAAAAACACATTTTTGGATGAAATAATTGTGGCTTTAGTCGCTGCCTTTTACGCAGCGTGATTTGGTGATGTCCCAAAACCTTGCATTACGAAGTTAGACTTTAGGACGAAATTGCCCCTATTTTTTTTTTTGCAAAAGTGAGTCGAAAGTTGTTAAAAGTAGGGGTATTTTTATATTTCTGAATTATTCCGTATAAATGAAGTCTACTTTCATGCTTAAGATTTTTCTGCGTTCGATGAAAAAAAGTGAGTAGTGCGTTGGGTCTATACGACACAAAAGCCCATTTTCGGACCGTCTAAATCGCTAGCATAATCATGCATGGAGCACAACCCAAAAGTTACACTTATAAGTGTAAGACTCTTATTAGGTGGGCCACACATGATCAACAATTTAGATCTGATCGTTGGATTATTTAAATTGAGCGATTCGGCGGACCCCACTACAGTTATGATCATTGCAAATAGGTTTTGAGTGGGACACTTGAACTGTGATCTCTGTACACGGTTATTAAGTCGGATATGAAAACTTACGGTGTGAATACCCTAGAGGGGAGAAGTGTGATAAGTAAGCTTCTAGCTCTCTTTCTAATAAATAGATGTCTTAGTCCTCTCACCAATACAAGAGAAAAACCCTAGTCTCATCGAGAAGTTCTCCTAAAGGTGTGAGGTGCGAAAAATCAAGATTCTCATCGGCTACATTGAGGCATTAAAAATGTCTTTCCAATTAAGTACGGTTTGAAATTAAAACATCGATTCTTCATTATTGATGCATAGACAATCCGTCAATTCCGTAGTTTAGATCTAACAAGAAGTTGATAGCCACCCTGACATGGGTGTGTACTATCAAGCTAACCCTTAAAAAATAAAATAAAATAAAGAAGTAAAGTTGATAGCCACCATCTGATTTTATTTTTTTCTTTTTCTTCTCTTGAATTCTTTGGTTACTAGTTAGCTTCTCACCATTCAATTAACACTTATCAATGGAATGGTTAGGATTGGTTGATCAGTGTGATTTTAAAAAGATTCTCCATCCACAACCTATCCCTCAATTTGGATGGTCTAGATAGCCAAATTTGGTGCCACAAGTGAGTAGGATGAGTCACCAGCATTTTTTAAAACAGAGGTAAAACCATTATAGGAGGGTCTAGCCTTTTTTGAAAGGGTGTGGATTCAGTGAGCTAATTAAAATAACTCTCAATTATGATGTCATGAAGGTGATGGATCTTAACATTTGAAATCATTATGACTTTAGCCCTTTGGGCACTATTTACATTTTTCTATGATGAAAATGACCCTCTTTGACAGCCCTCTCATACAGAGATAGCTTTTAGTGGAAGTTGAGACGTCCTTTTGAGAATGGTAGTGTGGCCCCACTAAATCAATAATTGGGATCACCCCTCATGTGATATGATATGTTCATTTTTATCAAATAATCATGTACCTACCGTAAGATTATTCTATATAAAAATAATAATAATAAATAGAGCTTTTTGTGGCTCGCAACTACGTTAATGTTGTGCATTAATGCCGAATTGTTTCATCTAATGTGGTCCATTCATGATGATTTTTTTCCTCAAATTTCGGCAAATGACATGAAATTAAAACTTCTTTCATGTGGATGGGTTTGATTTGCTTCAAGACAAATGAACCCATTATCTTGTAGGTTCTCTCAAGGGGTTAGGGTTTGCCAAGAGAGAAGGATTTTTACACTTGTAAAGAGCTTTGTAAGGATTTCTCAAAGATGTGCATGAAAGGAGATCGAGTACAGGAGATCGAGTACATCTGTAATAAAAAATGTGAGTCTGTACAACTTTAAGGTTTTGATTATAGTGGACTTCTATCGTTTTTTGCCGTAGTTTTTTTCCATAAGGGTTTTTCACATAAAATATTGTATGTTTGTGAACTGTTTACCTTTGGTTTGGTTATCTTGCATTATTTAATTATTTTATTTCCATTTATTGTGCTTTCACAAAACACATGGATTGGTGGTAGTGTTAGATCCAAATTTCTAATACCTATGGTTTGATCCGAGTCTGTTGTTTACTTGGATTTACATAATTTTGGTATGATATAGAGCGGGTTCACTCACAACAATTTATCTATTTGCCATTATCGGGCCTTTGGCCTCGACCTCTTCGGTTGTTATGGGTCTGTATGTCTCGTGGTTGGGCCCTTCTAATTGCATTTTCTTTCTTTATTTAATAAAATTTATTTTACCTGGCAAAAAAAAAACAAAAAAAAAAAAACAGAAAAGGTAGGAATCTGGAGAGAAATAGGAGTCCAAAATTTGAAAGTTGAGGGGTAAAAAGATTCTTAACTAGTTGTTAATGGAGTTGAACTTATGGAATTCTGGAAGTCAAATCAATTTATGCTGGATTGCTCCACCTACAATCCGTTTATCTGCATTTTCTAAACGAACTAGAGCTAATTTGAATAGATCCCATAACATTATTGGTAATACATTTATTTTTCAAGTGATTATTATTGTCGAGTGTGCCCAATCCAAATTTCTTTCTGCTCAAATGACCCACAGCAGCCAATACATCTCGCAGTAACAAAAATGTACACCCCTGCCTTGCTAGGCTTTTTTGTTGCCATCGGAACTGACTGCTGTGATTTTTGTGTAACTGATTGCTAAGTACTAAAAGAATTTAAGGACCCCAGCTAAATACTTGAAAATGTTGAGGATGCTCATGGCACTAAGTACTCAAAGCTCGTCAGCGCCATGTCCTTGAAGTGAAGGACAACATTTGCCGGAGACGTTTCATTGCCATTCTCAACCCTAGGAAACCTCTTCCGTTTTTACAGCCTCTCCACAGTACAAGCTTTAGTTCTGTCAGGAGTCTGGTCTTAACCATCCATATCTTCGACAACCAAGCACATTCGAAGAAGAAGAAAAAATTCTTATGAAACACTCATACATTGGAAACGCTAAATACAGTTAATCATTTTCAGACATTATTTTTCTTCAATACATGGAACATTATGGTCACTGAGAAACAAGAAATTGAAAAGGATGACCTTGATGGTGGCTTATCTAAGTTCAAGTGATCTAACTTTGATTGGGAAATGAAATGTCCATGACCCATCTTCAAGTTCAAGCATGGGTCTATCATGGTTGGTGGAAACATGGATATGCAGTAAAGAATGTCTGTATGGATGTAAGGATGAGGAGAATCACAGCACCAACCAGGGAAATGATCGCCCATGGATTATTGAAGTACTTGTGCATCAAGCTTGCACGCCAAGCATGCCATGGGATCCTGTAATACTGATCTAAGTTCTCGAAAACATCAGAAAGATAGAAATTGTCGCAATTGATGGTAACCTCTCTGCCGAGCTTGTTGAAGAGATCAGCTACCTCTTCATGACCGCCCAACCAGTTAGCAAGGATTCCATTGTGGCATAGAATCCCAACATCTTCCGTAGAGTTGATGAGACAATCCATGAAGGTGGCATAAGCAGTAATGTGGCTCCTGCAATGAGAATAGCATTGTTCGAAGACGAGGAGGTTTAGGAAGAGTGAGTTGGTTTCATCTTCCATGGATAAAGGCGGAATTTCTACCACCCCTTGTCTGAATTTGATATCTAAGAAGCTATTAGCATGACTTGCCTTGAACACCACACCTGCCTCGCTAAGTTTTGTCACGCTTGGAAATAGTTTCAATGGTCCCGAGTGTGGTGTGATCGTCTTCTGGGCTTTGTACTTCAGTTTCTTCCCTTGGATATCAGGAAGCAGACTCGAGTGAAATAGGTGGAGCAAATGTTGGGTTTTGTGATTGGGATTGCTACTGGTATTTGGACTGCTTTCTACTGTCGTCATGCTTCTTCTTCCTGGCACCATTTCATGAAAGAACTTGAGGACGATGCGTGTGAGAGGGTCCTTTGTTTGCAATGAAAGGTTCATTAGATCGAATAAACGTTCAAGAACAAAGAATGGAATTTGGTTTTCGAGCCTCAGCAAGTCACTTTGTAGCTTCCTCTGTAGCCAGCAGTGCGTGAAGAGGGGGTCGTTTGTTTTGTCCACAAGGCCAAACCCCTTGCAAAGGAGCTCGAGAATGAAGCAACCATCAACCACCATCATCTCAACGAATTCGTTGCTGTTGAGGTTGATGTTTTCCGAATAACAGTCCCGTGCACGTTGCTCCAACTCCTTGATGGCCACCAAACACCTCTCCAATCCGTCGTCACCAGCCCGAGAGCGGACCCCACGCAAGTACCTATATTTGTGCTCTTGCAAGGCCTCTAGCATTTGCTTGCCGCGATGGTACGGGCCCACAGAGACAGTCTGAGGGGCATAGGCCTTTTCATCCGCTTCACGGAAGCACTCGGGGACTCTGTAGATGGAACACGAAATACTACCTGCCGACTCTTTTAGTAGCTGTGGAGGGGCCTGCATCTTCTCTTTCAAAGAACTCACCCATGTTGGATCTAGATCCATGATTTGTATGGAACTTGATGAACTGCTTCCTGATAAACTACTTCCTGCCATTCTTGAATTTTGATAATGGAGATCGGATCCAATGAAAGAGAAGAAAAAAAAAAAGTGTATGAAAGAAGAATACACTTAAAGATAGGCTTAAGGCGCGTTACAGTGTCGATGTCTTTAAGGCGATATTAGCACCATGCCAATGTTTAAGGTGCGTTACAGTGTCACTATCTTAAGCTTCCTCTCCTTAACCGGAGAAATGTTGCTTCAGCTTGCAAAACTGCACCCCAAACACACTTCTTCAGTTTACACACCTGACTTCTTTAATTTTGCAAGGTACATCTGACTTCTTCACTTCTGCAATTTCTGCAGATTTTTCAAAACGACTCAAAATAAGAAAATGGTGTAGAGAGAAGATTGTGGTTGCTGTTGCAAGACCCAAGATTGGATTTTATAGACATAGAATGAACATTTTGAGTCCCTATCATAAAAGGACTGGTGTCTTTTCATTAAATTGCAACTTCCTACCACAATTTGAATTCAAAATTGCTCCATTTCACCAGAGTCACCGAGAATCACCAAGAGTCACAACCAGGATTTTCTTTTTTCTTATTCTTTTCCTCTTTTCTCTTCTTTTTTTTGAAAAAACATAACATCCTGTACAAAGCTTTGAATTTCCAAACATGGGCATTTTTTATTCTGCAATGATAAAAAGCAAGAACCTACTTTTTTTATTCTACAATGAAGACAACAAGCGAAGAACTTTGATACTCCGTAAAAACATGGTGAGCAAGCAATTAAAAATTGTATAACAAAGGCGATTCAATCAGCTTGACAAGATTGATAAAGAAAGCATATGCAACACCCTGATCCATAGCTCAAGTGGTAGACTGAGTGAAAGATACCTCGTTTCAACATTGAGGTCTTGGTATCGATTCCCTAGTGGGGGTGGCTAACACTGAAGTGTGAACTGACAGTGGGTGTACTAATCAAGGTAACAAAACAAAAAAAAAAAAAGCATATTCATTGCTTGAACGGGTTCGCTGAAACAGGATACCCAAATGTAATAAGGCATTGATTTTCATCCATGAAAATGCACTTGGTTTTACATTCGCCTATAAAAAAAACATCTACAAAAACGCGTTCTTTGAAACCAGTAAAATACAAGCTTGAAAACCACAGCTCCTTAATGCGCAACGGCCTTCAACTAACCATGTATGGAACAATTCAGACCGTCCAAATCACTGACCCAATCATGCATAGGGCAGAACCCAAAAGTTACATTAAGAAGCTGATACCCACCATCTGATTTTTAATTTTAATTTTCAACTTAGAAATTTGCTTTACCATTCATCCAATTGATACTCATCAATGGAATGGTTAGAATTTCTTGATCACTGTGACATCAGAAATATTGGGTGGTCTGGATAGCCGAATTGGGTGCAACAAGTGAGAAGGATGAGTCACCATCATTTTTTTTAAAAAAAATGGAGGTGAACTAGACAAAGGATCTAGCGCTTTTCTAAAATAGACTCAAAGGGATGCCCTGATTGGCCTGATTTTTTTTATCGGACTAGATCGGGACCACACATGTAGACACAATCTGCACCCTTGTTGGCAGTTCAAGGGCACATAGAGCAATTCAGGTAACTACAATGCTCAAGCTGATCTCCAACCGTACACGTGGCATGTAACTCGAATCTGAACCGTCCTGAGTGTTACACTGTCAAAATGGATTCTAAAATAAAAATTTTAACTGAATTTTGATGATAACCGTCTGATTGGTGTAGAGACGGTAGAATAAAATGGTACAGTGTTCAGATTCAACGTCTAAATGTCCATTAATCAGTTGTCAGGCTTGCGTGCGTGATGCCTTTGATTTTTGACATATGAACGAGGTATGGTGGGCCCCACTACTTGGACGTTAGGATATGAGATCGCGGCACGTGGACAGTTGGAGAAGGCCCTGCAATGCAGCGGTGGTATAGGCACCCTTCCCCGCGATGGTCGAATCCAAATTCTCCACACATTTGCAACAGGAAAAACAAATTTCTCAAATGGAAGGAGATCCGTTACCTTTGAATGGAAGGAGATGTGAAGGGGCCTTTGCAAGGAGAGAGGAGGTTGTTTCAGTCGGAGACGATGGTAGATTCCGGCGGGGGGGCGGAGCTATTGCAAGGAGTTGGAAAGGGGCTACGCTAGTCGGAGACGGCGGTGGATTCCGGCAACGATTGCAGAGAGAGAGAGAGACGATTGAGTCGTGTCGGTCGGAGATTGGATTCTGGCACTGGTTGGAGAAGACGGAGTTGTGCCGGTAGGGAGAGGGAATCCGTGTCAGGTGTGGCTGTGAAAGGAGAGGATCCTTTTACATTCGCAGTGGGATAGAGAGAGAGTCCGTGATAATGAGAGAGAACTTTCTCGTGGAGCCCGAAAGTGGATTGCGTACCGAATTACTATGTTTCTGTGGGGCCCACCGTGATGTATTTTTATCATCCAATCCGTCTATCAGTTTTACCAGATAATTTTATGTAATTATAACAAAATTTATTACATAAAAAATCTAAAATGGACCACACCACAATAAAAAATTTGAATCGAACATTTAACGTTGAAACTTATCGGGGACCACAGAAGTTTTGGATCAAATAATATTTATGTTTATCCTTCATCCATGTATTTTTGACCTTATTAGCAGTTTGGATGATAAATAAAATCACTATGGATCCTAATAAAGTTTCAACGGTGGACGTCATTGTACAAACAGTTTCCTATGTTGTGGTCCAAATGAGAATCAGATATATTTAAATGTTGGGATAATTTTCTAAAATGATATGTAAAAATGTATGGACGGCTTGGATAATACACATACACTCACAGTGGCCTCAAAGAGTCCATTTCAATTCGCTATAGCGTATTCAGTAAACAATCGGCTTCCGTGGCGGCCTTGCAACGGTCCAATGTGAGCGGATTAGGTGCCGCCTCGGCCTCACCCAGACTGATGCGGCCCTTACGATGAGGCCCATCTTGATGTATGTATTAAATATCCACTCCGTCCATCCGTTTCTACCGATCATGTTCTAGCATAAAAACAAAAATTAAGCTGATCCAAATCTCAGGTGGACTTTACCATACGAAATAGTGATTTTTAACCATTAAAAAATTCTTATGGCCACAAAAGTTTTCGATCAATATTATATTTATTTTTAATTTTTTTTACCGCCATCCAGATTTTTTTAACCATATCAACAGTTTAGATGGCAAAAAAACGTTATGGTGGGCCTTAGAAAGTTTTTAACGGTGGAGTGTTGAATCACCACTGTTTCCTAGTATGATACACCTGAAATTTGGATATACTTAATTTTTGGTCTTATGCCCTAAAATGATCTGAAAAATCGGATGAACGGTGGGGATAGAGTATATATATATCAAGGTGGGACCCACGGCCGCACCTAATCCGCTCCCTGGTCCAAAAGAGAGGGATGCGGACTGCGCGTGAACCCATTATCACGGGAGCGGATTAGCTATTAACGGGGTGTTACACGGTATCGGATTGGCTAGGCTACTACCCCTGCCACCAGCCCCGTGGCTGATGGTCGGTGATATGTGGGCCCCACAATCATGTATTTGTTTCATCCATTCCGTTCATATATTATTTCAGATCATTTTAGGGTTTGATACAAAAAATGAAAGGAATATAAATCTCAGGTGGACCACACCACAGAAAAAAAAAGTGATTGGATATCCACCATTAAAATCCTCCTAAGGCCTACTGTACTGTTTATTTGACATCCAATATATTTCTTAGGTCATATAGACCCAGATGAAGTGAGAAAAAAAAGATCATCTTGATACAAAACTTTTACTGCCCCAAAAAGTTTTTAATGATCTACGCATTCAACACTGTTTCCTGTAATGTGGTACATTTGAGATTGAGATATATCTCATTTTTGGTCTCATATCATAAAATGATCTAAAAAAATAAATGGACGGCATGGATGAAGCAAATACATCATGTTGGAGCCCACAAATAACCGACCATCGGCCATTGGCTGGTGGCAGGGGAGTAGCCAATCCGTTTCCGTGTTACACTTACTGTGTGGGGCCACATTAATGATTTTTTTTATTTTTTTTTTTAATACCAAGCCGGCCATTGGTTTTTTCAACTCATCTTAGCAGGTTATCCCAAGACATAGGAAGATTAAAATCTCCAGTGTAACAGAAAAAGTGGTAAATGATCGTTAAAATCTTTTTGAGGCCACAAAAGATCATTCTTATACTTCTATTTTCCCTTCATCCAGGTCTGTTTGACCTTATCAGCGGGTTAGATGACAAACAAACGTTACCAATATGCTTACGGTGGGCCCTGAGAAGATTTTAATGGTGAGCATTCAATCAATACTGTTTCTTGTGGTGTGGTCCACCTGAGATTTGGATCTGCTTAATATTTTGGTCTAAGTCTTAAAATAGGCTGAAAAATGGATGAATGGCGTGGATATTCAACACATCATCAAGGTGCGCCCTACGGTAAGGGTTCTCACTCAGGGTAAGTACCATGTGGGATTCATCCAATTTTCCAGATAATTCCAGTGCATTAGTCTAAATTTGAAAAATATCCAAAGCTCAAGTGGACTACGGAAACAGCTTTGTACAGCCTTACGGCGATTTTTACGGATGATGATCGGGTGATGTAACCAACACCATCCCACGGTAGTGTGTCGTGGTGTTGGTGCTGTGGGCCCAAGGTGGTGTTTATACCCACGCTGTCACGTGAACCCAAAAACAAACAAGGTCCCGAGCTCCAGTGATGTGAAACAGTGTGATTGAACGCCCACCCTTAAAAACTTTTCGAGGGCATGTAAGTTTTGGATGCGGCTGATATTTGTGTTTTCCCTTTATCCAGGTGTAACAGTTTAGATGACAAATAAAAATTACGTGGCTTTAAAAAGGTATCAACGGTGGGTTTTGTATAAGGCTGATTTGCTTCATGTTTGGGTTCATGCTCTAAGATGAGCTGGAAAAATGGTTTGACGGCATGGATATAATACATATACATTACATTGAGCCCCACATCACCCAACACTAGAGTTAAAGGCCGGTGGGTTCAACCCAACCGGCATGTGACCGACTCGACATTGGGTTGGACTCAGGCATGATGTATAGGGTTCGGTGTTGGGCTTGGGCTATACAAACACCAATATGATAAAACTTGGGTTGGGCTCGGGTTGCCCAAACCCAACCCAACCTGACCCGACCCGAACCCGATTGATATATAAGTTAGTGTGTGAAACATCTGTGTTAAAGGCACTGAAAATTCTAGTATCGTCAGTCTAGTCCATGTCATTTTCGATTACTCAAGCTAACAGGATATGTCGGATTTCTCTCTCCCAAATAGATTATAGAGAAATTTCCAACTGTACGACCGGTATAAGGCCCATTCCCGAGACGAAGCCCACCCCATTTTACTTTCCAAGAATACTCCCCAGGTGTACGGACGCCTTCCCAAAGGTCAAAAATGCCCCTACTTTTTCCTTCAAGCGGATCGGTCGCTGCTCGAAGACAAGCGCTGACGCTCCTCGAACTCTAAGTTATAGGAACGGTTCAAAAGAGATCAACGTTACATGGGCCCCACAGTTATGTATTTATTATATCCACAACGTTCATCCATATTTCGAGATCATTTCGGAGCATTATCCCAAAAAAAAAAAAAAAAATCATATCCAAAGATCAACTGTACCACACCACAAAGAGCAACAGAAAATTGATTTTCACTGTTGAAACTTTTGTAGGGCCCGCCATAACATATATTTTCAATCCAATTTATTCATGAGGTCACAAAGACCTGGATGAATAGGAAAAATAAATTTTGTAATGATCCAAAACTTCCGTGACCCATGAAAGGGTTTCAGAGGTAGACGTTCAAAGCAAAATGCAAAGTCATTTGCTACGGTCAAAACTACGGCTACAGATTATAACCGTAGCCATAGATATGATAATTCGTAGCAATTGGATCCATCCGGGGTGGGCGCGCCGAACTAGCAGTCCCCCGCGTCACTTGCTGGCCTATCCGGCGCGGCCACACCGATCTGGCGAGGACATACCCATAGGGTGGTCCCTATGGCTACGGATAATAACCGTAGCGAAAATCCGTAGCAATAGATTTTTATTTTTTTTTGTGATTTTTTTTTTTTTTGTGTACATGGAGAACTTTATTCTACCTATAATTTTCTCTAACACATACTTATATAAATATGTATATATAAGCATATAAAAAAATTCTCTTTTTTTTCATTTCTTTCTTTATTCATTTAACAAGAATAACTTCTAAACTAAAATTGGTTACTTGATGTACCCTATATGATTTTGGGGTAGGAGAAGCTACTTTAACCAACCAACCTGGTTATTTTCCAACATTTCATCAGCTCGATGATCGAAAATCCATTTCATTCACTTAGCGGTCAATTTCGTTCATTTCATTTGCATGCATTTCACAGTCATTTCGCTTCAATTCATGATCACTTCCATGCATTTCACGGTCATCCGAAACATTTTCGTATTGATTCACGGTCATTTCAAGGCATTTCACGGTCAAACTCCTTCACTTCGCATTCATTTGCATGCATTTCATAGTCATTTCGCTTCAATTCATGATCACTTCCATGCATTTCACGGTCATCTGAAACAATTCCTGTTGATTCACGGTCATTTCGAGGCATTTCACGGTCAAACTCCTTCACTTCACGGTCATTTGTATGCATTTCACGGTCATTTCGCTTTAATTCATGATCACTTCCATGCATTTCACAGTCATCCGAAACAATTCCGTGTTGATTCACGGTCATTTCGAGGCATTTCACGGTCAAACTCCTTCACTTCAAGGTCATTTATATGCATTTCACGGTCAATTCGCTTCAATTCATGATCACTTTTATATATTTCACGGTCATTCGAAACAATTCCGTGTCGATTCACAGTCATTTCGAGGCATTTCATGGTCAAACTCCTTCACTTCACGGTCATTTGCGTGCATTTCACGGTCATTTCGCTTCAATTCATGATCACTTCCATGCATTTCACGGTCATCCAAAACAATTTCGTGTTGATTCACGGTCATTTCGAGGCATTTCACGATCAAACTCCTACACTTCACGGTCATTCGCGTGCATTTCACGGTCATTTCGCTTCAATTCATGATCACTTCCATGCATTTCACGGTCATCCGAAACAATTCTATGTTGATTCACAGTCATTTCGAGGCATTTCACGGTCAAACTCCTTCACTTCACGGTCATTTGCATGCATTTCACGGTCATTTCGCTTCAATTCCATGCATTTCACGGTCATCCGAAATAATTCCGTGTTGATTCACGGTCATTTCAAGGCATTTCACAGTCAAACTCCTTCACTTCACGGTCATTTCGCTTCAATTCATCATCACTTTCATGCATTTCACGGTCATCCGAAACAATTCCGTGTTGATTCACGGTCATTTTAAAGCATTTCACGGTCAAACTCCTTCACTTCACGGTCATTTCGCTTCAATTCATGATCACTTCCATGCATTTCACGGTCATCTGAAACAATTCTGTGTTGATTCACGGTCATTTCGAGGCATTTCACGGTCAAACTCCTTCACTTCACGGTCATTTGCATGCATTTCACGGTCATTTCGCTTCAATTCATGATCACTTCCATGCATTTCACGGTCGTCCGAAACAATTCCATGTTGATTCACGGTCAATTCGAGGCATTTCACGGTCAAACTCCTTCACTTCACGGTCATTTGCATGCTTTTCATGGTCATTTCGCTTCAATTCATGATCACTTCCAAGCATTTCACGGTCATTCCAAACATTTTCGTGTTAATTCACGATCATTTCGAGGCATTTCACGGTCAAACTCCTTAACTTCATGGTCATTTGCATGCATTTCATGGTCATTTTCACGCATTTCGCGGTCTAATCGCTTCACTTCGAGGTCATTTCCATGCATTTCACGGTCATTCCTGGCAATTTCGTGTTGATTCACGGTCATTTTCCTAAACCTTAATTTACACCCTAACCTAAACCTATACTTATAACATAAACTTATTCTCAAATCCCAAAACCTATAACTTAAACCTAAACCTAAACCTTAACGTAAACCTATAACCTATAGCAAATGACCTTAACCTACACCCTAACCTTAACCTATGACCTATAACCTAAACCTATTCTCAAATCCCAAAGGTTATAGGTTTTGGTTTAGGTTATACGTTATATGTTTAGGTTAAGGTTTAGGTTTAGGTTTTGGGATTTGAGAATGGGTTCGGGTTTAGGTTATAAGTTTCGGTTTCGGTTTAGGTTATAGGTTAACGGTTTAGGTTAAGGTTTAGGTGTAGCTTATAGGTTTTTGGATTTGAGAATGGGTTCGGGTTTAGGCTATAGGTTTTGGTTTAGGTCATAGGTTTTGGGACTTGAGAATGGGTTCGGGTTTTGGTTTCGGTTTAGGTTATAGGTTAACGGTTTAGGTTTAGGTTATAGTTTTTTGGATTTGAGAATGGTTTCGGGTTTAGGCTATAAGTTTTGGTTTTGGTTTAGGTTATAGGTTTTGGTTTAGGTTATAGCTTTTGGGATTTAAGAATGGGTTCGGGTTTAGGTTATAGGTTTTGGTTTTGGTTTAGGTTATAGGTTATAGGTTTATGTTAAGGTTTACGTTTAGGTTTTAAGATTTGAGAATAGGTTTGGGTTTAAGTTATAGGTTTTGGTTTCGGTTTAGGTTATAGGTTTTGGGATTTGATAATGGGTTCGGGTCTAGGTTATAAGTTTTGGAATTTGATAATGGGTTCGGGTTTAGGTTATAGGTTTGGGTTTAGGTTATAGGTTTTGGTTTAGGTTTAGGTTATACGTTTTGATTTAGGTTAAGGTTAATGGTTTAGGTTTAAGGTTTTTGGATTTGAGAATGGGTTCGGGTTTAGGCTATAGGTTTTGGTTTTGGTTTAGGTTATAGGTTTTGGGATTTGAGAATGGGTTTGGGTTTAGGTTATAGGTTTTGGTTTTCGTTTAGGTTATACGTTTTGGAAATGGCCGTGAAGTGAAGTGAATTGACCGTGAAGTGCGTTGAATTGACCGTGAATGAACACGGAATCGCTAGGAATGACTGTGAAATGCATGGAAAAGACGGTGAAGTGAAGTGAAATGACCACGAAGTGCGTGAAAATGGCCGTGAAGTGAAGTGAATTGACCGTGAAGTGCATCAAATTGACCGTGAATGAACACGGAATCGCCGAGAATGACCGTGAAATGCATGGAAATGACGGTGAAGTTAAGTGAATTGACCGCGAAGTGGGTGGAAATGGCTGTGAAGTGAAGTGAATTGACCGTGAAGTGCGTCGAATTGACCTTGAATGAACACGGAATTGCTAGGAATGACCGTGAAATGCATGGAAATGACAGTGAAGTTAAGTGAATTGACGGCGAAGTGCCTGGAAATGGCCGTGAAGTGAAGTGAATTGACCGTGAAGTGCGTCGAATTGACCGTGAATGAATATGGAATCGCTAGGAATGACCGTGAAATGCATGGAAATGACGGTGAAGTGAAGTGAATTGACCACGAAGTGCATGGAAATGGCTGTGAAGTGAAGTGAATCAATAGTGAAGTGCGTCGAATTGACCGTGAATCAACACGAAATCGCCGGGAATGACAGTGAAATGCATGGAAATGACGGTGAAGTTAAGTGAATTGACCGCGAAGTGCGTGGAAATGACCGTGAAGTGAGGTGAATTGACCGTGAGGTGAATTGAATTGACCGTGAATGAACGCGGAATCGCCGAGAATGACCATGAAATGTATGGAAATGATGGTAAAGTGAAGTAAATTGACCGCGAAGTGCATGGAAATGGCCATGAAGTGAAGTGAATTGACCGTGAAGTGCGTTGAATTGACCGTGAATCAACATGGAATCACCGGTAATGACCGTGAAATGCATAGAAATGACGGTGAAGTTAATTGAAATAACTGCGAAGTGCATAGAAATGACGGTGAAGTGAAGTGAATTGACCGTGAAGTGCGTCGAATTGACCGTGAATCAACACAGAATTGTCGGGAATGACTGTGAAATGCATGGAAATGGGTGTGAAGTTAAGTGAATTGACTGCGAAGTGCATGAAAATGGCCGTGAGGTGAAGTGAATTGACCGTGAAGTGCGTCAAATTGACCGTGAATGAACACGGAATCGCCGGGAATGACCGTGAAATGCATGAAAATGATGGTGAAGTGAAGTGAATTGACCATGAAGTACATGAAAATGGCCGTGAAGTGAAGTGAATTGACCATGAATTGCGTCGAATTGACCGTGAATCAACATGGAATCGCCAAGAATGACCGTGAAATGCACATCACGGTCAATTCACTTCACTTCACGGCCATTCCCATGCACTTCGTGGTCAATTCACTTCACTTCACACCCAGTTCCATGCATTTCACAGTCATTCCTAACAATTCTATGTTGATTCACGGTTAATTCGACGCACTTCACGGTCAATTCACTTCACTTCACTGTCATTTTCACGCACTTCGCGGTCATTTCAATTAACTTCACCGTCACTTCCATGCATTTCACGGTCATTCCCGGTGAGTCCGTGTTCATTCACGGTTAATTCGACGCACTTCACGATCAATTCACTTCACTTCACAGCCATTTCCAAGTACTTCGTGGTCAATTCACTTCACTTCACCATCATTTCCATGCATTTCACGGTCATTCCCGGCGATTTCGTGTTCATTCACAGTCAATTCGACGCACTTCACGGTCAATTCACTTCACCTCACGGCCATTTCCATGCACTTCGCGGTCAATTCACTTCACTTCACGTCCATTTCCATGCATTTCATGGTCATTCCCGGCAATTTCGTGTTGATTCACTATCAATTCGACACGGTCAATTCACTTCACTTCACGGTCATTTCCACACACTTCGCGGTCAATTCACTTAACTTCACAATCATTTTCATGCATTTCACGGTCATTCCCAATGATTTCGTGTTGATTCACGATCAATTTGATGCACTTCATGGTCAATTCACTTCACTTCATGGCTATTTCCACGCACTTCACGGTCAATTCACTTCACTTCACCGTCATTTCCATGCATTTCACGGTCATTCCCGACGATTCTGTATTCATTCACGGTCAATTCAACGCACTTCACAGCCAATTCAATTCACCTCATGGCCATTTCCACGCACTTCGCAGTCAATTCACTTCACTTCACGCCCATTTCCATGCATTTCACGGTCATCCCCGGCAATTCCGTGTTGATTCACGGTCAATTCGACGCACTTCGCGGTCAATTCACTTCACTTCACGGTCATTTCCACGTACTTCGCGGTCAATTCACTTAACTTCACCATCATTTTCATGCATTTTATGGTCATTCCCGGTGATTTCGTGTTCATTCACGGTCAATTTGACACACTTCATTGTCAATTCACTTCACTTCACAGCCATTTCCACGCACTTCGCAGTCAATTCACTTCACTTCACCATCATTTCCATGCATTTCACGGTCATTCCCGGCGATTCCATGTTCATTCATGGTCAATTCGACGCACTTCACGGTCAGTTCACTTCACCTCACGGCCATTTCCACGCACTTTACGGTCAATTCAATTCACTTCACGCCCATTTCCATACAGTTCACGGTCATTCCCGGCAATTCCGTGTTGATTCACGGTCAATTTGACGCACTTCACGGTCAATTCACTTCACTTCACCGTCATTTTCAAGCATTTCACGGTCAATTCCCTTCAGTTCACGGTCATTTCCACGCATTTCACGGTCAATTCGCTTCACTTCACCGTCATTTTCATGCATTTCACGGTCAGTTTCAGCGATTCTGTTTAGATTAACGGCTATTTCGATGCACTTCACGGTCAATTCCCTTCACTTCACGGTCATTTCCATGCATTTCACAGTCAATTCACTTCACTTCATGGTCATTTCCATGCATTTCACGGTCATTCCCTCTTATTCCGTGTTGATTCACGGTCATTTCGAAGCATTTCACGGTAAATGACCATGAATTAAAACGGAATCAACGGGATTGATCATGAAATGCATGAAAATGACCGTGAAGTGAAGCGAATTGACCGTGAAATGCATGGAAATGACCATGAAGTGAAGGGAATTGACCGTGAAATGCATGAAAATGACCGTGAATCAAAACGGAATCGCCGAGATTGACCGTGAAATGCATGGAAATGACCATGAAGTGAAGGAAATTGACCTTGAAATGCACGAAAATGACCGTGAATCAAAACGCAATCGCCAGGATTGACCGTGAAATGCATAGAATTGATTGCGAAGTAAATGAAATGAGTGAAATTAACCGCGAACTGATTGAAATTGACCATGAAGTGAATGAAATGGATTTTCGACCATCAACCTGATGGAATCTTGAAAAATAACCAGGTTGGTTGGCTAAAGTAGCTTCTCCTATCCCAAAATCATATAGGGTACGTCAAGTAACTAATTTTGGTTTAAAAGATATTCTTGTTAAATGAAAAAAGAAAGAAATGAAAAAAAAAAAAAAGAGAAAAAAAATTTTATATGCTTATATATACATATTTATATAAATATGTATTAGAAAAAATTATACGTAGAATGAAGTTCTTCATGTAAAAAAATAAATAATAAATAATAATAATAATAATTCATAGAGGGGCACAGACTACAGCTATGGCTAAGGTTATAATCCATAGCTATAGGAGTCACCGGGTAGGCGTGGCCCCGCCAGATCGGCGTGCCCCCGCCAGAATGTCAGCGAGTGGCGCGCCCACCCCGAACAACTACCTTTGGCTACGGATTTTTCTTGATATAGCTACGGTTATAATCCGTAGCAAATCACTTTGTATCCAATGAAATAAAAATCTATTTTTTTTTTAATGTGGAATCTTTATTTTTTTTTTGTCCCATCATGAGGTCTATGTTATATACAAACTGTACATCTATTTGGCGAGCTCATATTAAGGCTTGAGACGAAAAATAAGACAAATCTAACTATCAAGTGGACCACACTTTAAAAGGCAGTGGGGAATTAAACGTCTACCATTGAAACCCTTTTAGGGGTTACAGAAGTTTTGGATCATTATGAAATTTGTTTTTCCTCTTCATCAAGGTCTATGTGACCTTATGAATAGATTGGATGGAAAATAAATGTTATGGTGGGCCCTACAAAAGTTTCAACGGTGAAAATCAATTTTCTGCTGCTCTTTGTGGTGTGGTCCAGTTGCTCTTTGGATATGATTTTTTTTTGGATAATGCTCTGAAATGATCTCAAAATATGGATGAACGTTGTGGATATAATAAATACATAACTGCTGGGCCCATGTAATGTTGATCTCCCTTGAACCGTTCGTACAACTGGGAGTTTGAGGAGCGTCAGCGCCTAAAGGAAAAAGCAGGGGCATTTTTGACCTTTTGCAAGGCATCCGTACACCCGGGGAGTATTCTTGGAAAGCAAAATGGGGTGGGCTACATCTCAGGAATGGGCCGTATACTGGTCGTACGGTTGGAAATTTCTCTAGATTATATGCTACATTACATGGCTTTTAAAGGAGTAGTTGTCCTGCATTTTAGCTTGTTTATTAAGAAAAAATGAAGTTCATTACGATAAATAATTACATATATATAATTAATAAAAGTATAGGTACAAAAAATAAGACATGTATTGAAATATAATAAACTCATGTAATAACGAAAATATTAGCATGTATCCACCCGACCAAGCCCGTTTGGGTTGGGCTTGGGTTGAGAATTCCCTACTCAAGGTTGGGTCGGGTTGAGTTGAGTTAGGGTTTACGAATAGGAACCTTGGGTTGAACTATGATTGAGCACCAATCTGTCCGACTTTCAGTCTTACCCAACACATCAACACACCATAGTGGTGGAGGTGTTTGCAGCACCACTTAATCGGCATTAATCCTATTCATAAGGTCACAAATACCTGGATGATGGGAAAATACAAATACCACAAGTATCAGCTTGATATAAAACTTTTGTTGCCCTTATGGATTTTTCAACCAAGATTTCAATCCCGTTGTTTCTTGTTGTGTGGTCTCCTTGAGCCATGGATATGCTTTAATTTTGAGTTCACATCCTAAAATGACATGGCAAAATTGATGGATGACATGGATAAAACACATACATCATGGTTGGCACCACAGAGTCCTTGCACCAAGTATGTCTGTGGTATTGGGTTTACCATGCAATCCACATTCCCAATGGACAGTGGAACCCATACCTTATCCTTGTGATGAAATGACACAGCGAGTTTTGATTGACCAGCCATATGTAGGTCGTGTTGTGTGGGACTAACAATCCCACACAAATCAACCCTCGGATTGAAATTTTGACTTGCCTTTGTATGATTACGACAATCGCATTTTTAAAAGTTGTGTTTAGCAAACATCATTGGAATTCTTTGAAGGCAAGACATGCACGATGAAAAGGAGATTGACGAATATCATGAAATGAAGTCTTGAACAGGACATTAGAGATGAGAGAAGCGGCATCAGGCATGTTGTTCGGAACTGGATCATGGCTTGAGTTTGGAGAGGGAGAAGCGTTGGTTTACTGATCTTTTTTAAGTCCTGGCTGAGCAGCTGACCAAGTAAGTGCACAGCTGAAAACTTTTTTTTAAAAAAAAGGTTGCAGCCCGTTCACGATTGGCCGATCAACTTTCAAGCATGCTTTGATGATTTGCCATGTGCTACTATTAGAGATGAGACGCATGGTTGAGCATGTACAACTTTCAAACATGCTTTGATGATTCCATCTTTGATTGCGGCACGTGGCCCAATCAAATTTTACTATGTTAGGTAACCATAGTGCCCGGTGGTTCCCTAGGTCCATTAAATCCATGTCCAAGCCTCTATGTAAAGCATGTCAGAAAGTTTGTTGGTCAAGCGTGCACTGGACCAAGCCCCATCCCTAACACCAACTACTTGTCCAGTCAAAATCCAACGTGTCGTGCTTGCGCCAGGTACAGTACCCGATTCGAGTTTGTCTTTAGAAAAATGATGATGATTTGAATTAACTATCCCACTCTCCCCGAGTATCAAAGTTTTTCTTAGAATGCAAGGTAAGAAAATAAAAGAATCTCTGGCCTAGTTGGATAGGCATATCAAGACAAAGCAAAATTCTAATTACTTATGAAAAACAACAAGTTCTAATCACTTTCCAAAGATTCTTACGGCCATTTGGATACTACCAAATAAGTAACTTTTTTAACTTATATAAGTTAATAAGTTATATTTCTTAAATAAGTTATTTTGGTTATTAAACATAAATAAATAGATTTTTAGAAAAAGTAACTTACTTTTATCTCTTATTTTTTATTGCTTTTCAACTTCCAAATATAACTTATTTTCTTCATTTTCATCGGTGACAACTTAGAAAATTATTTAAGGGAATATGCTCTCTGTGACTATGAATCCCTTCTAAGTTCATAAAATTGAAAAATCATCCAATGAATGGGTAGGTGATCTAGTGGGTCTCACATAATGATGGCCATATCGAGGTGGTCCCACATGATGGACGATCCACATCAAAGGTACGCCCCTAACGATGAATGGCCCACATACAAGGTGAGCTCCACATGATGGGAAACCGACATTGAAGGTGGGGCCCACATGATGGGTGACCCACATCGAAGGTGGGCTCCACATGATAGTGGCCCACATCAGAGGTGGGGCCCACACAATGAATGATCCACATCAAAGGTTGGCCCCAAATGATGAACAGTAGATGTGAGGAGGGGCAAAAAGATTTTCAAAATAATTACTTATAATGTTGGAAATAAAATATACTTTTCTACTTACGGAGATGGGTACCTTTCTGCCTTCAGTAGCAGTTTTTCTACTATAGTTTTTGACGCGATGTTCTTATTACTCCCGCCATCTATGATCATATCATAAACCCTTTGGTTCATGGTACACCTTATTTGAAAGATGTTGTATCGTTGTAGATTTATCTCCTCCTTTGGCATGTACAATAGCTTCTACACGATCAAAGTGGTGGCCTGTGATTCACATTATCGAGTGGCGGTCTATGATTCATCACCAGTGTCGCACCACGAACATGGTGACTATGAGCTCCATCATCGATCTCATAGTGTTCATTATTACGAACACGGACATGTCCTAAGGCTTTCGTCAAAAGTTCAATTCTTATCTCCAGTCCTTACATGGCTTGCATATTTTTCCATTGGAAAGCTTCAAACATTATTATTATCATTGGATTATTCCCTAGAGCACCATCCATTTGATTATTACCCTCACATTATTTTCATCGAAAGCTTCAAACATTATTTTACATCTAACCTATTGATTAGATCTTACTGACTTGGATTTTATATATATATATATATAAAATCCAAGTCAGTAAGATTGGTTGCATGACTGGATAGCGTGATTCATGCATTCCGCATTGTGTGACATGGTTATTGTACGCCCTAGCGACATCAGGGCCATAGCCTCCACAGACGCATCGTGGTTGGCAGGATTGGATACCGAAAATCTTGATCTACATGGGGTACTATAGATATCCCTGGGTGAAAGTCCCTAAACCCTTATGGTACCAAGAGGTTGCTCCAACGTCTAGACCGAGTGGGTAGATGAGCGTTGAGTACCGATTACCAGACGGTTACGCTCTCCACTGTGTCGTGGTCTGTTGGAAGGGGGTACGGCCTTACCCGCCCGAGAGTAGGGGGCAATACTAGGCTGAGTTTGACCAGCTCGAGGAATGGGTCCGCTATCGACGAGTCGCGCTCGATTTTGGCAGACGGATAGTGAGGTCTCTTCCACTTACCTTATTGCGCGCGATGTGGCGGCAATCTGGTTTAGAGTGTACTAGACCCCGGTGATATTCCATACTTTGAGCTGTACTGATATGTGGACATTGATGAGGATCTGTATGCTTGAGTTACATTGCACATTACATGGCCTTGGGATGGCCGATACCATTCATGTCTTGCATTGCATAGCCTTGGTACGGCTCATGACGTTTTGGTTCCATCTGCATATTCCGCATTACTCTGACATTGCATTCATATTACTACCTTGCGCACACACTTTCACCACCCTCTAAGCTTTCTGTAAGCTTATGCATGACCGTTGCGTGCAGGTGACGTTGGACTGCAGCAGCGCTGAGGCAGGAGCACGTTGCTGATCATTTTGGAGTTTTTGTTATTTGCCATTGTATTTCCCTTTATGCTCATTGTACTTGTAAAATTTTTGATCATAGTGGAAATGTAATGGAGTGCTTGGTTGTTGTTTGTGGGTTATGCCTTTGGTTATGCTTATTACGTATCAGACTGATGTTAAAAATCCTCCTCGTAGCATCCCAGGATCGGAACCTGGCGAATGGGAGCTAGGAGCCGAGAATTGGGTTCTACGGAGGCTGTCGGTGCCGGATTCGGCGATCGGGAATTTTGTGAGCCCGGTTTCTGAGTTTGGGGCGTGACAGAAGTTGGTATCAGAGCATAACTTGGGAATCACCGAGAACAACATTACATGTTTTCTATGAGTGAAGAATGGCTAAGTTCTGAAGTTCGGATAGCTTCACGACCTTCCGAATCAGACCATTAACATGCGTACATTCGAGAGTTCTAGAAGATGATAGGCGCTTTCGCTCTTTCTTGTAGGGTATGGCGCCTGTTACTCGATCGACTCCCGCACCACCACCTGAGGATTCTACCTCACCATCGGAGACTCCAGCTCTACCACCTGCGTCTCCCATTCCACCCTCAGAGATTCCTGCTTCTTCCCATGAGGATAACATTCCTCCACCTGAGACTGATGAGGAGCCGACTGTGACTGTGAGTGCCTCTCAGTTACAGCAGATGTTGCAGGCTGTGACAGCTGCACTACAGGGACAGGGTAGACGCCCAGCTGTTTCACCAGCTCAGGCGGAGCAGGAGGGCGCGAGCGCCGTACTTCGTGAGTTTAGACGGCATGATCCCCCTCGTTTCCAGGGCGAGCTAGATCCGACCGCTGCCGAGAGATGGCGCTCCGATGTGGAGAAGATATTTGATACCATGTTATGCACGACCGAGCAGCGCGTCCGATTAGCAGTATTTCTCTTCCACGGTGAGGCCGAGCATTGGTGGACCTCTGTCGCGCGTCCGGTTATCCAAAACTTTTGTGGCCTGAGGAAGCTTTTAATGGTTGGCGTTCAATCAACACTATGCCGTCCACTTGAGATTTGGATCAACTTCCTTTTTAGAATCATACCATAAAATGATACGGAGAATGGGTGGATGGCGTGGATGAAACACATATATCTGTTGGGGGCCTTGCACAAAACCTTAGGATCTAGCCCTCCAGAACAAACCAGAATTATGGGATAATAATAGCAATGAAATAAATCAAAGTAACAATCACACCACACAAGAGATTTTTACGTGGAAAACCCTCAAAGAGTTAAAAATCATGGGACCTCGTCCAGATCAACAATCCACTATGAAGCAGAATGTTACAACCTTCTTTACTCTCGCAGGAGCAGATAAACAATAAGAAAATAAAGAAAAACAGAGAGATCTCACCGATCACAAGGACGTAGAAGCGCTGAGACGACGGCTCCCTTCCACAAGCTTCCTCTCTCTCTTTCCTCTCACTCTCTCATCCTAAACCCTTTAGCAAAATCCTTGCAAAGCTTTTAGGAAACTCTTCTTGTATTTTTCTCATACACATCATCCCCTAGAAAAATCCTAGAAATTCTTTTTTATAGTTTTAGGAAACTCCCTTCCGCATCCCAGTTGCGAAAGGACTTACGACACGAAATCCGCTCAAAATCGCGGAATGAATCTGCGTAGGTTCGACCGGTCGTGGACCTCCTACGACCAGTCGAATACCTCCTATGACAGGTAGTGGACCACCTACGACCGGTCGAGCACCCCTCGAAAAAAATAGTCCAATCACTGGACTTTGAGTCGAGCTACGACTCGACTCCCATGACTGGTCGTACCAGCCTTCGACCGGTCGAGTAGGGCCTACGACCGGTTGAACACGGGGCAAAAATCTCATCAAATCTCTCCCTTTTTTACCCAGGAGGGATCCTCCTTCTTCAAGTCAGCCTACTTTTTACAAATCTCAAACTTGCCCTTGAGCAAAGCCTTGGCCATCATGTCTGACCCATTCTCGTCCGTGTGAAATTTCTCAAGCTGTAACACCTTCTGTTCCAAAGTATCCCTGATCAGTGATACCGAATCTCTATGTGCTTCGACTTGGAATGCTAACTTGGATTCTTGCTCTCAAGTGTATAGCACTCTGACTATCACAATAGACCACGTCCTACTCCTGCTTCAAGCTAAGTTCTCGTAGGAACCTCTTCATCCAAAGCATATCTTTACATGCTTCTGTGACTGCAATATACTCGGCCTCTGTCGTCAATAATGTTACGACCTTCAGTAGCTTGCTCTGTCAAGAAACCGCTTCCCCTGCAAACGTGAACATGAACTCCGATGTAGACTTCCTGGAGTCTATGTCACCTGCCATATCTGCATCTGTGTAGCCCTCTATCACAGGCTTTTCGTCACCATAGCATAAGCTCAACCTGAATGAGCCTCTTAGATACCGTAGTATCCAATATTCTTTACCAAGATTGGCAAGATACCGGTTGACAACCCCGACCGCATATGCTATGTCTGGGTGTATACACACCATATCATACATCAAACTTCCTATAGCTGACGCGTATGGTATCTTCTACATCTCTTCCACCTCTACCTTTGTCTTGGGACACTGCCTATCGCTCAATCTGAAGTGACCATCCAGTGGAGTACTGACCGGCTTTGCTGCATTCATATTGAACCGCTCTAGGACTTTCTCAATATACCACTCTTGTGACAGCCAAAGCTTCCTGCTACTTCTGTCACGGGTTATCTCCATTCCTAAGATCTGTTTAGCCGGGCCCAAGTCTTTCATCGTAAAGGACTTGCCCAACTCCTATTTCAGCCTGTCGATCTTCTTGATGTTTTTTCCCATGATGAGCATGTCATCAACGTATAACAGCAGAACTAGAAAATCACCATTTGAGAACTTACGCGTGAACATACAGTGGTACGACTTCGTTCTGTCATAGCCATGCTGTAACATGAACGAATCGAACTTCTTGTACTATTGCCATGGAGCTTGTTTCAGCTCATACAAGCTCTTCCTCAGCCTACACACTATTGCTCTTTGCCCTTGACTTCGAACCCTTCTGGTTAGTACATGTAGATCTCTTCTTCTAGGTCATCATGGAGAAAGATAATTTTAACATATAACTACTCTATCTCCAGATCCATGCTAGCCTCCAACCCAAGCAACACCCGTATGGATGTCATCTTCACCACTGATGAGAATATCTCCTTGAAGTCTATACCTTTCCTCTGACCAAACCCTTTCACCACAAGTCTGGCCTTGAACCTTGTCTATGAATTCTTCTGCTCAACCTTCTTTCTGAACACCCACTTGTTGCTCAAAGTTTTCTTGCCCTTAGGCAGTTTCACCATGTCATAGGTCCGTACCTTTCCGTACACTCCCGCGGGCCCCACTGTAATGTTTATTTACCATTCAATCCGTTCGTGAGGTGGGTCCCATCCTCAGGTGGGCCCCCTCCTAATTTCGTCCAGATCCAAAACTTAGGTGGCCCACACCACTTGAAACAGTGGGCTTAAATATCTACCATTGAAATCCTTTTAGGGGCCCACAGCAGTGTTGGATCCAGCTTAAATTTATGTTTCCCCTTCATCCAGGACCAAGGGACCTCGTGAACGGGTTAGATTCCAGATGAACATTACGGAATGGGCCCCACATGGGACCCACCATGATGTGTGCCTTAAAGACCACCGTCCAGTGGACGGTGGCGCTCATCTTGCGGTTGTATTGCGTCCACCGTCCGCTGGACGGTGGAGCCCTCTTGATGCATGTGTTCTATGCACGCCACAGCGGGCGTGCAGTGTGTGTGCGTGCTGTGTGGGTGTGTATGCGTGTGTGGGTGTGTGCATGTATACATATACATACATACTTATATATATACTATATGTATTATAGGTATTATTACTGTTGTAATAAATATGATGGTAGGCCCTCATGTGGGCCCCACCCTTGATGCATGTGATGCATCCGGACCGCCCATCCGCTATAACATATAAGGCCTTTGGGTTAAACCCCTTTGGACTGTAAAAAGAGCCTATGGGCTTAGGCCCACTTGATATGATCCAATCCCATAGGTATAGGCCCTTTTGATGTACTTCAAAGGCCCATAAAGATTGGACCCATTTGTTGCATTCTTAAAGCCCATGGAAGTGGACCCATTGTTATATTGAAAGACCCATGGGACTACACCCATTTGATTATAAAAGGGTCCATGGGAATAGGCCCACTTTGATATGCATGCAAGCTCATGGATTAGGCCCATTTGAATTGTTTAAGGCCTAAGGATTTAGGCCCATTCGACTCATATAAGGCCTCTGGGTTGAGGCCCATTTGATATACATTTGGGGTCCAATTGGTGTGGCCCATGTGATACATATTAGACTCATGTGACTAGGTCCAATTGGTGCAATCCAAGGCCCACGGGTTTTGACCCATTGCAATGCACATAAGACCCATTGGTGTGGCTCATTTATATGGCCCATCTGACGAATAAACGGCCCATAAGCTATGACCCATTTGATATATATGTAAGGCCCAATGGGAGGAACATAAGGTCCATTGCAATGTATAAACCCAATACCGATTATGTAGCGGTGTTTTAAGAAGGTCGTACCTGGGAAGCAATGTTGGTTTGACGTCCACATTGCGAGAGTAATGTTGGTTGGATGTCCACATTACGACTCTCCATAGGGCCCATCACCAGGCCGTACTTGCTGTGTATTGACCGTCCAGGTCCATCTGCATTGTTAAATAGTTCATTTCATTATAACATGTTTAGTATAGTTTCATGACTCATGATCATACGCATCATATGTGTGCTTGATATGAGGACTGACTGATCATAGTAATTGCCTTCGGGCAGGTTGTTTATGGGCTCCCGGTTAGGCGGTGTTGCCCTACATGAGCGCACGGTATGCGCAGGATTGGTTGCATGACTGGATAGCGTGATTCATGCATTCCGCATTGTGTGACATGGTTATTATACGCCCTAGCGACATCAGGGCCATAGCCTCCACAGACGCATCGTGGTTGGCAGGATTGGATACCGGAAATCTTGATCTACATGGGGTACTATAGATATCCCTGGGTGAAAGTCCCTAAACCCTTATGGTACCAAGAGGTTGCTCCAACGTCTAGACCGAGTGGGTAGATGAGCGTTGAGTGCCGATTACCAGACGGTTACGCTCTCCACTGTGTCGTGGTCGGTTGGAAGGGGGTACGGCCTTACCCGCCCGAGAGTAGGGGGCAATGCTAGGCTGAGTTTGACCAGCTCGAGGAATGGGTCCGCTATCGACGAGTCGCGCTCGATTTTGGCAGACGGATAGTGAGGTCTCTTCCACTTACCTTATTGCGCGGGATGTGGCGGCAATCTGGTTTAGAGTGTACTAGACCCCGGTGATATTCCATACTTTGAGCTGTACTGATATGTGGACATTGATGAGGATCTGTATGCTTGAGTTGCATTGCACATTACATGGCCTTGGGATGGCCGATACCATTCATGTCTTGCATTGCATAGCCTTGGTACGGCTCATGACGTTTTGGTTCCATCTGCATATTCCGCATTACTCTGACATTGCATTCATATTACTACCTTGCGCACACACTTTCACCACCCTCTAAGCTTTCTGTAAGCTTATGCACGACCGTTGCGTGCAGGTGACGTTGGACTGCAGCAGCGCTGAGGCAGGAGCACGTTGCTGATCATTTTGGAGTTTTTGTTATTTGTCATTGTATTTCCCTTTATGCTCATTGTACTTGTAAAATTTTTGATCATAGTGGAAATGTAATGGAGTGCTTGGTTGTTGTTTGTGGGTTATGCCTTTGGTTATGCTTATTACGTATCAGACTGATGTTAAAAATCCTCCTCGTAGCATCCCAGGATCGGAACCTGGCGAATGGGAGCTAGGAGCCGAGAATGGGGTTTTACGGAGGCTGTCGGTGCCGGATTCGACGATCGGGAATTTTGTGAGCCCGGTTTCTGAGTTTGGGGCGTGACAGAAGTTGGTATCAGAGCATAACTTGGGAATCACCGAGAACAACATTACATGTTTGCTATGAGTGAAGAATGGCTAAGTTCTGAAGTTCGGATAGCTTCACGACCTTCCGAATCAGACCATTAACATGCGTACATTCGAGAGTTCTAGAAGATGATAGGCGCTTTCGCTCTTTCTTGTAGGGTATGGCGCCTGTTACTCGATCGACTCCCGCACCACCACCTGAGGATTCTACCTCACCATCGGAGACTCCAGCTCTACCACCTGCGTCTCTCATTCCACCCTCAGAGATTCCTGCTTCTTCCCATGAGGATAACATTCCTCCACCTGAGACTGATGAGGAGCCGACTGTGACTGTGAGTGCCTCTCAGTTACAGCAGATGTTGCAGGCCGTGACAGCTGCACTACAGGGACAGGGTAGACGCCCAGCTGTTTCACCAGCTCAGGCGGAGCAGGAGCGCGCGAGCGCCGTACTTCGTGAGTTTAGACGGCATGATCCCCCTCGTTTCCAGGGCGAGCCAGATCAGACCGCTGCCGAGAGATGGCGCTCCGATGTGGAGAAGATATTTGATACCATGTTATGCACGACCGAGCAGCGCGTCCGGTTAGCAGTATTTCTCTTCCACGGTGAGGCCGAGCATTGGTGGACCTCTGTCGCCCGTGTCGCCGGACCTGATCATGTCTGGACATGGGAGGACTTTGTGGACCGATTTGAGGAGCAGTACTTCCCTGACCACATCCGCCGTCAGCGAGCCTTAGAGTTCGAGACTCTGGTGCAGGGAGATATGACTGTGGCGCAGTACGCGGCCCGTTTCATGGCACTATCAAGATTCGCGCCGTACATGGTTGATGATGAGGGGCGAAAGGCCCGCCGTTTCGAGCACGGCTTACGTTACGGCCTTCGAGGTCGCGTTATTGGGCATGAGCTTCCTACCTTCTAGGCAGTAGTGCGGAAGGCTCAGATATACGAGACTGAGTGGGCCGGTTCTCAGTCTGATCGTGGTCAGAGGGGAGACAGGAAGAGACAGGCTTCTTCCAGTCATTCCCAGCAGGGTCGACCACAGCAGCAGAGGCGCACTGGTCGCCTAGCTTTCCGTGCACCTTCAGCACCAGCAGCACCTCCACCCCCACCTCAGAGGCAGTTCACCGGCACTTGCTTCAGGTGCGGTGCGACGGGACACCGTTCATGGGAGTGTCCCAGTCCCCAGCAGCAGCAGAGAGGTCCACAGCAGCAGAGACCTCCACCGCAGTAGCAGAGACCCCCACAGCAGCAGCGACAGCAGCCTCTACCACCGAGGCCACCTCAGCAGCAGCATCAGCATCAGCACCAGCCTCAGAGGCCACAGCAGCAGAGGCAGCAGTTTCGACCACCTCAGCGACTCCAGCAGCAGCAGCAGCACGTTCAGAGGGGACATGCACCTCCCCAGCCAGCTCAGGCTAGGTCTTATGCGGCTCAGCAGGATCCGCAGTCATCTGGAGGAGTCGTTGAGGGTATACTGTCAGTTTCTGCATGCATTGCACGTGTATTGTTTGACTCTGGTGCATCGCATTCTTTTGTGGCCGAGAGCTTTTGTCGATCGGCTGGCTTACCGTTGGAGTCTGCTGGTGAGAGCCTATCAGTATCTACTCCCTTGGGGAGGACTGCAGCGTTAGGATGATTTTGCTCGTCATGCCCCGTTCTAGTCGGGGATACCTTCCTGCCTGCTGATTTGTTTGTTTTGCCGATGTCCGAGTTCGACGTTATCTTGGGCATGGATTGGCTCGCTGAGTATTATGCCATTTTGGACTGCGCCGCGAGGACCGTCACGTTCTGTATACCCGGCGTGCCACAGTTCCAGTTCGTTGTGGAGGCCAGAGGAGAGCAGTTGTCTTGTTTGATGTCGTGTGCCATAGAGGAGCATGTCGCCGTTTGCATCAACCATTTGTCGATAGTATGCGATTTTCCCGATGTGTTCCAGGAGATTCCGGGATTACCGCCTCGTCGACTCACCGAGTTTCAGATCGATCTCGTGCCCGGTACCGCGCCTATTTCGAAGGCCCCGTATCGTATGGCACCGTTAGAGTTACGGGAACTGCAGAAGCAGTTGGACGAGTTGCGTGAGTTGGGCTTTATCCGTCCGAGCAGTTCTCCGTGGGGAGCACCGGTACTCTTCGTGAAGAAGAAGGATGGCTCGTTGAGGCTCTGTGTTGACTATCGCGAGCTCAACAAAGTCACGATCAAGAACAAGTATCCGCTCCCTAGGATTGATGATTTGTTCGACCAGCTGCAGGGTGCACAGTTCTTTTCGAAGATTGACCTGCGTTCCGGTTATCATCAGATTCGAGTCCGAGATGAGGACATTCCGAAGACGGCATTCAGGACGCGTTACGGTCATTTTGAGTTTCAGGTCATGTCCTTCGGACTGACCAATGCACCCGCGGTCTTCATGCAGCTGATGAACGAGATTTTCCGCCCATATCTAGATCAGTTTGTTGTAGTTTTCATCGACGACATTCTGATCTACTCGAGGACCCGCGAGGAGCATGAGCAGCACTTGGAGATCACTTTACAGACCCTCCGTGCACACCAGCTGTATGCGAAGCTAGAGAAGTGCGAGTTCTGGCAGGAGGAGGTGAAGTTCCTCGGTCACGTGGTGACGAGGGAGGGTGTCGCAGTGGACCCCTCGAAGGTCGAGGCAGTGCGTCAGTGGGGCCAACCCACTACTGCGACAGAGATCCGTAGTTTTCTTGGTTTGGCGGGCTACTACCGGCGTTTCATTGAGGGTTTCTCTCGTATTGCAGCCCCGCTGACCAGGTTGACTCGAAAGGGCGCAGAGTTTATTTGGAGTGACGCCTGCGAGCGAGCATTTACGGAGTTGAAGGACCGTCTGACGTCCGCTCCTGTCCTCACTCTTCCATCTGGGAGTGACGGCTTCATTGTATTCACTGATGCCTCGCACATCGGTTTAGGTGCTGTCCTGATGCAGCACGGGAGACCAGTGGCCTTCGCATCTCGTCAGCTCAAGGTCCATGAGCTGAACTACCCTACACATGATCTGGAGCTGGCTGCCGTTGTCTTCGCACTGAAGGTGTGGAGGCACTACCTTTACGGGATTAGGTTCGAGCTCTTCTCTGATCACAAGAGCTTGAAGTACCTCTTCTCGCAATCTGAGTTGAATATGAGACAGAGGCGCTGGATGGAGCTCCTGAAGGACTATGATTTCGACCTTCAGTACCACCCGGGTAAGGCGAACGTGGTGGCAGATGCCCTCAGCCGTCAGCCACGAGGCTTAGTGGCGCATATGATGATTCAGGAGTGGCGGATGCTTGAGGATATTGCTGCGTATGACTTTGAGTTCGGCCTACAGTCTTCCATTGTACAGTTATCGAGCTTGTCGATTCAACCCTCTCTTGTTGCTAGGGTGATCGAGGCTCAGCAGGATGATGAGTCGTTGCAGAGTTATATGGCTGAGGCGGCATCTGAGGGTCAGGCAGATTGGCAGATCGGTACAGACGGTGGACTTCGCTTCAGAGGCCGATTATGTGTCCCGGATATTCCAGAGTTACGCAGAGATCTTATGACCGAGGCACATCGATCGCGATTTTCTATCCACCCGGGCTCGACGAAGATGTACCGTGACATGAGGCGACAGTATTTTTGGGCGGGGATGAAGCGCCAGATCGCGAGTTTTGTGGCCGAGTGTGACACGTGCCAGCGTGTCAAGGCCGATCATCAGAGACCTCCTGGGTTATTGCAGCCGTTGAGCATCCCGATGTGGAAGTGGGAGCACGTGTCGACTGATTTCATTATGGGTTTGCCGAGGACTCAGCGCGGTCATGACTCCATTTGGGTTGTTGTGGATCGTCTGACGAAGTCGGCACATTTCCTTGCGATGCGTGCGACTTGGTCTATGGACCGGCTTGCGAGACTATTCATTGAGGAGATTGTGAGACTGCATGGCATTCCAGTCTCGATCGTTTCTGACCGAGACTCGAGGTTCACGTCTCAGTTTTGGGGGAGCTTCCAGCGTGCGATGGGGACTGATTTGCAGCTCAGCACCGCGTACCATCCGCAGACCGTTGGCCAGACCGAGAGGGTCAATCAGATACTTGAGGACATGCTTCGGGCCTGCGCGATTGACTTCGGGGGTAGCTGGGATGAGCATCTGCGATTGGCTGAGTTTGCATACAATAACAGCTATCAGGCGACCATCGGCATGGCTCCTTTTGAGGCACTATATGGCAGACCATGCAGATCACCGAGTTGTTGGACCGAGGTTGGAGAGCGTCGTCTCCTAGGTCCCGAGCTTGTGCTGGAGACTTCAGAGGCTATTGACATCATCAGGCAGAGGATGCGCACAGCTCAGAGCCGACAGAAGAGTTCTGCTGATCGTCGGCGTCGTCCCTTGGAGTTTGATGTAGGGGACCATGTGTATCTCAAGGTCTCGCCCATGAAGGGCGTAGTTCGATTTGGAGCGAAGGGTAAGCTTGCCCCGAGATTCATAGGACCTTTTAAGATCACTGGGCGCGTTGGCACCGTGGCCTATCGGCTTGCCTTACCATCACAGTTGTCTGGCGTCCACAACGTGTTTCACGTCTCCATGTTGAGGAAGTGTGGGTCAGACATAGTTCCCGTCATTGATTGGCAGCCGTTGGAGGTTCGTGAGGACGCTTCTTACATTGAGCAGCCAGTTCGTATCCTTGATCGGAAGGAGCAGGTCCTCAGAACCAAGGTTATTCCGTTGGTGAAGGTGCAGTGGGGTCACCATTCTGTAGAGGAGGCTTCTTGGGAGCGTGAGGCTGAGATTCGAGAGCGATATCCTCATCTCTTTGAGGGTTGATGATCATGTATTGTATTTTATACGCTGTCCCTGATTCTATATGATGACGTTATGTTTCTTATTCCTCGCGAGTTATGCTTAGTTGCGACGCTTGTGTAAATTTCGAGGACGAAATTTTTATAAGGAGGGGAGAGCTGTAAGACCCGTATCTTGGTTCGTACCTTTCCGTACACTCCCGCGGTCGTACCGGTCGAATTCCGGCAACTTCGACCCTTAAACAATATCGACGCGCAACCTGGATTCATGTGCCGACAACCCGAGTCGACTCAACTCGAGACCTATACCATAGCGACCGCGCCGTCGTTGCGGTTCCGATACCGCGACTCGTGCGCCAAGGCGATACCCTGATCAAGAGATATGAGCCAACGTTCGGTGCGAGAAAACGCCGCGCGTTGCGAAAACCAAGGGAATCTCAACGATGTGTCACATCAATCACATCAATCCCATCAATCAATCACCCATCAAGCCATCACATGTCAAGTACACATCACTTCCATCCCTTTTCCCAAGCAACCACTAAAGTCTTCTCAACCCATACCTTTCTTACACAAAAAGCCACAAAAGTCTTCCTAACCCATACTTTTCTTACACAACCATCACTCACCCATCCATCCATCACTCTCTCTCTCTCCCTTTACATCACTCTCTCTCTTTCTCTCTTTCTCATTTCAAAATTTCCAAGCAACAACAATTCCAAAGGGCTCCCACGTATGGAATTTCCCAAGTCCCTCTAAGCTTCAAGTGGCCCACCTTCCTACCCCAAAACCTCCCATCTCAACCCTCCATTCTTCATCTTAGCCATTGAAGTTGGAGACAAGGTGCCAAGGAACCTCTAGGAGCGAGAAGATCGGACGGTGGGTGCATCTATATGATAGTTTTTCCTTGTTTTTATGGTGGACCAAGTGAGGCCCACCGATCAATGGTGTGGATCTCACTTGGGACCCTTAATTGTGGCCGATGGACCACTTGGATCATCATGATCGTTCCATGATGGGGCCATTCTCCATGGACCCCATCGTGATGGTTATTTCATTGCAAAAAGGTCATCTAGACCGTCCATATCGGTGGAGAATGGATCTCCACCGTTGATTTACATTTTTAACGGTCCCATGTACAAGGGATCCATTTATTGTATGTTTCATTGCAAGGGAGGGCCCATAATGACGGGGTCCCTCCATCACAAGCCGTGTCCCACTCTCCATCTCTCTCTCTCTCTTTTATTTTATTTTATTTTATTTTATTGTATTTTATTGCAATAGGAGGGTGTGGCCCACTTGAATGGATCCCACTTGAGATATTTCATTTTATTCAAGTGGGGCCCACCTTGGCTGTTACTCCCATGCCACCCATCAGTGGGGCCCACTTCATCAGGGCCCTCCATCTTAAAAATAAAATTTTTTAAAACCGTCCAGACGCTGGACGTTTACAACAGAAAGAAGAAAAAGGGAAAGAAAAAGGAAAGTAGAGGCCTTTGGGTGGTCCCCTTGCATAGGCCCCAACCTGACGTTTATGTCCGATCCAAGTCGTCCATCCTCTTACCCACGACATTTTAGCCGTTGGGTAGAAGTTTGGAGCTGATCCAATCACCTGGTGGGCCATAGCGTCAAAGATCGCACCCTCACCATTCAAACATCCTTTTCTTAATTTATTTCACTTCCAAGCATAAAAAAAATTCAAACTCTGGACTCATTTGGACGGCCTCGGGCCACTGATCGTAATGGCCGGGGCGGATTTCACTTTGGCGGGCCCCACGTGCAAAAAACCCCAGAAAACAACTTTTTTCATTTTTTTCTTAAAACCAAATGGCGGGGGCAAGCCTCTGCCTCTTGCTGCCAACAGCGCTGCACGCAACAGCGTGCAGCCGTGGGACGGGGGACGACCGTTTGGGACCCACGGCTCCAGCCGTGGGCCCCACTGTAATGTTTATTTACCATTCAATCCGTTCGTGAGGTGGGTCCCATCCTCAGGTGGGCCCCCTCCTAATTTCGTCCAGATCCAAAACTTAGGTGGCCCACACCACTTGAAACAGTAGGCTTAAATATCTACCATTGAAATCCTTTTAGGGGCCCACAGCAGTGTTGGATCCAGCTTAAATTTATGTTTCCCCTTCATCCAGGACCAAGGGACCTCGTGAACGGGTTAGATTCCAGATGAACATTACGGAATGGGCCCCACATGGGACCCACCATGATGTGTGCCTTAAAGACCACCGTCCAGTGGACGGTGGCGATCATCTTGCGGTTGTATTGCGTCCACCGTCCGCTGGACGGTGGAGCCCTCTTGATGCATGTGTTCTATGCACGCCACAGCGGGCGTGCAGTGTGTGTGTGCGTGCTGTGTGGGTGTGTATGCGTGTGTGGGTGTGTGCATGTATACATATACATACATACTTATATATATACTATATGTATTATAGGTATTATTACTGTTGTAATAAATATGATGGTAGGCCCTCATGTGGGCCCCACCCTTGATGCATGTGATGCATCCGGACCGCCCATCCGCTATAACATATAAGGCCTTTGGGTTAAACCCCTTTGGACTGTAAAAAGAGCCTATGGGCTTAGGCCCACTTGATATGATCCAATCCCATAGGTATAGGCCCTTTTGATGTACTTCAAAGGCCCATAAAGATTGGACCCATTTGTTGCATTCTTAAAGCCCATGGAAGTGGACCCATTGTTATATTGAAAGACCCATGGGACTACACCCATTTGATTATAAAAGGGTCCATGGGAATAGGCCCACTTTGATATGCATGCAAGCTCATGGATTAGGCCCATTTGAATTGTTTAAGGCCTAAGGATTTAGGCCCATTCGACTCATATAAGGCCTCTGGGTTGAGGCCCATTTGATATACATTTGGGGTCCAATTGGTGTGGCCCATGTGATACATATTAGACTCATGTGACTAGGTCCAATTGGTGCAATCCAAGGCCCACGGGTTTTGACCCATTGCAATGCACATAAGACCCATTGGTATGGCTCATTTATATGGCCCATCTGATGAATAAAAGGCCCATAAGCTATGACCCATTTGATATATATGTAAGGCCCAATGGAAGGAACATAAGGTCCATTGCAATGTGTAAACCCAATACCGATTATGTAGCGGTGTTTTAAGAAGGTCGTACCTGGGAAGCAATGTTGGTTTGACATCCACATTGCGAGAGTAATGTTGGTTGGATGTCCACATTACGACTCTCCATAGGGCCCATCACCAGGCCGTACTTGCTGTGTATTGACCGTCCAGGTCCATCTGCATTGTTAAATAGTTCATTTCATTATAACATGTTTAGTATAGTTTCATGACTCATGATCATACGCATCATATGTATGCTTGATATGAGGACTGACTGATCATAGTAATTGCCTTCGGGCAGGTTGTTTATGGGCTCCCGGTTAGGCGGTGTTGCCCTACATGAGCGCACGGTATGCGCAGGATTGGTTGCATGACTGGATAGCGTGATTCATGCATTCCGCATTGTGTGACATGGTTATTGTACGCCCTAGCGACATCAGGGCCATAGCCTCCACAAACGCATCGTGGTTGGCAGGATTGGATACCGAAAATCTTGATCTACATGGGGTACTATAGATATCCCTGGGTGAAAGTCCCTAAACCCTTATGGTACCAAGAGGTTGCTCCAACGTCTAGACCGAGTGGGTAGATGAGCGTTGAGTGCCGATTACCAGACGGTTACGCTCTCCACTGTGTCGTGGTCGGTTGGAAGGGGGTACGGCCTTACCCGCCCGAGAGTAGGGGGCAATGCTAGGCTGAGTTTGACCAGCTCGAGGAATGGGTCCGCTATCGACGAGTCGCGCTCGATTTTGGCAGACGGATAGTGAGGTCTCTTCCACTTACCTTATTGCGCACGATGTGGCGGCAATCTGGTTTAGAGTGTACTAGACCCCGGTGATATTCCATACTTTGAGCTGTACTGATATGTGGACATTGATGAGGATCTGTATGCTTGAGTTGCATTGCACATTACATGGCCTTGGGATGGCCGATACCATTCATGTCTTGCATTGCATAGCCTTGGTACGGCTCATGACGTTTTGGTTCCATCTGCATATGCCGCATTACTCTGACATTGCATTCATATTACTACCTTGCGCACACACTTTCACCACCCTCTAAGCTTTCTGTAAGCTTATGCACGACCGTTGCGTGCAGGTGACGTTGGACTGCAGCAGCGCTGAGGCAGGAGCACGTTGCTGATCATTTTGGAGTTTTTGTTATTTGCCATTGTATTTCCCTTTATGCTCATTGTACTTGTAAAATTTTTGATCATAGTGGAAATGTAATGGAGTGCTTGGTTGTTGTTTGTGGGTTATGCCTTTGGTTATGCTTATTACGTATCAGACTGATGTTAAAAATCCTCCTCGTAGCATCCCAGGATCGGAACCTGGCGAATGGGAGCTAGGAGCCGAGAATGGGGTTCTACGGAGGCTGTCGGTGCCGGATTCGGCGATCGAAAATTTTGTGAGCCCGGTTTCCGAGTTTGGGGCGTGACAGGTATCACGGGAGGAATAACCGGATCCATGTCTTCTAGCTCACCTGAACTAGGTTGGTTCTTCTCTGGTTTACCAATGTCTTCTATACACTGATCTTCAAAGAAAACCACATCTCTGCTCTTGACGAGCTTCCTCTGAGTCGGATCCCATAATTTGTAATCGAACTTTTCATCACCGTACCCCAAGAACACGCACTGCCTGATCTTCATATTGAGCTTGGACCTCTCATCCTTCGGTATGTAAATGGATGCCCTGCATCCAAACACCCTGAGATGACTGTACGATGGATCATGTCCAGTCCACACTTTCTCAGGTACTTCTCCATTCAACGAGGCTGATAGAGACCTGTTTATCAGATACACCACCATGTGCATTGCTTCTCCCCAAAATGTATTCGGCAATTTCGCATGGGATACATACATCTGATTCTCTCAACAATGGTGTGATTCATTCGCTCAGCTACACCATTATGCTGGGGGGTCTTAGGAACCTTCTGTTCATGCCTATACCCAGGGACTTGCAGTACTCATGAAAGTCGTCAATATATTCACCACCATTGTCAGTGCGGATGCACTTCAATGATCACCTGTCTCTCTCTCAACCATAGCATGAAACAATTTAAACACACTAAAGACCTCGTCCTTGGATTTCAAAGCATAAACCCAAACCCTCTTAGATGCATCATCTATAAAAGTAACAAAACACAATGCCTCACCTAAGGTTTTTATTCTCATAGGACCACAAACATCAGAATAAACCAAGTCTAATGCATGCACTTTGTTAACATGAGAAGCAGTTTTAATGAATGAAACCCTATGTTGTTTCCCTGAAAAATAATCAAGACAGGTTTTGAGAGGCGTACCTGTCACATCTGGAAGGAGCCGCTTCCTCGCTAGTAGCTGAAGCCCTTTTTCACTCATGTGGCCTAGATGCCTGTGTCACATGTCTATAACTAAATCTTCCGCTGCCTTTGACACACCCTTTCATACACTGACACTTGCCTTGTATAGGGTGCAACACTTCTTTCCTCTGGCTGCGATCAACAAACCCTTAATGAGCTTCCAGCGTCCATCAGCAAACCGGCTTTCATAGCCATCATCATCCAGCCTTGCCGTCGACATCAAGTTGAGCCGAAGGTCTGGGATATGCCTCACATCCTTGAGAACCAATGTGCAGCTCACATCAGTCTTCACACAAATATCACTAACCCCTACGATCTTTGATACGCTAGAATTTTTCATCTTCACGTTCTCATAGTCACTTGACTTGTAGCTTATGAAGAAGTCCCTGCATGGAGTCGCATGAAAAGAAGCTCCTGAGTCAATCACCCAGTCGGTGTCCTGACTCGTAGCCGTGAGACATATATCATGATCTGTAGAAAGAATAACTATAACGTCGCCATCTGAAGTGACCGCAGTGAAATCTGATTCATCATCATTCTCCTTTCTTTTTCCTTTCTTATCATTCTTAGCCTTGCGACATTCATGCTTATAGTGGCTCTTCTTGCCACAATTCCAGCATTTAACATCTTTTCTCTTACTCGACTTGCCGCTTGATTTATCTCGGGCCTTCCCGCCCTTCTTGTTCTTTCCTCTTTCCGGTTCCTGTGTCACAAGGGCCTCTTGCTGAGTAGACCCCTGAGACTTCCTCCTTGTCTCTTCATTTAAGAGACAGTTAGTAACGTGTTTCATGGATATCTTTTCGTCTGGCGCGGAGTTACTTAGACACACCACTAATGTCTCCCAACTGTCAGGTAATGAAGTAAGCAAAAGCAAAGCCTGTAATTCATCATTCAGAACCATCTTCATAGAAGAGAGTTGGTTCACTATATTTCTGACCTCATTCATGTGCTCAGCCATAGAATCACCATCCTTGAACATGAGATTCACAAGTCGCCTTATCAGAAAAATCTTATTACTGGCCATTGTCTAATAAACCCCACCGCCCTTCTAATTCCAGTAATAGGCTAGCGGCTGAGGTTTCCGTAGACACGTGGTGGAACACAGAATCATCCAGTCATTGTCTAATAAACCCCACCGTCTTCCGGTCCAACTTCTTTCAATCATCATCAGTCATATCCTTGAATTTTGCTGATATGCCTAAAATTGGAGAATATAGGTCATTGCAATAAAAAAAGTCCTCCATCTTTGCCTTCCATATGGTCCAGTTAGAACCATTAAGGCTGATCATCCTTGATGAGCCACCTTCCATAATTCCAAACCGATCCTACCCGTTCAATGAACTTAGCGCTCTGATACCACTTTGTTGGGGGGCTTGCACAAAACCTTAAGATCTAGCGCTCCAGAACAAACCAGAATTATGGGATAATAATAGCAATGAAATAAATCAAAGCAACAATCACACCACACAAGAGATTTTTACGTGAAAAACCCTCAAAAGGTAAAAACCACGGGACCTCGTCCAGATCAACAATCCACTATGAAGCAGAACGTTACAACCTTCTTCACTCTCGCAGGAGCGGATAAACAATAAGAGAATAAAGAAAAACAAAGAGATCTCACCGATCACGAGGACGTAGAAGCGTTGAGACGACGGCTTCCTTCCACAAGCTTCCTCTCTCTCTTTCCTCTCACTCTCTCATCCTAAACCCTTTAGCAAAACCCTTGCAAAGCTTTTAGGAAACCCTTATTGTGTTTTTCTCATACACATCATCCCTTAGAAAAATTCTACGAACTCCTTTTTATAGTTTTAGGAAACTCCCTTCTGCATCCCAGTTGCCAAAGTACTTGTGACATGAAATTCGCGTAAAATCGCAGAACGAATCTACGTAGGTTCGACCGGTCGTAGACCTCCTATGACCGGTCGAGTACCTCCAACGACCGATCGAGGACCACGTACGATCGGTCGAGCACCCTTCGAAAAAAATAGTCCAATTACTAGAATTTGAGTTGAGCTACGACTCGACTCCCATTACTGGTCATACCAGCCTTCGACTGGTCAAGTAGGACATACGAACGGTCAAACACAAGAAAAAAAACTCCACCAATATCACGGTGGGGCCTGTGGAGCACCGACCACTAGCCGTTTGCTAGGGGAAGAGTTAGCTAGTAGACTAACCCTTTCCGTACTGATTTACCCGTAATTAAGTTGCCTCTGTTCCAGCAGCTCGGTTAAAAGTAGCAGCATCATCATTACGTTTCTTGGATTTATACTTGGATGTTTTGAATGGCGAGACACTTATGATTATTCACCACCATTTAAAAATGTTATGTTAGTTTGACTGCATTCTAAATGGTCCAAATATCATATCCCTCCATGCATGTATCAAAATTCAAGATTTGACCTGGAGAATATGATAGCAACCATCTGACTTTTCCTTGAAAATATGCTTACTACATTTTCATCATCCATTTGATATTCATTGGAATGGTTAGAATTGATTCATCACTGTGATTTCAGACATATTCTCTATCCATAACCTGCCCCCACAGTATGGATGGTCAGGATATTGGAATTGGATGCCAACTGTAAGGAATATCAGTCACCATCATTTTCAAAAGGGTGATCAATTAACATAGCATTCCAACCGTTTTCAAAACGAGACTCAAGGAATGCAGATTGGGGAGTACGCCCTCCTGTCCCAGCTTGGAACAGGCGGAACTCCGAGGGGCCACCATGATGTGTGTTTTATCCACACTGTCCATACCTTCTTCCGTACCATTTTATAATATAATCCCAAAAATGAGTTAGATCCAAGGATTATGTGGACCACACATTGACTATTAAACTCTCACCATTAAAAACTTCTTGGGAGCTGTAGAGGTTTTGTTCAACGGCTATATTTGGTCCACGTGATCTCATGAAAAGGTTGGATGTAAAATAAACCTCATGGTGCTCTCTAGAAAGGTTTCAACGGTGAACATCACCACTTCTTCCTATGGTGTGATCCATTTAAGGCTTAGGCTTGAGTCAATCACATAGTATTTCCTAAAAAGTAAAATGATATGAAAAAAATAGATGGACGGTGTGGATAAGATATATAAATCCCTATAGGCCGCTCAATCCCAGCCTGTTCCGACCTTGGGACAGGCGAGTGTAGCACCCAATCTGAGTCCGACACGCAGGCATAAGTGAGGAATCAAATCAGATTTTGTCTACTAGAATTGTAGGTTATACCTGCCATGACGGACGAGGATTTCCTGCGAAAGCCTTTCGCAGGAAGTTACTGCGCTTGAAACTTAGGTGGGATCCACCGTAATGTTTTTCAAAAATTTACTTTGTCCATTCATTTCGTGAGTTCATTTTAGGAGACGAAACCAAAAATGAATAGGATAAAAGACTAAGTTGACTGTACTAAAGGAAAATATGATTAGGAAAATTTTTACTGTTAAAACCTCTCTAGGTTCGACAGTGATATTTAAATGCCATCCATACTGTTAATAACGTCATTTGTACTTGAATGAACTGAAAACACAAATAATACCTTGATTCAAAACTTTTTTAGATTAGATATGATTCCGAACGATGTTTTGAACATATCCATAACCTGAACATCTACAGTTGAAAAAAGTCGTGGACGCATATCCATAACCTGCCATCCACGACTATTTCAACCGTTAATAATACTTTTGTGGCCAAAACTGAACCATATCCATAACCTGCCATCCACGACTATTTCAACTGTAGATGTTCAATTATCACTTTTTCAGCCCACTTAAGCATTAGATATGGTTCAGTTTTAGCCTCATATTTTAAAATGAACTCAAAAAACTGATGAACGGAGAGTATTTCTCAAAAATGTGACAGTGGGCCCTAGGCTCCAGCGCAGGAACTTCCTGCGAAAGGCTTTCGCAGGAAATCCGCGTCCTGCCATGACGCAAAAGCACCGCCTTATCTCCAAATCAAAAGTGGACGCGGATTCAGTGGTGTGCAAGCCGTTCATTCGTTTTACTAGCTCATTCTAAAGTATTATACAAGTATTGGGATATATCCAAAATCTCAAGTGAACCACACCGTAGGAAGCAATGTGAATTGAAATCCTACCGTTGAAAATTTCTTGAGGCCACAAAAGTTTTGAACCAAGATGATATTTGTATTTTCCCTTCATCCACATCTGTGTGAACTTATGAACAGTTTCGATGATAACTCAAAGATACTGTAGGCCCTAGGAAGGTTTCAACGGTAGACGTCATTACACGCACTGTTTCCTTTAGTGTGGTACACTTGAGCGTTGGATATTCTTCGATATATTTTTTCGCGCACTAAAATAATTTTATGAAACGAATGGACGGCGTGGATAAGAGACATACAACACGGTGTGGTCACAGTTTAATCAGCTATCCACACTCAAAAGTCAAAAGTAATGGAGTTATTCGGTATTCTTGCAGAGCATGGCGCTTGATACACGGTCACTCAGAAATTATATCCGTTGCAGATTAACCCAATTAAACCGACTAAATTTTGTAATTCACTGCTGATGAGTCATAGACCCAAAATCAAATTGATTAAATAATCCTAATTTCTGATTTGTGATCAATTGTTTGCTGCAATAGGGATATATTTCAATTTTTAACCCTCCAATAACGGGTAACGGATTGGCTACTCCCCCTGCCATTAGCCCGGTAGCTGGTGGTCGGTATTCCGTGGGCCCCACCATGATGTATGTGTTTCATCCATTCTGTTCATCCATTTTTACAGATCATTTTACGTTTTGATCTTAAAAATGAGAGGTATATAGATCTCAGGTGGACCACACCACAGGAAAACAATAGTGATTGGATATCCACCATTAAAATCCTCCTAAGGGCCACTGTATTGTTTACTTGACATCCAATCTGTTGATTACGTCACACAGACTGAGATGAAGGGAAAACAAAAGTATCAGCTTGATCCAAAACTTTTATGGCCCCAAAAAGTTTTTAATAATTTACTTTCATTCAAAATTGTCTCCTGTAATGTGATCCACTTAAGATTTTTATATACCTCATTTTTGGTCTCACAGCATAAAATGATCTCTAAAAATAGATGGACAGCATGGATGAAACACATACATTATGGTGGGGCCCTCAGAGCACCGACCACTAGCCATTCGCTGGTGGCAGGGGAGTAGCCAATCCGTTTCCCCATTATTATAATCAAGTAACTGTAATTTAGTTCAGGATGCTTCCAAACTGGGACCCACGATTTGGACGGCCTAATTAGAGTAACTTGCACGCCAAGTATGCAATTTTTTAGTAAATGTCTGGAACATCACATTCCACGATAGCATCAGAGGCAGAGGTAATCAAAAGAAGAGAGGGACTTGGATTCGGTAGTGAACCCTCCAGTACGGACGTCAGTACGGGTCGGGGCTGTGGGCTCCACGATGGTGTATGATTTTTATCCATGCCGTCTATCCATTTTCTCGGATCATTTTATAGAATAATCCCAAAAATGAGGCAGATCTAAATATCAAGTGGACCACACCACAGGAAACAGTGGTGATTGAATTGCCACCGTTAAAAACTTCTGGCGGTCAAAAAAGTTTTGGATTAAGCTGATATTTGTATTTTCCCATCATCTAGGTCTGTGTGACCTAATCAACAGCTTGGATGGAAAATAAACATTAAAATGGGCCTTAGGAACTTTTTAATGGTGTGCGTTTGATCAACACTGTTTCCTGTGGTGTGGTACACCTTAGACTTGCATCTACCTAATTTTTTTTATAATACCCTAGAATGAGCTGAAATTTTGGATGGACAGGACCGATAAAACATATACATCATGGTGGGGCCCACAGAGCGTTTCCTGCACCGACTAGTACCAGGATCTCGGTATGCGAATCTAGAAGGTAGAACAAGTGGAATGGTTGGAATGGCATCATTCATTGCTCCACCCACTTGGGTCTATAAAAGCAAAGTTATAGCCACTTTCAAACGAGCACAGAGTCATTAGAAAGGTATTTCAAGAAATGAATCTCTCTCTTCTTTTGCCAGGTTTTTTTTTTTTTTTTTTTTTTTTCTCTCTGAGGGTCAGAGCTTAATGCCCTGAGAAATTTCCGAGTTTTATGTTATTGCCCTTTTTTCCTAGTTAGTGGTTTGGATCTAATCATGTCCTTTGATCTTTATTAGTGATCATGGGCGGTTCCTGCGTGTTCAAATCACTGGATAAGATCGGTCTGATTCTTTTAATCATGGATTCCAATATCGCCATCTTTCAAAAGAAGACTGCATGTTTGTTTCATCACAATCATGTGTTTGAGAGTGGTTTTAGGTCAGATTCTTTTCGAAAGATTCAACAATTAATCACTACACGCAGAAATGATATATCTAGGTTTAATGAAATGTTCAAGTGACTAAATTCTTTTTGTTTAGTTGCTTTTATTTGCCATATTCCCTTGGAATATTATAATATGTACATATTGTAGTAAATGTTTGCATCTCCAGAAATAAAAAATCTGATCCAGTAAGGTATCTTAGTCACCAATGAAATAGGAACAACAATACACTTGAGGTGTCTAGATACCAAATGAAATAGGGTATCTAATCCAATTAAGTCTTATTGAGTATGGAGAAAGATTAAATGAGCACAAAGTTTGGGATTCAAGTTATATTTCAAGGTTATTGGGATAATGAGAATTAATTCAACTAAGGTATTTAGAGAACCTGGAGTTTATGAAGAAATTGAGAAATGGTAGCAATTGGGATTCAATTGCATATGATGATTAGAGTATACAAGAGTTTCAAACAACTGATATTGAGTTTTGAAAATTATGATCAAGAAGTATCAACATTCAGTGGGTGATGCTTGTTTCGGCACTTCCTGTTCTCATCGGGAGTTTGGAACGGCATACTTATTCTTACAAATGTTCACTGGGTGACTCCGTATCGATTGAGCAACCATTTTGAGAAGCAAATTCTATGAGCTAATCCAGAGATGGTTGATAGAAAGGAAAATTGTTTCAATTGTATAGTTGATGGAAAGGAAATTTTTTTCAATTGTGTATTGTATAATGTTCAACGTGTAATGCATTATTATCTTGTATTGTAATTTTTCATTGTCGTTGTATTGTTTGAGAAAATGTTTTACATAGAATAGCAACGTCGCCACTCAACATTTGCTATCTCCATCCTACTCAGCACTTGTATGTGAAATTGGGTCGGTTTATCAGGTGCCACCATCTATTCCACATTTCTTGAAAATCAGGTCAGCCCAGTCACCAGCTTACGATGGGAGTGACTGATTGTTGAGCCACAACACATCATTGTTGCCCCACCAGATGAGTGACCTGAATCTCATACACAGAGGAACTGCAATGCCGACGGCAGCTCTTACCAATGCATATCTATGAATCGAGCCAATGTTAGTATAAACAAAGTGACTCTTAACAAGAATGAGGAGAAAAGGCCAGTGGTTAGATCTTCACTCATAAACAACAAAAATGGTTAAGAACTATTCTAGTTCTCCCTATGAAAAGACTTGTTTCAAAGAGAGAGAAAATTACTCAAAACCCAAAGTAGAAGGATTTTTGGCCTCCTTTACATTCTAATGAAAAATTCAACCATATAAAAGAACCCCAAATCATCATCAAGGACATGCAATTTTCCAAGAGACAGAGAGAGCATGGGTTGTTGACACAAGGAAGGGCGTGAAACAATGAGGAGAAGATCACCCTCTTCCTGAAGTAGGTAAAACCTTGAATCCGCAAAGTATTTCTTAAATTCACAAGATTTTTTATTTTCTTTTCTTAAAAATTTAAAAAAGAATTTTGAAATTATATTATTCAATAAAAATTTTGGAAGTCCAATTACACCACTTCGTATAAAAGACTCAAAATCTTAATAGAAGTCATAATTCAACTAAAATAGTAGATTTTGTCAAAAATTAAAAGTCCTAAATTAACCTTACTAGAGCATTCCTTGCATGATTAAAATCAATTTCTAAAAGAAGACGAAAATCTAAACCTCTAAAATGAAAGAGAAACAACAAAATTAAAACTGACTAAAAATACTATTTTTTCCTAAAATTGTAATTTTGAACTAGAAGGGTGTATTTTCTTATGAAATGGATGGACACAACCTAATACAGGGGCTGGTTGACTACAAATGACCCCTATATAAAGATCAATAGGTTGTGTGTTACATGACGATACTTAGATCAAAACTTATGACCGATTTACCATCCGAACTTAAAACGATAATTTTCTCTCTATCAGAAATGAATTTCTTTGATTCAAACACACATAGGGCACAGTTACGTCACACCCTATGTAGAACTGGGCTTGGATCTAACAGACTATATCCTCGTCTGTTCAGGCTTCTTTTGGTCCAGTTGTGCCAAGAATACGTCTACATCCCACTCTACATCAGTCCCCTATACTTGAAAAGAACTTGTCCCTAAATTATTCATTGGATTCGGCTCATGATACTAGTACAAATTTGTCACATTGAGTGTTCATGAAATCCCCAGGCCCTTGACATAGGTGTTATCATTGATTTTCTGAGTATCGGAATAAGGCATGTCTTCTTATTCCTTAGCTTGTTATATATCCTAGTCGAAAACCTCTCCTTGTGTGTGTGACCTAACACATTATCACCCACTTCAAACACCTTCTTGTGCTGACATTTATCAGCCTCTTCCTTGTACTTAGTGTTAGATTCCTATAACTTTTTCTGGACATCGACATGCACTGTCATGATTTGATCTATCATATTTTCTACATTAACACTCACACCCAATAACTTAAGCGACATGACCCAGTCAAGTGTTTTCTTGGGAACACGACCATACATAACCTCGAATGGGAACTTATTTGTAGACTGATTCTTCATATTATTGAAGGTGAACTCCGCCTGATCAAGAGCAATATCCCACTACTTGAATTTACCGTTAGAAATACAACATATAAGGTTCCCGAGCATGCAATTTACCGCTTTTGTCTACTCATCTGTTTAGGAGTGGTAAGTGTTGTTAAACTGTAAAGTAGTGTCAAATCACTGCCATAAAATTCTTCAAAAGTAACTTGGGAACTTGGTATCACGATCTGAGGTAATATTCTTGGGGACGTCATGTAGTCGCACAACTTCTCTGAAGAACATATCAGCAAAATGGGTCCCATCTAGAGTCTTCTTGTACGAGATGAAATGAGTCATATTGAAAACCCATCAACAACCACAAAAACTGAATCCATACCTAGCTAGGTCCACGGAAGACATGGCACGAAGTCCAGGGACAAGTCTTCCCAAGGGTCATCAAGTACATAAAGGCATGCGTTCTGTTACTACCCCTTAGATGTTTGACATGTATGGTATTCTGTACAGTTTTCCCTACATCTCTCTTCAACTGTGTTTAGAAATACTCTTCCAAAAGGACTATCATCTTATCTTGCCTTAAGTGACCATTGAAGTCACCGCCATGTAACTCCTGAATGATGCGGTCTTGTAGTGAACTTCATGGAATGCATAACTGGTTTTCCTTAAATAAAAAATTGTCATGGATATGTAGGTCACTCGACTGACTTGTCTAGCATCTGGCCTACGTGTATTTGAAAACGTTGTCATCTACATATAATTCTTTGAGGCACTCGAACCCACGACCTTGTTACGCATAGTAACTAGTAAGGCCGCTTGTCTACTAAGCACATCAACAACCTTATTATGTTGCCCTGCTTTATGCTTCAGCACGAACATAAATTCCTGTAGTAAAGAAATCCATCTAGCATGCACACGATGGCATTGGCTTGAATGTTAATATATTTGAGGACCTAATTATTTGTATATAAGATAAACTCCATTTGGATCAGATAGTGTCTCTAATGGCATAGAGCCTAGATGACTACATATAACTCTAGCTCGTCAGTCAACTACTTCATACGAGCCTCACTTAGCTTTTCATTATAAAATACTACAAGTTTGCCCTCTTAAGACAGCACGCCTCCAATACACATATAAGAAGCATCACACTCTATCTCAAATAGCTTATCAAAGCTAGAGAGCATGAGGACTGGGGTGGTAGACAATCGCTCATTAATATCTAAAAATTTTCGATCTGCCTCATCAATCCACTAAAATTAACTTTTCTTTTTACAATCAGTAATAAAGGCCACGATGGTACTAAAGTTCCTCACAAATCGACAACAGAAAGTCGTCAACTCGTAAAAACTTCATACTTCATGAATTTTTTCTAGAACCAGCCACCCTCGATGGCTTTCGCTTTCTCATCGTGTACATGGATTCCCATGGACATCACCACAAAGCCCAAAAATAAGAGGCTATTTGTCAGAAAACTACACTTCTTCAGATTGAGATATAATTTATTTTTCATAAGAACCTAAAGCACCTACTAAGATGTTCCACATGATCTGCATCACCCTAACTATAAATCAGAATATCATCGAAATAAACAGTCACGAATTGACCAATTAATGATTTCAGAACCTGGCTCATCAACCTCATAAACGTATTAGGCACATTCAAGAGTCCAAAGGGCATAACCAGCCACTCGTATAGATTCTCCTTGATCTTAAACGTTATTTTCCACTTGTCGTCAGGCCAAATATGTATATGATGGTAACCGCTCCTCAAATCTATTTTAGAGAATATTTTTGCCATCTCCAGCATGTCTAACATGTCGCCTGGCCATGGTATAGGAAATTAATACTTCACAGTTATTTTGTTTATAGCTTGGTTGTCAATACACATGCACTAACTCTCATCCTTCTTAAACATCAATAGAACTGGCACAATACATAGACTCATACTAATATGAATTATGTATTTTCTCGTGAAACGGACGAACGCAAGAAAGTTAACATTTACTAAAAATAGTATTTTTTTTGTAAAATTGTAATTTTGAACTTGAATTGTGTATTTTCTCGCAAAACGGATAAATGCAACTTGCTATGAGGGTTAGTTGACCCCGCCATGCCCACTACATAAAAATCGATAGGTCGTGCATTCTGTGATGATACCCAGATCAAAAGTTATGGCTGATTTACGATCTAAACTTTGAATGGCAATTTTTTCCCATTCGGAATGAATTTCTTCAATCTAGACATGCTAGGGTCCAGATACGTCATACCCCACGTAGAACTAGACCTGAATTTGACAAACTACATCTGCTTCCATTTAGGCTTCTTGTGGTCCAATTGTGCCAAGAATACATTTACGGCCTACTCTACATTAGCTGTCCACCGTAAGGCCTACAATCTCAATGGTTTACATAATTGAACTGTGGGTGGAAAGGTTTTTTTTTTTTTTTTAATGCACACACCCTCATACCCACACACACACACCACAATGGGAACTTAAACCCATAACCTTAGTCTAAAACTCTTGTGAGTCTACCACTAAGCCATGAGCAAGGACCCCAATAAATGTAAGAGGTCCTAGCCAAATGCGAACCCATGTGGACTGAAACGTTACAAAGCAGACTTTAGGTTTTCAAATTGCACAAGTGGGTGGGGGCAAGCATCGCCCCCACAGTTTATAGTTTAGCAATCCAAACAGTTGATATTATCGTTCTGTATAAGATTGGAAGAATCCTGACACTTCAATGGGGACACGGATTTCCTGCCAAAGCCTTTCGCATGAAGTTCCTGTGTTGGAAATGTAGGTGGGGTCTATCTTGATGTTTGTGATAAATTCACCCTGCGCATCTATTTTGTAAGCTCATTTCAGGACATAAGACCAAAAACGAGCCGGATCCAATATTCAAATGGGCCAAAAATGTGACGATTGAATATACACAGTTGAATATTTGTGGGACCACAAAAGTTTTGAATCAGGGTAATATTTTTGTTCTCTAATGATGCTATGAACAGTATGAATGCAATGTAAACATCATTATTGACCCCATGGAAGTTTCAATGATAGAAATTTCCCTACCCACCTTTTCCTTTAGTGTGGCCCACTTGAGTCTTGTATCCTGCGCACTTTTGATCTCAAGTCCTAAAATGATCTTACAAAACATATAGACGGGGTAGATTTCTCAAAAACATCACGGTGGGCCCCACCTATGTCTCCAGTACAGGAACTTCATGCGCGAAAGGCTTTGGCAGGAAATCCGCGCACTTAATGGATGAAAGAACGACAGTTAAGGCAAAAAGACAGCAAGAATTCACACTCAACCAAGAAAAAGTCACTGATTTTTTCACAAAAGCCATCAATGTCAGGGCCAACCACATCAGTGTTTGGATTATTCAACTATGGCCTAAGAACTAAAGTGGTATCATGCAACCTTTCTATCCAAGCATGGGAATCGGATCATTCCACTGCTCTTACGGACATTAGTGTAGACATAATAAAATAGGATTTAATTAGTCGGCACGCTGCCATCTGCATCTCTAAAAATATTCTGTTATCAACTGACTTTAGTTTATGCAGGGCGGTAGTGGATCTACGTCAGTATCATTCCTTCTTTTGAGGACATGACATGTTGTCAACGATACACTGGTTATATCATAATTCTTTCATCCAACCGGATGTGTGTGAAACCTCATTCAACAAGAGAGGATTCAAAACTCTACTCATTTTATCCAAGATAGATTAGCTCCAAACAACGATCTACGTACAGGCAAAAGTCCACTCTGTGACTTAGATATTCTGATGTGAGTGATTTTAAGGTTATAGCCCATCAACGATAGGCTATGATGAATCAACGGCCTAGATCTTGTACATGTCTACCATGTGTATGGAGAGGGCAGGCGCGGCTTCCACGGATTGGATCCACGAGGTTGGTGGGAACCCTGACTGTGGGGCTCACAGTGATGTATGTGCCTTGAATCCACACCATCCAACCATTTTGACAGCTCATTTTAGGGCATGATGCAAAAGATGAAGCTGACCCAAATCTTAGGTGGACCACATCACAGGTAGCATTCAGGGATGTTTATGTGCCATCCAACCTGTTGATAAGGTTACAAAGACCTAAATGAAGAGACAACATAAATATCATCTTGATCCAAACCTTTAATGGCCCATAAAAAGTTTTTAATGGTCAATTACCACTGTTTCCTATACTATAGTCCATCTGAGATTTGGATCTGCTTCATTTTTAAAATCATGCTGTAAAATGAGCTTTCAATACCGATAGACAGTATAGATGTAGTCACATACATCATAGTGGGCCCCCACAGCGATTCCACTCACCCGGATCCACCGAAGCTGCGCCCGGAGAGGGAATGCGTAACTATGACGGGTGTATGTTGTCAGGACGAGGCCCGGTTTGGGACTTCTGTTGGAACCACGGCCTCTCATTGGCTCTGAAATTGGTGGCCCACAGACCCATCATTTCAGAGGTTGATTTTTTTGCAGTTGAAATGGGTTACAGATCCAGTTGTACAAATGGCCAAGAGTGCATTTGGTTGCACCGAATATAAATATCAAGATATTTCATTATCTTTGTTTTAACCAAGCATGCTCTAAGGAATATTTAGTTGAGAAAATTGCAGATTTTGGTCATCCATGACGGGATGTTTGGCATAATGTTAAAGAACTTAGTCAATATACCAACAGCCCCAATCAGGCAGCCATGCTCTTTAAACTATTGAGATCGTGACATTCCACCACCCTCTACAACCGACATCCATGGTGGCTTCACGTCATGACAGCTTTAACCATGATCATGACTCGAACACAAGATATGTTCGCTGTTATATAAATTATTAAGAACCTAACTAATATGCCAAAAGCTTATGACCATGGATCGTTCCATCACAGGTTCTTTTAAACTATTGCATCATAACACATAATTTCTTTATCAAAATGGATTCTTTCCATTTGGGAAGCATGTGGACGAACTGAATTATTATTTGGCTAGTGGGGCAACCATCCTAGAGCTTGACAAAATAATACTAATACTAATAATAATAATAATCCCCAAAGTAATAAGTTTCTTTTATTTTAAGAAATTGACACTTCTTGGATTGATTTGTGCTTTGTGAAGGTGACGTTGTAATTTGATTAATGGAACATTGTCATTAAGAATTTTGAACTCCCTTTGGTAAACACTGTTAATCTAGAACATTTTTTTAACCCTGTTTATCTATTCCTAGAAGAGAACTGTACATATGCAGCCACACCAGATCCATAGCTCAACTGGCAGACTGAGTGGAGATACGTCGTTTCAACACTTGAGGTTTTGGTATCTATCCTGGTGGGGGTGGCTAACATGGAGTGTGTGTACTGACATGGGTGTGTACTAACAAGCCAACCCAAAAAAAAAAAAAAAAACACAGGCAGAGAAGATGCTGTGACTCGGGGTATCTTACCACCTTTCCTGCTGACATGTCACTTGTCCAGGGACATCAGAACCATGTAAATGGTAGGCCTCACTATGGAGACTACCTGGTACAAAAATTAGGCTGTTCCACTCATCAGGTGGGGCACACCGTGCTAACAGTCTGACAAAATATACAATTGTGGCCCACTATTGAACATATCAGCTTGATTTTGGGAAGGGTGATCTGTATGGTGGGGTCTACTGTTTTCATGGTACGGATGTATAACGCTCATTGCTTAATGAGTCACGTCTTACATTGGTTTAATAAACTCATTTTAAGGCATGAGCCGAAAATCTAAGCATATACGGAGCTCAAGTGGCCTACATGACAAGAAACAATGGGGATAATAACTACCAGGTAATGCTTACAGTGATGTTTATTTGCCATCCAATCTGTAAATAATACATTGAAAAAAAGAAATATCAGATTTATCAAAACTTCCGTGGCCCACAAAGATGTTTTCAACAGGGGGCGTTAAATTCACACTATTTCTTGTCGTGTGATCTAGTTTTGCTTTGGATATGCTTCAATTTTAGGCTCATACCTTAAGATGAGGTGGAAAAATGGATGAACAGCATGGATAAGACGCATACATCATGGTGGGCCCCACAGAGTTTACTCAGTACGCTACCATCCGATTCCACTGATGTCCTACGTAAGTGGTAGTTGGTAAGATTTTTTATTTTTAGTTGGTAAGATATGTGACCAGCTGTCTTCCAAGATTAAAGGTAAGTAATCAAGTGCGATTGAGGAATTTGATGGTCCAGTTATTTTGCAGTGGTTTCCTAGGCAGGCTGGCACACCTTTGGACTTGGATTGGACCTATCAGCATCGTCCAGGCGATTGGCTTGAGCTCAGGTCATTTTAGGCTGACCCGGCCTGACCTACGTTCTTAATGACATATATCCTAAAAATACACTGTTCCAATGCTCGGTTAAGCAACATGTGTATCTTGAATGTAGACCGTTGGTTTCATTCCTCTAAATGCTTATTTCTTTGTGCGTGTGCTGACATTTTGATCAGGAACTTTTACGTGGGAAATAGGGATTGGATCAATTTGGGCCAGTTTTGACAAGAGCTGAGCCAATTTTTTCAGTATGGGGCTTGGGCCATTCTATCTTGGACCTGCTGCTCTTTACCCATGCTGTCTTGGGCCTGGGGCCTTATAGCGTCAGGAAATGCCTAGCCTGCCTGGCCCATCTCATCTCTAGCATTGGCACTACTTGATATGCCTCAAGCTTAAGCTCGGGCCTGTAATGGAAGCCCGTCGATGAGATGATTTTAAAGCCATTGATAAATGGTTTGGGCTTGGACGTAGTTCATGCAAGTTTTATGTTAAGGTCTGCCCAAGACCAAAAACAGGACCGGTTATGATTTTAGTGCTGGGCTTGGACCTGAAATGGAAGCCCAGTTATTATACGACCTGGCCCAGCATGACTTTGTCGGCCCACGATCTGGTTGACCAAGAGCTGATCCTGAGCCGGCCCAGCCCGTTGCCACTCAAAGGGGCGCGGCTTCGGTGGATCCCTGACTGTGGGGCCCACCGTGATGTATTTGCCTTACATCCACGAACATCCATCCATTTTGACAACTCATTTTACGGCGTGATCCAAAAAATGAAGTAGATCCAAATCTTACGGAACACACCACAGGAAATAGCGTCCACCGTTAAAAACTTCTTAGGGACCACTGGAATGTCTATTTGCCATCCAACCTTTTGATAACATAACAAAGATCTAAATGAAGGGACCACACGAATATCATCTTGATCCAAGATTTCTATAGCCCACAAGATGTTTTTAATGGTCCATCACCACCGTTTCCTATGGTGTGGACCACCCGATATTTAGATCTGCTTAATATTTTGGATCGTGCTCTAAAATGATCTATAAAAACGGATGGACGGCGTGGATGTAAGGTAAACGCATCACAGTGAATATAAATGATCGAATGGAAAGGAAGTGGACGCAGCGCACGCACATGAAGTCCAGGCCATTCATGAAGTGGCCCTTCGGTGGATGGTCCCAACTCGAAAAAAAACTCACCGATCCAGCGATCCAGATTTCATCCATGCATCCCAGCTGTGCGTTTTTTGAAATGCTGGAAAATGAATGCGAGGCAAATTTTTTTATTTTTTTTAAAAAGAAAAAATAATAATAAAATCAACTCGACGCAAGGCACTGGTAAGAGTCATGGTTTAAGACTCCTGCTACTCTTCTGACCTAACTCGGTCTTGATCAGATTCAACCCGCTTAGACACCCAAGTCAGCACTGACTCAGCCAAGTCCGGCCAATTCACCCCAACTCGAGTGAGTTGTGGCTTGACTGGAGACTGAACGAGTCGATCCACGTCACCGAGTCATTTAACAATGCGTCTGGACCATGGCTCCCTACGTGTGGATTAGTAGAAAATTTTGGCAATCGGATAATTAATAATAATTCAGTCCTGATCAAGGACATCTTTAAAACGTGCTTGCGTCTGGCCATGGTTAGAAGAGAGCGAATCGGACTGACTCATCTGGTCTCGAGTCGAGTCACGGCTCGACCGAGTCAGGATGAACCACCTGGGTGACTTTTATATGCAACCTGTCTAGCTTTTCATCCTCCTTTTATATTGTCTACTCCTTGGGTCTTTGATGTAATTTAGCCATCTATAGCTTCTTTGATTGGTAATAAAATCTTTTGCTTCCCTTTCATGGAAAAAGTATTAGAGTTAGTTTTAAGCTCGGATAAACTGCAATTTCTCGCCTGCACTTGAGAAGAGTGCGGTGTATCATACTCATGCACCAATCTAGTGTACATGTGACAGTTAAACATCAACCGTGGCCCACCAAATCTCAGTTTAAACCATTGATGGCATACTTCAAAGAGAATATAGTAGTTAGATAATCATATCACTTAATCAATGGCCATCAGATATGCTGTTTTGAAGGAAAATTACTCAATATCCCAAGTCTAACAGGCCAAGTTGAATGTTAAGCGTGTTTTGGTTTGTGTGACCATTTTCTTCCTGCTCACTTCCACATGTGATATACTTCATATGTTGGCATATGAGAAGATGGATGTGTTGACACATGATGTGTGTAGTGGGTACATAAGTAGTGTGGCTTCATGGCTTTTATTTACTCCATTAAAAATTAGTTGAAAAAGTCTCTCGTAATAATTGAGAAAGACCCAGTCGTGCAGGAGAACAGTTGAATTGAGGCGACTTCTCTCGCTAGCAGCGAGAACTAACCTCAACAGCTAATTAGAATCCTAAGTGGATAAACATGAGAGCATTTAGCTAGTGTGAAAGAGAAAAAAAAAAATGTGATACAAACTACCAAGGAGTGTTTGAGGAGAACTAGAATTACTAGTGTGAGGTGAGAATTGTGCACTGACAATGATCCAGCACCCACTAACAATATCAAGTTTTGTTCGACCTTCGATCTTCAATTAAGCTTGTTTTGACCGCCATGATCTAAAGATGGTGACACATTACCAGCTGTCGGACACTTTGCAAATGCGGGGCATGAGAAAATGGATAGTACCATATGCAACATAGTTATATATGTGAAAGAAATCGGAGATGGAAGATGGATAGTGGCTTATGTGGCATATTGGCACATTCACCACGTATTATTAGTTGAAGATAGACAGAGTCATATTTGGGTTTGACTCTTGAAAATCCCATTTTACTTCTCTTCATCAGATACAACCCGGTTAGACAACCTAGTCACCACTGACTCAGCCAACTCCAGCGAATTCACCCCAACTCGAGTGAGTTGTGGAACGAGTCGATCTACGTTACCAAGTCATTTAACAATGGGTCAGGCCCAATATGGCTCCCTACATGTGGATTAGTAGAAAAAACTAGCAATCGGATAATTAATAATAATTCAGGCCTGATCAAGGACATCTTTAAAACGTGCTTCCGTCTGGCCATGGTTAAAAGACAGCGAATTAGACTGACTCATCTGGTCTCGAGTCGAGTCATGGCTCGACCAATTCAAGAAAAACCACCTGTGTGACTTGCAGTGTTGAACTGGATCGGGTCCGACCGACCTATGGGAATAAATCTCCATACGGAATGGGCCCACGGATTTGTCTGTGTATAGAACATGGTGATCAAGGGGCTAGATGGCTTACCTGTCTGAGACATCATTACTGAAGATAGAATACCAGATAATACAGAGCTAGGATCTTCCTCTCCTTCACACCCTTTCTACAAAACTATAGATAGGACTAGACTTCTTTCGTGTGGTGCAGGATCGGGGACCCAGCTCTCTTTTATAGAGACTGTGGAGGGGAGTTTGAAACCCATCAAAACTCCCTCTCTCACGCTCCACATTGTTGTATCCTAGTTCAACTCAAACTGCCTTGCGTAAAGCCATAGCATTCCACCCCAAACACGCAGTGCTGCGCAGATAGATTGCGCAGCGTATCACCTTAAGTGGGGCCCATTGATCAACTCAATCAAACAGTCCAACTAGAATACAATCCAGACCGTTGATCAATAAGGCCCACTACATAGAGTTCTTACATTCTCCCACTTGGGCCTCATTGAGCAACGTCAATGATTGTCATAAAATTTTGAAAACAAGTTTTGATATTAAGAAAATATCTCAATGCTTAACCAATGAAATAGTTGGATAATATAAGTAATGCTATTCTATCTGGTTCATTAAGACTGTTAGTATCGAAACGCGGTAGTCATCATAACATTTAATTTATGCGAAGTGAGTCTAAGCGCGATCACAAATAGTTTTAATCTTAACGACATATATCACGAACTAAGAAATGTGATATAAGGATTACACATTTTAGTGTGACGATATGTGTCTATCCTTAAGAGGTCCTTAAGCTTTTACATATCTCCAACGAGACACGCCTGTAGTTCTACTTACTCAAAATTTACGCATATATATAGAGAAGCAGAAATAAATCTTTATATCAAAATCATCCAAACAAACTGTACAAAACGAGATCTCTAAATGTCTGTGAAAATCAAAATATACTCAACTCCCACTAACTGAAAATATCTGTGGGATCAATGACTCCCATAGATGTTACATGCTCCTGAAATGGCGTGATAGGAAGCCCTTTAGTGAGCGGATCTGCAATCATCTGCTTAGTACCGATGAATTTCACTGACACTTGATGATTCTGAACCCTTTCCTTTACAACAAGGTACTTAATGTCGATATGCCTCGACCTTGACGAATGCTTGTTGTTACTAGAGAAGGAAATAGCACCCGAATTATCGCAAAATATTCTCAATGATTTCGGGATATGCTCCAGTACCCACAAACCTGAGAAAAAACTCTGTAACCATAGTATCTGATTAGATGCCTCATGGCAAGCAATAAATTCAGCTTTCATAGTGGATGAGGCTGTGGTAGACTGCTTCACGCTTTTTCACGACACAACTCCTCCCACCATTATGAATATGTATCCTGAAGTAGACTTCTTAGTGTCAACGCAGCCTGCAAAGTCTGCACCTGAATATCCGATCAACTCCAATTGATCAGATCTTCTGTATGTGAGTCCGAAGTCTTTCGTTCTCTGAAGATATCGTAACACTTTTTTTGCAGCCATCCAATGTTACATTCCTGGATTAGATAGATATCTTCCCAACATTCCAGTGACAAAGGCAATGTTCGGTCGCGTACAGACTTGAGCATACATAATGCTCCCTACTACTGATGCGTACGAAAATTTCTTCATTCGATTCTTGTCTAAATCATTCTTTGGACATTGAAATAGACCAAATTTGTCGCCCTTCACAATAGGCGACTTTCCTGAAGCACAATTTTACATGTCATATCTTTCGAGTACCCTAGTAATATAGGCCCTCTGTGACAGGCTGAACAATCCAAGTATTCTGTCACGGCGAATCTCAATGCCGATGACGTAAGAAGCTTCACCAAGGTCTTTCATTTCAAACCTTTGAGATAAGATTTTCTTGGTGTCATTTAACATCCTGGTATCACTGCTAGCCAACAGAATGTCATCAACATACAAAATCATTATAACGAACTTACTCCCACTGGTTTTAATATAGATGCATTCATTTACAGTGTTTTCTACAAATCTATATGAGGAAATTACTTCATGAAACTTAAGGTACCACTGTCGTGATGCCTGTTTCAACCCATAGATGGACTTCTTAAGTTTGCAAACTAAATGTTCTGAGCCAGTAACTACAAAACATTCGGGCTGCAATATGTATACATTCTCATTTACATCCCCATTGAGAAATGCAGCCTCTATATCCATCTAATGTAACTCTAAATTCATATGAGTACAAGAGCCATTATGATCCTAAATGAGTCTTTCTTGGATACTGGTGAGAAAGTCTCATTAAAGTCAATGCCCTTACGTTAGTTAAAACCCTTGGCAACAAGTCGGGCTTTATACCTTTCGACATTACCCTTGGAGTCCCTTTTGGTTTTAAATATCCATTTAGAATCAATCGGCCTTATTCCAGTAGGTAACTCTACAAGATCTCATACTTTATTGTCCTGCATGGATTTCAACTCATATTTCATGGCATCAAACCAACGAGAAGGATCAGCACTTTGTTTGACTTGTATAAAGGATTCAGGATCCTTTTTCACCCCTATGTCAAAGTCGTGCTCCGGTAAGTATACGATGTAATCGTCTCGATTTATAGGCCTTCTCTCTCTTTCAGATCTTCTTAATGGTTCAGTTTGTTGGGTCTGATCTTGATTTTCCTCATCAGTGGTTTATATATGAGGTTCTACGTGAAAAAATAACTTATGGTTCTAGGATCAAGCTTCTTTTCATGCAGGTTATAAACTTTGGCCTCAGCAGGACAACCCCAAACATGTAGATATCGGAGACTCGGTTTTCTCCTATTCCACAACTCAAAAGGATTTTTGCTTACTGCTTTGCTGGGAACCCTGTTTAGTATATGAACTGCAGTTTTGATCACATCACCCCACAGAGATTCTGGTAATGTCGAATTACTGAACATGCTTCGTACCATATCCATAAGGGTGCGATTGTGTCTATCAGTCACTCCATTCTGCTCTGTAGTACCAGGCATAGTGTATTGAGCGACAATACCACAATCCTGCAAGTATTTGGCAAATGGCCCTGGATTGCATCCTGATTCATCATATCTGTCATAGTATTCACCACCACGGTCAGATCTGACAATTTTAACCCTCTTATCGAGTTGATTTTCAACTTCAACCTTATAGATTTTAAAAGCATCCAGGGCGTCTGATTTCTCACTGATAAGGTATAGGTACCCGAAGCGAGAGTAGTCATCTATAAAGGTAACGAAATATTTGTGGCCATTCCATGAGGCTGTAGGGAATGGTCCACAAATATCTGTATGTATAACCTTTAATAGACCTATACTCCTAATTACACCTTTCTTTCTAGTTCTAGTTTGTTTTCCTTTTATGCAATCAATGCACACTTTATAATCAGGAAAATCTAGAGAATGTAAAATTTCTTCTCGCACAAGCCTGTCTAATCTCTCACGAGATATATGGCATAGCCGCTTGTGCCACAACATGGAGGAATTCTCATAGTCTAGTCTTCGCTTGGATCTCACTTTATTTTCATGCAAGGAATTAATATTGTAAATGTGAGAGGCAATCAAGTTTAATTGGTATAAGTTGTTTACTATAGAGTCGATTCCAACTTTAATCGATACTTAAACTTTTATTTCCAAAGTGGAACGAATATCTCAACTTGTCTAAACAGGAAATCGAAACTAAATTGCGCCTAATAGACGGCACACAGAATGTATTTACTAAATTAAAAAAATGACCAGACTTCAACTTAAGCCCATAAACTCTTATTGCCTCCACGTCAACCTTGACACCATTGCCCACGTATACTAAGCGCTCTGCATCAGTTGGTGGCCTGGCCTGTAGTAATTCCTGCATAGAAGTGCATATATGAATAATAGTTCCTGAATCTATCCACCAGGAATCCGCTGACACATCAATTAGATTAGATTCAAAACAGACAAAAACATAATGATTACCTTTCTTTATGAGCCAATTCTTAAAGCCTTCGCAGTCTTTCTTGAAATGACCCGCCTTATTGCAAAAGGAGCACGATTTACCCTTAACCCATTTGCTTTTAGATCCATTTCCAGATTGATTCTCAGGTTTTTCAGATGGAAGACCAAAGAATCCATTATTAGAACTTTGTTTCCTTTTCCTTTTACCTTTATTCCCTTGCCCTTGCCCGTGACCTAAGGTCACCATATTAATATTTTGAACTTTAACCATCTGTCTGATTCTGTCTTCTTCTTGAACACACTGAGTGATAAGTTCATCCAATGTCCACATGTCCTTCAGGGTGTTATAGTTAACCAGGAACGTGTCAAATTTGGGAGGTAGGTTATTCATGATCAAATGAACCAGTTGATCATCAGTGAGTACAAGCCCTAGAGCACGAATCTTAAAAACAACCTCGATCTGCTCTACGATGTATTCACGGATATTACTTTTTCCATCGTAGGACGAACGAATCAACTTATTCAAAAGAATGCCCACCTCAGACTTATCAGATTTCTTGAACCTTTTTTCCATTTCAGTGAGGAAAGTTTTGGCATTGTTTGTATCAGGCATGGCACCCTTCATATATTCAGAAATCGAATACTTAATTACTTTTAGGCAAGTATCATTTGATCTAAACCATACAACCCATCGATTATATTCAGCTTCAGTGGCATCATCAGATGGTTCTGGCGGTTCTGGTGTTATTAGAGTCAGATCTAATTGAAGACAGCCCAGTACAACTTCAATAGCGTTCTTCCATTGAGCATAGTTAGACCCATTTAGGGTAGGGACTTGATGTGTATTAGTAGGAATTGAGACTGAAATATAAGAGATACTCACATTAGTTCATTATTTCACAAAACAATTTCGTGATTATAAACAAAATTATCAGGCAAATTAAATCAATTCACTTGTTAAGGGAGGCATCAACCGAATCATCCAGGATGAAGATGAGCCCAACCATCACATCCTGGTGAGAATCTGTTACATTATCATCATTCCTCCTGTGGGTAGTAATAATAACATGCTAGTGATCCTCCTGAACATAAACCTAAGTGATGTCAGTGATGTAAATCTGAGACACCCAACACCTATGGGTGAGATGTGTCTTTCAATTTTACATTACATATACCATTTACTCCACCCGTTCACATGTATGCCAAACGGTAAACATCTGCGTTTTTGTTACCATACGCATGAAAATGTAAACACAACTGTATGCAATCCACTTATACTAATGTTACAAGTCTGTACTTGTAATATTTTCATCGATTGAGGTCACTATGGTGGCTAACACAACCGAATCCAGAACTACAAATATAGACTTAGGATTGTGATTATAATCCTGCCTCTCAATGGATTATAACTTAATTAGTCTGATGCGAACCATAAGTTAGTTGATACTGACCCTTTTGGAATTCCTTAAAGTGAAACATATAAACAGGTTTCACACCTTATATTCCAAGTGTCCATATCAACACTTAAAGATGGGTATGGGCCAATAATAGGGCGGAATCAGGACTATAATTAGAACAGTTCATCATCGGTGAGCATTACATTTTCAACATACTTATGATAGAGAACTAAATGAATACTCTTTATCAGGAAACCTTGTCCAAAAAATTTATGCAATTGAGGTGCACATGTGTGACCCACAGATGAGATCCACTAAGTTTACGAAATCAGGGCAGCAATCTTGTTTATCGGGTCCAGAAATCGGACCCGATAGATATGCATTCGGGTCCACTGACCCGTCAGATAAAACGGGGAAAACCCGTTCAAAGCTCTTCAACAGGGTCTAATGCCCTAGGCTCAAGCTCATCTCCAAAAATCTCTCGCTGTAGGAGGGAGAGAGAGAGAGAGTCAAAGAGAAGGCGTTCTCCCTGTCCACCCGACGCAATGAGAAGAGATGAAGACTCTTCATTCTCTGCTCTCACTGTCTGTCTGGAGCAAAGAGAAGAGATGAAGACCCTCAATCTCCTTCAGCACTCATCCGTTGAGAGAGATTTGTGGTGTCGTCAATGGCATCAAAAGCAGCGGATATGGCTTCCATTAATGAAGGTGCAGACATGGTCGTATGGAATATGGCATGCCATTACCGCCGACTGCAGTTCCCATTCTCGACTATGACTGACGGCACTCACAAATATTAGGTAAATCATGGTGAAGATCTTATGGGATTGAAATCCCCAACATGGATTTGGTTTTTGGTTTGGGATCAAAATCCCTGATCTCACCGATTTGGGATTGGAATCCCTATTAGCCAGATTTTAGGGATTTTGAAATATGCATGCCTAATACTTTGAATTTAGGGATTCAAAATTCCTAATTCGTTGTCTTGATTCGGGGCTAATCTGGAATTCCCCTAATTAACGGATTCAGGAATTCCGATTTGAAAAAATCCCTAATTTTCTGGATTTAGGGTTTTAGATCTGAAATCCTTAATAGACGATTTGGGGATTTTGAATCCGAAATCCCTAATCGGTATGACTGTATATAGGGTTTATCAAATTCAAATTCCTAATTATAGGATTAAAATAATCCCTGAATACAACTGTTTCAGGAATTCGAAAATCTCTGATGCAGACTTGTTTTAGGAATTCAAAATAAAATTCCTGATCTAATCAAATATAGCTGAATTAGATCATCCATATCTATGCACAGATGTCTCTGATACCAAATGTGGGAATAAATCTGCATGCGGAATGGGCCCACGGATTTGTCTGTGCATAGAACATGGTGATCAAGGGGCTGGATGGCTTACCTATCTGAGACGTCATTACTGAAGATAGAATACCAGATAATACAGAGCTAGGATCTTCCTCTCCTTCACACCCTTTCTGCAAAACTATAAATGGGACTAGACTTCTGCTGTGTGGTGTAGAATCGGGGACCCAGCTCTCTTTTATAGAGACTGTGGAGGGGAGTTTAAAACCCATCAAAACTCCCTCTCCCACGCTCCACATTGTTGTATCCTAGTTCAACTCAAACTGCCTTGCGTAAGGCCATAGCATTCCACCCCAAACACGCAGTGCTGCGTAGATAGATTGCGCAGCGTATCACCTTAAGTGGGGCCCACTGATCAACTCAATCAAACAGTCCAACTAGAATACAATCCAGATCGTTGATCGATAAGCCCACTACATAGCGTTCTTACAGGACCCTCTCAGGCTCATGGTTTACACCCCATCATTCTCTTCAAATCACGTTGGACATCTTGGAATGAAGTGCTCCAAATTAGACTGCTGCAGCTGCACATTGATGAAATTGTATGGACCGCTGATTCTCATGGGTCTTAGGTGCTGAAATCAGCAACAGCTGCAGCTGCTCAAGAATCCCTTCTCCAGCTACCATGAGCTGATTATATGTTTTTAGAGAAAATATTCCCAAATATTCAATCACTGCATGGTCTTAAAACTAAACAATTCCTGCAAGATAAGAACATCAACACACCAAATTCATGTTGTGTTCCATGTACCAGGGCCACGTAAAGCTGCAACAACGTCCTTTCTCATCCTTTAAAGAGTTTTCAAGGCGATGAAAACACCCATACATTCACCAGACCATATCCATTTGTTTTCTAGAATGTAATGCGAATGCTAGTGTTGTGATTCACTGACTGTCCACAACATAAACCAGCCTCTGGAAGTTGCTGCAATGCTCTAACCCACCCCAGAAAGCCTTTCTATGGCCGATCCCTGACTTGATTCGGGACCAAATGAGTCAGTTCGGGTTACCGAGTCTTCAATCCATGTTTCCTGTGACTGGGACGTAGATTTTATTTTATTTTTTTGTTATATGCAGCCCGTCTAGCTTTTCAACCTCCTTTTATAATATTGTTTTCTCCTACCTCAGGTCTTTGATGTAATTTGGCCATCAATAGCTCCTTTGGTTGGTAATAAAATCTTTTGCTTCCCTTTTAAGGAAAAAGTATAGAGTTAGTTTTAAGCTCGGACAAACCGCAATTTCTGGCCTTAATGAAAAAGGGTGAGTTATTAAGCTGTACTTGAGAAGAGTGTGGTAGACCATACTCATGCACCAATCTAGTGTACACGTGACAGTTAAACATCAACTGTGACCCACCAAATCCCAGTTCACAACATTGATGGCATACTTCCCAGAGAATATAGTAGTCAGATAATCATATCACTTAATCAATGGCCATCAGATGTGCTGTTATGAAAGAACAATACTCAATGGTCCAAGTTTTACAGGCCAAGTTGAATGCTGAGCATGTATGTTTTGGTTTGTGTGACCATTTTCTTCTACTCCCTTCCACATGTGATATACTTCATGTGTAGGAATAAGAGAAGATGGATGTGTTGACACATGATGTGTGTAGTGTGACTTCATGGCTTTTATATACTCCTTTAAAAATTAGTTGAAATCGAGAAAGACCATGCGGGAGAACAGTCGAATTGAGGCTGCTTCTCTGACTAGCTGCGAGTGTACTAACCCCAAGATAAATATAAGAGCATTTAGCTAGTGTGAAAGAAAGAAAAAAAAAATGTGATACAAACTACTAAGGAGTGTTTGAGGAGAACTAGAATTACCAGTGTGAGGTGACAATTGTACACTGACAATGATCCACACCCAATAACAATCAAGTTTTGTTCGACCTTTGATCTTCAATTAAGCTTCTTTTGACCGCCATGATCTAAAGATGGTGGCACATTAGCACCTGTCGGACACTTTACACATGTGGGCATAAGAAAATGGATAGTACGTAGCATATGCAACATAGTTATACATGTGAATGAAATCAGAGATGGAAGATGGATACTGGCTTATGTGGCATATTGGCACATTTACCACGTGTTATCAGTTGAAGATAGACGGAGTCATATTTGGAGTTGACTCTTGAAAAACTCATTTTACTTATGTGAGAAAATGTCTTTCTTGGGAGGGAGGGGACAAATAAAAATTTTCATTTTTCATAGAAAATGAGGGGTGATGTTTTCCACAAATTCCACAAAGAAATGTTTATGAGAAATAGTTTTTATTTTCCGTGAATCCAAACAGGCCCTGGGTCATGATTCAGTGTGAGGCCTCTCATATGATGAGGCAGAGGACACGGGTCAAGGATCCAGGTGAACGGCACATACGTGAAAGGACTGGTCTACTCATCAAGTAGGGAAACACTGAAAACATGCTAGGACCAAAAATAATGTTGCCTCATTAATGAGGGGAATTAAAAATGTATGGAAAAAAAAAAGCATTACATTACATGGGACTGGATCCAGGTTATTTGATAAAGCGTCCATTCGAGGCCATCATTAATATCCTATGGTTAAGATCGTTGAGTGGAATTTTTTTCCCTAGGGTGTCCATTGAGGCCTGTTGATGTCTGTATTGGATCATCAAAGGCTCGTGTTTCTATGAGAAATTTTTGGACAAAGGGTAGAAGAAGTGATTTCAGTCAAGATAATCATAGGGTCTTATCTGTCAGTTGATGTATTATTCATGGATACGTGGTTCGTTGATCTAAATTGTTGATCTAATAGTATATGATGCAGCTAAAACTACCACTGACCACTTGATACAACTAGAACTATCAGTCAATCAACATGCAATTAAAATCAAACACTATATGATTCTAATGATATAGGGACTATTCGAATATTATGTGCAATAAATAAAAAGAAGATGATAAAGAGAAAATTAAACAGAGAAAGAGTCACTAATTACATATAAACATAAGATATATGTCATCTGCACTAGACCTACATATATAGGTAATTTGGCAAAGAAATAATCACCATAGCAATGAGATATTACAAAGAGCAAGACATATATAGATAACTTTTTAGAAGAATATAGTAAAAATCTCTATTGAATTCAAGCTTAATAAGGAAAAGATTTCTCCATTGCATGTGCTAATAATAAATCTTCTGATCATCTTAAAAGCCTTGAGAAGAAGTTAAAGTACATCTTAAGAAAGCATTGAAACCCTTGAACATTAACTTTAAGAAGAAAACCTCTTCTTTAAATCCTCTCTTTTCTTGTGCAAGAATAAATCATCTCTCAAATTCATAGCTACACTTTTTTTCTACCGAAATTTATCGGAAAAACTTCTTTTTCATAAATGTAATGTTAAAATCACTACTCCAAAGAGTCCACCAACATTTGGGCGCTTGTCTATAATATCAGTTTTATGGGCTTAAAAGGGAATTAAACTCATAGTGATTTTGATATCAGTATTTTAACCCTATAGACCATAAGATGGGGGATTCCTTGAAAATCTTCCACATTAAAAGATCCTAACCCTTTAATCATTGGCCTACTAACAAATGTTCAAGGAGAAAATATAATAACATTTCGTCCCACAAATGAGTCTGGATGCTAAGTGTTAGGACTTTCAAATACGAGATATTTGCCGGGCATCATAATCCACAGTGGGGCCCATGATACAAATGGTCCCGATTTATATCCCCGACGTGAATGGGATCTGGTGCATCATTAAAATTTGTAATTTCCTGCAGCCTTAGTTAGGGCTATTAATGGGCTGGGCTTGGGGTTAGCTTTGCCCAGATTTTGAAATGTTTAGGGAAGACCTAACACACTGGACCTATTCAAAATTTTGCTTTTGCTCAGCTCATTGACAACCCTAGCCTTAGGAGGGGCAATAGGCTAAGAGCCCCAGCCTTCAGGGGCCCAACATGCCTTGGCAGTGGTCCTGGCTAGGCTGCCCTATAAGGATAAAAGTTAAGTGAAAAGGTTTTTAATACTATTAATTTTAGATTATTTTTTTCTTTTAGAAATACCATTCATCCATTGGACACGAATTGCGTCCTACCCTGCCTGTCTCTAGCCACAAACAGGCATTTTTGTGGGCGGGCCTACAGTGATTCAAATCATTTTAAGGTATGAGCACAAAAATGAGACAAATCAAACACTTAAGTAGTCCACACCACATATGACTCTTGCATTTAATGTACTTTAACACAACCAAGCTTATTATTTGGTGCGGTCTACTTAAACATTGGATCTGCTTTATTTTTATCCACATACCTTAAAATGATATAACTCATATGAGAAAAGAGATGAACGTGTGGATAAACAGATACATCATGGTTGGCCCACCCCAAAAAACTGCCCGTTCGTGGCTAGAGAGGGGCAGGATAGGATGCAATGCGTACTCATCTATTGGGCAGCCTTATAACAAGTGAAAAGGTTTTTAATACTATTAATTTTATTTTATTTTTAAGAGATACTGTTCATCTACAATAGATCCTACATATAAACATGACACCAAATTCAATGACTACATTTAAAGTATATAAGCATGTCAATCTAGAACCAATAACAAGTATCTTTACATCACAACGGTGGTCCACTTAACAATTGGATCGAGATAACAGGCTGAGTGGAGTCATTCATCAATGACTCTGGCCTAGCCCACACATAGCAATGAGCCCAGGCGTAAGCCTAGCCCCTGGGCCAAGTTATGGGACCCAAGCCATAAGCCTACAGTGCTGGGTCACCTGGGCCGGGCTGGAGCAATCCCGTTCATTGGCCACCCGTACGTAGACACCCCTGTAAACAATCCAATGTAAGCCAAATAGAGGATAAGTTACCATCGACACGGCAGATAATTTCAAAGGGTCATACGCGTGTGACATCCAAGCCGTCCAATAAGTTAGCTCCACAATAAATGTCAGCTTGTTCAAAAATCAGCCTCATCCACTCATGGGAAGACCATAGTTGTATTTTGTTATTCATTAGCGGGTATACATTATTCTATTGTGTGGCCCACCTGATAAGTGGATGTAGCTGAATTTTTCACATCGTATGGGATGGGGACGATGCAGATAGCGTACCCTAAGTTATCTGCTGGATGGGTGGTAATTTACGTCCAACCACTAGGACAAGATCATTTCTCTACCAAATGTAGCAAATCATCGATGCTACACGTGCAATGGCATGCATCTATATTAAATAAATCAGACCATTCAAACCATGAGGCCCTGCGTAGAAGGTTCGGATCCTGAAAATGAAACCAAAACAGATAGCCTAAACGCCCAACTGCTGGCCATCATATGGGTTATGGACATCCATGCAGGGTGACACGTGTGGGGATCCAGTACTTGCATCTGGCCCATTGCGCAGATGAACTGGACCGTAATCAGGCAGGTCCACTCATCACTCATCAGGACACGTGTACGTTGAACATGACAACTGGAGTTTTCTAAAATGTGGTTGTTTTCTTAGAACCGTGGCACAAATGATGATGTGATCCGATTGGTCTGATTTTCCTAAAGGATTATTTAAACGTCGGGGCTCATCTGATGAATGGCTCAGATGCCCGGAAAATATGCCCCACTCGTCCACGTGGCCGCGAGTGGAGGGATGCGTGTAGGCTTATTAAAGAAAGCAAAACACAGTCTCCGCCGGGAGAGTATATCGATCCGTAGGCTTGCACAAAGCAACTGTCCACATACCAGACAAGCACATTACTCACCGTCCAAATGACTGATCCCACTGTAGGTGGGGCACTACACCATAACCAGATATGTTTCACAAATCCCTACACCCTTCGTAATAAACATCTTCTTGCTTAATCGGGACCATTCAAATTTTATGGATGTAACCTATCAAACAGCTAAATAAAATCATCCGTTCATAATTCACTGGATTACACCACTTTGGACGATTGGGATTTAGGTAAGTAATTCCACGCGTACAAAATCTATTTGCACGCGCATGTATCGGCCTAGTCTTCCACCGGATAGATTACTTGGTAGTAATGCTGCGAATGCGCACCACCATCTCAGACCTCCCTCATCATGAAAGCATGAGAACATGAATAGTGACCTGAGGCAGCTATATCGCACAAGTAGGGCCCACATTTCTTTGATCCAGACTGTTGATCTTATGTAATCTACCTCATATGGGTGACCACGAAAGATCTATTCGATAATGGAAATATCAAATTCATCAAATATTTTTCCATTTTTCGGACAGTTGTTTTAATTTTTCCCAACCGTCAATTTCAGTTTATGATAGAATAGCTAGGAATTCATAACCTGGGTGGTTTTAGGAGGGTCCTGCATCCACGGGAAGCTGACGAAGTTCAACGGTATAGATCACGAAAACGTGGGCCCCACTTAGATATAATGGGCGCATCAGGACACTATATACAGTGTCCTGATACAGAGGAAGGCCAGCAGTCTCTTGATGTGAATTTTGTGCATGCTGACCCATGGTTCTGTGAGCCCGTCCGTTAACCTGTGGGCTCCACGTAGTTGGCAGATTCCTCATATATATATCCCAGGTTGGGAAATCCTAACCCTTGGATCAGGGGCCTACAAATAAACGGCTGAAAAAGGGCCTCGCTGAGCCAACACGTGCGTACAAGTTAGACCATCTACACACCAGTAACGGTATAGGAAAATAGGTGCAAGATGCAAGCCATCCATCGCATGGGTCCCACATCAGGGCAAAAGTCTTAATGCCCGTCTACGAATCAAGTAGTTCAACTCACAAAAGAAATGAACGGCTGCAATGGACTTGGAAAGGTTATTATCAGTCGTCCAACTATTTTTAAAATTTTGGACCACCTGATCAGCGGACCAAACTGAATTTACAGCCAGATCGTCTACATAATAAGAACCACCTGATGGACGGATTAGATCGGGCTCTTGTGTGCCACGATGGCGTACGTGGCGGAGTACGAACGCGTGTTGGTTTAGCAAACCACAGCAAAGGCTCAGAAATAAAAGCCATATGATCAGAGGATTAGCATCTCTAAAATTTTCAGATTTTGATAGGAAAATCCAATCCGGAGCGTGTCCCTTTCTTTCAATGGCTCGGATAAACAAATAATGGGCCCCGTTTGTACCGGCCGGTCGCCTAAGGACAGAATTCACGTCCTGACGCCTCAGGACTATAACTTCTCCCTCGTCAGACCTCTCTCTCGCTCTCTCCCCCCAAAATCCACAGAAGAGGAGACTCGATCATGGTTCCATAGAAAAGATCATACGCGTAATTGAACAAAACAAGGTCAGTCACTCTCTCTCTCTCTCTCTCTCTCTCTCTCTCTCTCTCTCTCTTCTTTGATCTATTCAATGAAAGGGAAATTTGAGTTTTGGGAGTTCCAGAACCCATCTATGACAATACCATTGTTGCAGCTGTTTTGATTACTTTACCTTTTCTTGCCTTGAAATTTGGTATTTTCTATGCTAAAAGCTATGGCTTTTGTTGCCGTGAAGGGATGACAGACACCAAGTTAAAAATAATAATAATAAATAGAAGTGAAATCTCTAAATTATGTGGGTTTTTTATGATCAAGTATTTTAGTTTTCTCATTCTAAAGTCAGATTTTTTAGGAGTTGGAGTTTTGCCTTGTTGAGGCATAAAATCAGTACAAATGCTTAGAAAAATAGTGAATTTAAATAACCAAAAACTTTTGATTTTGTCTTTTAAAACTGGAATTTGAATTGGGATATTGGACTTTGTGGAGTGATAAGAAAAACCCGTCTCAGCATAAGGTTGGGGGGGGGAAGGGTAGAAAGAAAGAAATTTGTAGGGTCAAGAAGCATTTCAGTTTTCTCAGCCGAAATTCAGATTTAAATAAGTCGTTGGCATCTCTCTGCCGTAAGTTCTGTCTGTAGAAACCAGTATCCAAGCCAGGTTTACGGCTTTCGCAGAGGAATAACAAAAGCCTACCTCTGAAAGTGGCTAAAACTATAGAATATAGCTCGTTTCATAGTGCTACGGGTTTCTATTTTCTCAGCTTAAAAGAGAGAAAAACAATTTTCAAAAAAAAAAATAAAAATGTGAGTTGTGTTTTTGCCTTTTAAGGTCCAAATCGGGAAAAAATGATTTGGAAACCCCTACAACTGTTGTTTTCAAGCCGTCTGCCATAATTCTTTCCTTTCTATCTAGAGTTGATTTTGTTTTTTGAAGAAAAAAAGAAAACCCATTCTTAAAAGGTTCATCAAAGAAGAAAATAGAAACTGTAAATATTTTGAGGATAAGCATTTCAGTTTTCTTGGCCAAAAATCCGATTTTGATGAGTTTCAGTTTGCCTTTGGAGGTCTGAAACCGGGAAGCACTTGACATTAACCACCCTTTCTTTCTTTAAAACCCAGTATTTTGTGTTGAGGTTAATTCATAGTACCTTTTGTTCTATTCTTGATCAAGGTAGACCACTTGCAACACATAGAGCTTTGATTTAATAGCACCAATTTTATCTGGTAAATTTGATCTTTGGTATCTTTTATTGAGTAGTTTTATGCTGCCAAACGGAATTTGTGCCCCCCCCCCCCCCCCCCCAACCACAAATGGTGGGTTTTGGGGATTGTTGTATGCAACCATTTTTAATGGTAGTTGTTGTAGAAACTCTAGACCTGTTTTTGGGAGACTGAACTCATATGTTCCTTTCTTCAGGCATTTGTAGGAAAAGGACCGGTTATAGCGCGGTATAGCAAACTACCATGGAAAACCAGGAAGTTAATTTGGAAGACAATCCAGGTCCTCGTTTGGGTATGCGGTTTAAAACTGCAAATGAAGCATACAAATGGTATAATGAATATGCTCGGCAGGTTGGTTTTAGTGTGCGCATCAATCATCAGGAGAAATCGAGACGAGATGGGGAAGTTATTTCCAAATCATTTGTATGTTCCAGGGAGGGAAAACGCCGGGACAAGTACGAGAATAGAGAGAATAGAAAGAAATCTGTCACACATACAAGAGTAGGGTGCCAAGCATTTCTTATGGTGAAGAGAAGGAGAGGTCCTGGGGAGGATGGTTGGGAGGTTACAAAATTCCATGTGCTTCATAATCATGATTTATTGTCTCCAGCCAAAGCACAGTGCCTTCGATCACATAAGAGGAGACGGTATAATCCAGAGCATTTTATTGAAAATGGTGCAAATGTTCAAGTCGATAATGCATTTTCTTCATTTGAGGAAGGATCCGGGGCATCAGTAAGTTACATGGCCTTGGGAGGTAATGCCACAGAATCTGGGGTGGTGACGAATGTTGAGGGTTGCGTAAGTGAAGCTAACACAGCTGTAGAATACATGAGATCAAAAGATGGTGCTGTTTCTTGTGATGAGGAGATGGACACCGAGCCCTCTCCCACCTTGAAAGACGGTTCAGGTCTTCGCTTGGGTATGCAGTTTAAAACTGCTGATGAGGCGTACACATGGTATAACAATTATGCTAGGCAAGTCGGCTTCAGCGTGCGCATCAATGGTCAAGAAAAGTCTAAACGTGATGGAGAAGTTATTTCTAGAGTATTTGTCTGTTCTAGAGAAGGAAAACGTCGTGAGAAAGATGTAAATAGAGAGAAAAGAAGTAAAGGTGAGCAAGTGAATACAAGGATAGGGTGCCAGGCATATCTTATGGTCAAGAGAAGAAGGGGTCCTACAGAGGACATTTGGGAGGTCACAAGGTTTCACGAACTTCACAATCATGATTTAATGTCTCCAACAAAAGCGATTTTCCTTCGATCACACAGGAGGGTAAAACCTACTGCGGAAAATTATATTGAAAATCTATCCGGTGTGCGTGTTCATGGGGATAATACCTTGCCTTCACCAGTAGAAGGGACTGGTGGGCTTGGAAACATTGGTGTTAGTCCACAAAATTTGTACAATCATCTTAGTATGAAAAGGCGGGAGGGCCTTGCAAAAGGAGATGCTAAGACAGTCCTTGACTACTGTAAAGAAATGCAAAAGAACAATCCTAGTTTCTTTTACGCAATGCAAATTGATGAGGAAGATCGCTTGTGTAATTTTTTCTGGGCCGATGCTAGGTCAAGGATGACTTATAGGTACTTTGGTGATGTTGTATGCTTTGACACAATGTATAAGATAGACCAATATAAAATTCCATTGGTTCCATTCACCGGAGTGAACCATCATAAGCAGCCAGTGTTGTTTGGTTGTGCATTATTATGTGAGGATACAGAAGCTTCATTTGTTTGGTTATTTACTGCATGGCTTGACGCAATGCATGGGCGGCATCCAGCCACATTTATTACAGATCAAGATGAAGCAATGGCTAAAGCAGCTGCGCGGGTATTCCCAAGAACAAACCACCGGTTATCCATGTGGCACATTGTAAAAAGAGCACCAGATAAGTTGCCACAAGTCTACAATGCGCATAAGAGTTTTGGTGACGACTTCCATGCGTGCTACAGGTTGTCAGAGACGATTGATCAGTTTGAAGAGAGGTGGAGGCAGCTCATCATTGATTATAATCTTGGGGAGAATGCATGGCTTCAGTCATTATATGAAATTCGTGAAAAGTGGGTTCCAGCTTTCACAAGGAACACCTTCTGTGCAGGGATGTTCACATCGCAACAAAATGCTGGTATGAATTCATTTTTTGATGGGTATGTTGGTAAGAAAACAACCTTGCAGGAATTCGTCAAGTTGTATGATAAAGCACTCGATCATCGGTACAATCAAGAGTGTGAAGCAGATTTTCAAACGCTCTACACTAATCCAGTTTTGAAGATATATTTGCCTATGGAACCACAATCTACAGATGCATACCCGAGAATTAGCAATCCAGTTTTGAAGATGCAATTGCCTATGGAAATACAAGCTGCGGAGACATACACCAGAGTAGTATTCAAGGAATTCCAGGAGGAGCTGGTGAGAAGTCTATCTTACACTGTTGAGGAAGTTGAGGGTGGTTGGGATCTCAAGACTTATAGGGTGAGACAATATTGGCATGAAATACGACCACATACGGTTACGTTCAACGTATCAGAGACGAGGGCAACTTGTACATGCCTTATGTTCGAGTCTGAAGGCATTCTCTGTCGACATGCATTAAAAGTTTTCTTGACAAGTGGCATTCTAGAGCTCCCATCTTATTACATTTTGGAACGATGGACAAGAAATGCAAGGAGTAGGGATGTATATGATCAACAAGAAGTCATTATGCCAGCCGATTTGAAGAAATCTGTGACCCTGAGATATAACGATTTGTGTCGGCGGGCCATTAAATGTGCAGAAGATGGGGCGACATCTGTTGAAGTTTATGATATGGCAGTTTCAGCAATAGAGAGGTGTTTGAAAGAAATAACTGAAGCCAAAAAGATTGAAGCAAGAAATGCACAGCTTAGCGCTCTATTGACCGGAAGTATACAAGAGGACCACATGGAGGAAGCCAGTCAAGTGGGCCATCCCAGTAACCAAATAAATTTGCATGATCCTCCTGGCATGGTCACAAAAATAGGTCCTTCTAATCAAATGTTTGACAGGCAACGGAAGGTCATCAAGACTTGCAGTGTTTGTAGGGGGAACGATCACGACAAGCGTAAATGCCCGCACATTGAAGGCCACAGGGTAATATAAAAGTTCATCTTTACTTTATCTGATCTGTTGGTGGTATATTATCAGCATCCATTGTTTATAAAGTTCATTACATCTTTTTTCCGTAGGAATATGCAGCAGTTCTCCCATCTAGACATTTATAGATAGGTAAAGCTCGGTGTAGCAACCTTTCCAGTTCATGACTATGGAAAAAGAAGTTACTCCATTGAAGAATGGTCTTTCACTCTTTCCATTTTCGACCTTGCAGCGAAGCTACTAAGGTCCACCTCCAAATGGAGTCACCTATAAGGTAATTTTACAATGTCGGCTCATTTTGTATTAATAGAAACATCACATGAGCTCTTTTACTTTTTCAGCTTCCTAGAAATCAGTCACAGTCTTCTTTTTCTTTTTCTTCAATGGATGAGTGTCGCCAACATACGAGGAATCCCGGGTTCCTTCCCTGGCCAAATGATCAGCCCACCAGGGATAATATTGAAAGAAATCAAGTTCAAAGGCAGTAGCCCTTTAATTTCAATTACTAGAAATTGTTGCTTCCAAGGAGGGGTTGCTCTTGGAATCACCAGCTATGATGATCCTTGAACCACCTTCTAAATCCCTCCCCCCCCCCCCCCCCCCAAAAAAAATAATAATAATAATAAAAAATAAATAAATAATTGTGTGTGTTTTTAACATCTATTTAATGATATACCAGTCTATCTTTAATTAGAATGTTGTCTGTCAGCCTAACCTATTGAAATTCAGATAAATAGGCCCTAACCAAACACAAAATCAAGCATGATTTGGTGTATTATGGCCCATTACATTGAAATGCAACAAAAAGAAGATGAAAAATGAAAAAGAACGAAAAAGAGATGGTTTACTACCTTTTCCAATTTTCCTCAAAATGGTCCAGTCTAATTTGATTCATTGAATCCTGCTCACAACTTGTATCCAGTGTTCGAAATATCGGTATTCCGCAATGTATCACACCTGAGGGATATAGATACATATTGGTAAGCGCACAGGATATATCGTTCGTATCGCGTAATTTATCGCACTTTTTGGGAAACATGGAGAACCATTGAGAAAATAGTTGAATTTTTCAATGAAACTTCAGGGATGATTAAAAAATACCTTAATACATACTTTTAAATCATAAAATATAAAATAAAATACAATAAGTACACATAATAGGTTTCCTTTGTATAGAGTCATAAGCTATGCGCTGTCTGACTGAACTTATGCAACTAAATTTGTAGGTAGTTATAAATTTTACATCTAGTTAGTAGATATTTAATTGGTTGATAAAAAATTCTAACCTCTAAAGACACTTGATTGTTAAAATAAGACTATTGGACACAATTACTATTATGTGGGTCCCACCTCGATGTATGTGTTGTATATCTACGCCCTCCATCCTTCTTGTCAATTCATTTTGGGGCATGGGCCTAAAATGAAGCAGATCAAATTCTCAAGTATACCACACCACAAGAAACAACGAGGCAAAATGGATGTTTGATCCTCACTATTTCATGTCGTGCGGCCCACTTGAGCTTTGGATCTACTTAATTTTTTGGCACATGCCCTAATATACTCAGAAAAATGGATGGATGGACTAGATTTCTTATAAACATCATAGTGGGCCCCACCACAAGCCCCACAGGACCGTTCATCTCTAACTAGTTCCCAACGGAACCCAGATTGCCTACTGATGTTGTCAACAACCAGTATCTACTGAATGGTGCTGTGTGGGCCCCACCATAATGTATGTTTTTTTATCTACTATGTCCATCCATTTTTCCAAATAAATTTAGACCATAATGCCAAAAATGAGGCAAATTAAAATCTCATATGGACCACACCACAGGAAATGGTGGAAATTGAACACCCACCATTAAAAACTTCTTAGGGCCACAACTATTGAATGGCTAGTCTTTAGATGAATCTGATATTTGTGTTTTCACTCCATCAAGATCTTTGTGTCCTAATCAACAAGTTGGATGGCAAATAAAAATTACAATGGGCCCTAGGAAGTTTTTAATGGTGGTCGTTCAATCACAACTTATTCTTGTGTGGTCCACTTGAGAATTGGATTTGCCTCATTTTTAGGATCATGCTCTAAAATAATACGGAAAAATAGATAAATGGCATGGATATAACACATACATCATGGTGGGGCCCACATAGTACTATCCAATAGCCACCTGGCCACTAGGCATGGGCAGCATCAGTAGGACCTTGACTGTGGGACCCACCATAATGTATGTGTTGTATCCTAATTCACTATGTACATCCTAATTCACACCATGTACATCCACACCATGTACATCCTAATTCACGTCAACAACTACGTGGGTGGGACCCTGACTGTGGGACCCACCATGATGTATGTGTTGTATCCAAACCATCCATCAATTTGGAGTGATCATTTTAGGGCATGAACCAAAGAATTATGCCTATCCAAAGCTCAAGTGGACCCCCACCACATAAAACAATGGGACAATGACGCCCACTATTGAAACCTTCCTAGGGCGTACCATGATGTTTATTTGAGATCCAACCTGTTCATAAGGTCACACAAACCTGGATGAAAGTAAAAACAAATATCAACTTGATTGAAAACTTTTTGGCCCCTAAGAATTTTTCAACGGTAGACATTTAATTCACACTGTTTCATGTGGTGTGGTTCACTAGATCTTTATATATGTTTTTTTTAAGCTCAAGCCATAAAGTTATCTGATAAAATAGATGAACGGTGTGGATGTAAGACATATACATTACAATGGGCCCCACGGTTAGGGACCCATCGAGCAGATCCACCGAAACCATGATCGGAGTGAGTTGGGTACTCCCCAGTCCACGCTACACATGGAACTAGCGATGTGGGTGGTACCCTGACTGTGGGCCCCACCATGATGTATTTGTTGTATCCACACCGTCCATCCATTTGGATAGGGTATAAACCAAATAACGAGGCTGATCCAAAGTTTAAGTGGACACCACTACAGAAAACAGTGGGGAAAGTGATGTCCGCCGTTGAAATTTGACAACTTACGGTGGGATCCACCATTATGTTTATTTGAGATCCAACCTATTCATAAGTTCATGGAGATATGGACTAAGGGAAAACACAAATGTCAGAGTGATAAAAAACTTTTGTGGCCCTTGGATCTATTAGATTGTCCAATGAGTTGGATCTATTAGGCCGAAAAATATTTTGATTTCAACAACACACCAGACCACAGGAAGGTTTTGTTGGCATCATTTTATTTAGAGCAAGAAGCAATCCATTGGTATCAATGGATGTGAAGAACGGTCGGGGTAATATTATGGACAGATTTCATAGATTTTTTGTGCGCATGATTCGAGTCCGAATTTGAAGATTTTGCAGGATTCCTTGCAAATTTCTGACAAAACTCCACAATCAAAGAATACCAAGGTGAGTTTGAAAGATTTGGGTATTGGACAAACTGGCTAAAATAGTCTCATTCAGTTCTGTGCGGATTAAAAGATGATATCAACCTGGATTTTAGCCATTGGCATCATCCATGGTGATGGGATTGGCTAGGCTGCAAGGCGAGAAACATACCCTACAAAAGCGTCAATCAAGGATTCCATTGGCAGCAATGACTTTGGCAAATACCAGCAGGAGAAAACAAGCTGACTACTCTTCCCATAAAGAGACTCACTAGTCATGTCCACATAAATGAAGGAGCAACGTGACAAGGGCCTGCTGCAATTATGACGAAAAATTTGCCCCTGGTCGCCATTGCAAAATTCAACAACTTTTCCTTTTTATTCATGGTCGATTCACCCCACAATCAAAAGGATGGTGGACCTAATTTGGCATAGAATCTAGATGATGGCTAAACACAACATTGAGGACAAGTTTGAAATAAAGGAGGGGGGAATGATATGAAACTTTCTAATAGATTTGCATGGGGGACAGGAATGATATGAAACTTTGTAGTATAGTTGGCTGGAATTGAGGGATAGTATCTTCATGGGATAATAAGTTAATAGTTGATTTGATGTTGATTGGTTTTGTAGGGTAGTGTTCATAGTATCGGTATCGTTACATACATCGCTGACTGTGGATGTGGAAACATGTATTGATATCGTTGATACCTCGAAATGTATTGCTGATTCAGGGAAACATTGGAGAAACATTGGGGAAATAGTGGAATTTCTCGATGGAACTTCAGAAGATGCTAAAATACATATATTTGCATATTTAGGAATCAAATAATTGCAAAAATGATGTGTACATAACAAGTTTTCCTTTAATGGGGGCCAAAAAGCATGGAAACATTGGGGAAATATGGGGAAAATGGTGGAATTTCTTAATGATATTTCAGCAAATGCTAAAATAGATATATGTGCATATTTAGGAATCAAATACTAGCAAAAAAGATGCATACATAATAAGTTTCCCTTTAATGGTAATTTTAGTGTTGATCAATCGGCTTTTTAAATATCCCATCTCCAATATGCTGATGACATGATTCTTTTTTGTGAGGCGGATGAGGTGCAAGTGGATAACTAGAGAAAGATCATAACTTGTTTTAAAGCGGAATCAGGTTTGAATTGAAGGTAAATATAAGTAAAAATGAGTTGCTAAGGGTTGATCTTTTAACAGAAGAAATTTTAGGCCTTGCTGTCAGGTTTAGATGTCAAGCCAGCTCATTTTCATCCACATATCTTGGGTTCCCTTTGTGTATTGGTAAGCCAGATAACCGGTTATGGGATAAGGTGATTGAAAGGTTTGAAGGAAAGCTTTCAAGGTGAAAAAGTAGATATTTGTCTATGGGAGGCAGCTTGACTTTAATTTAATCAAAGCGGCAATGTCAAATCTCTTGATCTATTTCATGTCGCTCTCTAAGTGTCCAAATGAGTGTTGTCTACGTTGGAAAAGTTAAAGCGGGATTTTCTATGGCAAGGATCAAAAGAAAAACATAAGCTCCATTCACTCAAATGGAATGAGATGTGTAAACTGATTGAGGAAGGAGATGCGAGCATTAGGAAGCTTGAGCAAATGAATTTAGCCCTTTTAGGGAAATGGATGTGGCGTTTTAGAGTTGGGGGGGGGGGGGGGGGGGGGTGGTTGGGTTGGATTAATGGATCTCATCTTTGTATAAGGCGACTTCGATGTGGAAGTCGATAGCGAGCTTAAGAAGACAATTTGTGGAGAGCTAGGCTTTTCTTCAGGTAATGGAAAAAGTATTCATTTTTTGGAGGATGTTTGGTTGGGGGAAAAGGCTTAGATGAAGTCTTTCAAGGGAGGCAAACATCTCGGTGGATAAATGTTTCTCTTTTAGCGGTGAAGAAGTTATTTGGGTTCACCATCTCCTTAGGAACTCATCGGATTTAGAGGTGGAGGATTTGGCTCAGGCCTTGTTGCTTCTAAGCAAAGTGGCCCCATTGCTGAAAGAGAGGGTCGAGTGTGAATGAAAGAAAAATCGGGAGTTTTTCCGTAAAATCTTGGCATAAGGCTCTAAGTGGGCCTTCCAAAATCATTGTTCTCATACAGCTCTAGTTTGGGATGTGGTGCTTCCCCAAAGTTTGCAGTATTGGCTTGGCTTGTAAGTAGGAAAAGGGTTTAATTCTAATGAATGTTTGTGTTATGTGTTTGCGAGAAACTAAGTCAGTAGATCATCTCTTTTCCCCATGCCCTTTTGTGAGATGAATTTGGGATTGTTTTATGCACATTTTTGGGATTTCATGGGTAGTGCCGATATCAATTGAAGGTTTCTTCCCTATGTGGCATGGAGGTGGAGTGGGCAAGATGGGCAAGATTTTGTGGAGAATGTCTCTTTTGGCAGGTCTGTGGTTTCTTTAGAGAGAAGAATAGTCGTCATTTTAAAAATAGAAGCATGTGAATTTCAGATGTGCTTGAAAAGGCGAAATCAAGTGTAATGGAATGGGCAATAGCCCCAAATATTGCAGATAGAAGGTTTTTTTTTTTTCTCTTTTCCTTGTCTACTTTGTAATTCTTTTGGCTTTGGCGTTTAATCAATAAAATTATTCCCTTTCCAAAAAAACATGTATCGCTGACTCAAGAAAACTTTGATAGAAACACACATGCGTGATCCATTGATCCATCTAACCATCCATCCATGCATGCATATATACATAAAATGACACATGCATGCATGCATACATACACGCATACATCCTTCTATCCATGAATACATACATCTGTAATCTGTCAATCCATCCATGTGTGGCATACATACATTTACACACATTCATGCATTTCATTTAAAACTTTGATATGGAATTTTTTTTTTTTAATAAATAGATTTTTGGCAATATCAATATGTCGATGATATTATTGATATTATTGCTGATACATTGGCGAAACAAGCGACATCTGGAATTTATACAGTCAAAAATGTCACAATACATTGGCGATACTTTGTGATATATCAGTCATATATGATTGATACTTGGAATTTCTAATACTACAAATATTATCAGTATCATTGAGCTGGCGATACCGATAATATTGGCGACACTAATAGATAATATCATCAATATTGAGAATAGTGTAGGGGTGGCAATGGACTGGGCGACCCAAGTAGGGCTAGGGCTAGTGGTTGGGCCCTAAACTTGGCCCGAGGACCAGGCCATGACTTAAAATGAGGCCTAGTGTTTGAGCCAAGCCAAGCCCGGTGATGAATCATGAATGGCTTTGGCTTGAGGACCCAACCTAAGCTTGAAATCTAGGCCTGGTGTCTACGTTGGTCTGGTTAATACCAATGATGAATGACCCGATCCAATCATTAAATGAGTCACAGTTATACATTAGAAATGGATGATTTAAAGACACTTGTGAATAGTTCCCATTCAACGTACGTGTAATTTCAGTGCAATTTTTTTATCCAGGGCTAAGTTTCTCTAATTAAAACTATTTATATCATAGTACTTGTCATGGATGGAGGGGATATCTCAAAAAAAATACTTAAAATTGGATTGTTTCAAGCCTTTGCTCATTTACAAACAAGGTCCAGTCCCATAGGGCTAGGCCTTTTTAGCCCAATTAAGGACAAGCCAGAGCTTAGGGGACTAGGACCGGGTTTCGGCCAACCTTGGCCTAGCCCTAGCCTAGCCCATTGCACACCCCTATTGGTTTGCATTATTTAGGAAAGTTTGTTATGCAAGCATCTTTGATTGATATGGTTAGTGATTTTAGGATTGAAATGAAGTTGAGTCATCATAGCTATCTTTTTTTAAAAAAAAGATAAAGAGCAATTTTATTAGAAAAATGCCGGAAGGCGACAATATCTTACAACAACCCTAAGAGGAAAAGAAAGAGTCAACCAAATCCCTTAAGGCCGAAGCCCAATCTTACAAATCACTTTTTCCTTCTAGAAAACCTTCAATACCGAACCACATTCATTTTTGAAACATCAATTATTTCCTCCTCCCAAATGGCTCATAACCCAACTAGCAATGCTAACCTCTACAGCATTACCTTTTCTTGCCAAAACCACCCTTGCCTCACTAAGAACATGCCGTCAATGGACCCAAGCAACCCCCAAAGAGCTTGAAAGAGATAAAAGAATTTCTCCCACACCAACCTCGCAAATGGACAATGGACAAACAAGTGATTTACCAATTCTACCTTGCTTAAAGCATAGGACACGCATTAGGAATGGCCATCGATCTCTTTTGGAAGTTGTTGATGGTTAGGATTCTATTCCTTCCCATCAACCAAGTGAAAGTTGTGACCTTCGGGGGAGCTTCATAACTCCAAACATGCATCGTGCAACTTGAGCATAAAACTGGTGAGGCCTTAGCAAGTAAAATGTAGGAAGACCGAACTGAGAATCCATCGGTCTTATCTATCCGCCACTTCAAGGTAGCTTTCTCCCCATCCAGAGGGAAAATTCCATGGAAACATTGAAGAGCTCGAATGAACTCATCGAAGTTGACTCGCGCTCTTTGTGCCATCCATGGAAAAACATCAAGTAATTGTAATGTTTGCTTACAAAGCCATCCTTGTCAAGCTTGGGAATTTAGCATGAAGTGGAACATCACCTATCCAAACGTCCTCCTAGAATTGTATTCTTTCCCCATCCCCAATAGAGAACGACACCATCTCCTTGTACTTATGGGCTATAGCCACTTGCCCAATAAGGGGCAAGATTCATCAAGCTTAGGCTTCTAATACCTACACCCCCTTCCCCTTAAGGCAAGCATACTTCTTCCCACTTCATAAGGTGGAACTTGTAATAGTCTACAACACCCTGCCACCAGAAAGCTTGCTTTCTAACCTATCTATCACCTACTTCAAACATTTGAATAAGGATATGAAATATGGGGGCATATTTGTTATGGCAGCTTTAATAAGAGTAATTGTACCACCCCAACAATAAGTGGCTAATCTTCCACAAGGACAATTTGTTTTCCATTTTCTCTATTACCCTATCCCATAGGTGCTTCATCGGCTTCTCCACACGAAATGGAAGCCCAAGATAGGTGGATGGAAACGACTCAACACTACATCTAAACACGCCCGCTAACCTTACCATGTCCTCCCCCTACATGCGGATCCCTAGTATTACAGTCTTGAGAATATTAATTTTCAAGCCAGAGACCATTTCAAAACACCACAAAATCTTCCTCAAATCATCCACCATGCCTTCCTTCACAAAATATTATAGTATCATTGCGAACAAGAGTTGAGAAATCTGAAGACTGGAATTACCCGCCACAAACTCCTTAATGAGACCGACCTCCTCCCCTTTCACTAACATTCTGCTTAAAGCTTCAATGACAACAACAAACAAAAAGGGGGACAACGGATCCCCTTGGCGAAGACCCCTCAAATTCAATGGTTTGAAATATCTCTTAGGAGAGCCATTAAGTATAACCGAATTTTTTGCCAATCTTACACATTCCTGAATCCATCCTCTCCACCTGCTGCCACACCCCATTTGATTAAGCATATAATCCAAGAAACCTCAATCTACATGATCATAAGCCCTCTCTATGTCCAATCTACAAACTATGCCCTTCTCCCCAGACTCATGGCACAAATCCACTCACCCATGAGCAATAAGCATGGTGTCCAAAATTTTGTGCCTCGAAACAAAGGCACTTTGAGTGTTGGATATTATATTTGACAGGACGGCATGGAACATAGATGCCAAAATCTTTGCCAAGATCTTGTAGGGGCTCCCGATAAGGCCTAGTGGTCTAAAATCCTTCAAGCTATTGGCCCCCTCTTTCTTCAAAATAATAACAATGAAGGAGCTCCCCAATTCAAACGTTAGTTGGCCCTTCTAAAAGAACTCAACAATGAAGTTCACCACATCTCCCTTAACTTTTCCCCAAAATTCTTTATGGAAGGCAATTGGAAAGCCATCCGAACCTAGGGCTTTATCACTCCCTAATGCATCCACTGCAGCTTTGAACTCTTCCTTTGAAATAAGCTTTTCAAAGGAGTTGGCATCTGCTTCCGACAAGCGATTAAACTCCAAGTTATCAAGAGATGGCCAAACCCATTCATCCCCTAACAGCAGCTCCTTGTAGAACTTAACCACAGCCTCACACACATTTTCTCTCTCCCACCCTTTCCCCGTCCGCTATGATGCTATGGATTCTATTAGATCTCACCCGCTCACTTGCTATGACATTGAAAATTTTAGTGTTCTTGTCCCCCTCTTTCAAGTTTCAACCAAGTTGCTCACAATCGCTGCTTACATTTTGTCTCTTCTTTCAAGGATACACCTCCCTAACCACCTTCTCTTCTTCAAGTGATTCCCCATCCTCCTCCTTGATATCAAACGACCTGATACCCTGCAAGATGGAATCCATATCCCTTTTCCCTAACACAACCTGCTTCTAATCATTAATTTTCCCCTTGAGCAATCTAAGTTTTGGAAATAGCTTCTAACCAACAAAACCTTCAGCCTTGAATGACTTCCACCATTCATTAACCAGCCCTCGAAATCCTTCCACCTCCAACAAAAGGAGCTCAAATAAAAATGGGCATGTAGTTGTCTTCAATCACCTCTAAGAGCATCAGACAATGATCAAAGATAGGGCACGATAAGCCCCTTTCCAAAACCAATGAGAACTTATCCACCTAGGATGATGAGACAAGGAACCTATCTACCCTGGACATCAACGCCTTCTCCTAGCCATTCAACCATGTGAGCCTAACAGCTTCTAAGGGAAGATCTACAAACTCATTCTTGGCTAACCACTCTGAGGATGTCTTCATGCTGCTGATAATTTTGCCACCCCTAGACTTCTCAAACGTAAACTGCACCACATTGAAGTCGCCCCTGATGCGCCATGGCATCTGCCAATTGCACCTAAAAGAGTCCATTTCTTCCCATGGCAATGCATGTTGTGACGCCTCTTTTGGACCATAGACAAAAGAGAACACCCAAGAGGAATCAGAAGAGGTTTCCTTGAAATGCACAGAAATGGAGAACTAACCTTTCCAACTCTCTACACGGTTCCAAATCTTATTGTCCCTAATGAATAAAACTTGTGCTTGACCCTCCGCCCAAACACAAGGCCTAGATTTCATTTGGGACAGCATGAGTTTTATTCAACTGGGGTAGTAAGATAGCCATGATTTCATCTAGGGGAACGAGATTTGGAAGAGTCATCCAAAAGATAACTATGATTTCATCTTTGGCCCAAGGGTAAGGCTCATATAAAACTCGTGTTTTAGTATTTATTATAAAAAAATAAATAAATAAAATCTATATTTCAATGGTCTCTAGAAGCCCGGGCTACCCACCCTACCAACGAGAAACTCGACCTAACTGTAATTGCCAACAACTCCAATTTATTCAAATTTCTGGTCCCCACCAGCCCAGAAATAGTGAACATGATGGTAAGTGTATCCATCCTTTAAAACACCCCAAGTATTAGAGGCCCTAGGTTTGCCCAAAGATCTCTTATTGATATTGAGCTTCCTAGTCTATAGGAGGTGGTTTCCAAGGTTCAAACCCACCAATAGTTTTTGATAACCCCCCTCCACTCACAAAGGATGTAAATGGGGGATCCCTTCGAAGTTTTGAACACTTTGAAAGCAAAGCCCCAATTTTCCAAGGTTACAAGCTAGATTGTCTAAGTTGGGACTTAAATGGAGGAAATGGATCCAGTCATGTGCATCTTCTGCTTAGTTCTTGGTGCTGATAAATGGATTACCTTTTGGTTTCTTTAAAGCCTCTCGAGGCCTCTGTCAAAAGGATCCTCTTTTTACATTCATGTTTGTTGTGTTGGTTGAAGCCCTCAGTAAGATGTCAAGTTGAGGGTCTCGTTGAAGGTTTTCATGTTGCTAACTTTCCTTGGGAGATTAACCATCTTGGTTTGCAAATGATACCCTATTATTCTACAAGACTTCTAAGCACATGGTGGCTAATTTTTGGATCGCTATCAAGTGGTTCGGGGTGGTTTCAGACCTTAATATTAACCATGCTATGAGTGAGCTTTTGGGTGTCAATATCTCTCAGGAAGAGGCGTCTTAGTTAGTAGATGTCTTTGGGTGTTAGGCTGGCTCTTTCCCTTCGTCCTACGGGAGCCTTTATGTTTGGGTAAGTCGGCCTTTCATCTCTGGACATTGGTGGAGAGAATGGAAAGGAAGCTTCCTCCTTGGAAAAGCAAGCTTCTCTCTCTTAGTGGTAGGATTAACCTTATCAAAGCTTCCCTCTTTAATTCCCTTTCTATTTCTTGTCTCTGTTTCAATGCCCTAAGTCTATGTTGGCTCAAATTGACAAGCTCTAGAGGGATTTCTTGTGGCGAAAGGGGGTGCTTCCACTAGGAAATTCCACTTGCTTAATTGGAAAGAGGTTTGTTATCCAATTGGCTGGGGGGGTTATTGAGCGCCTTGATGTGGTTAATTCTGCCTTACTAGGCAAATGGGTTTGGCATTTTTGAGTGGAGGATTCTAACCTGTGGAGGAGAGCCATAGTTGCCAGGTATGGCTCCTCCCTTAGGGATTAGTGGATTAATGATTCATCCCTTTATAGGAATTCCTTTTTGTGGAAGTCGGTGGCTCATGTTGCCCCACTGTTTTCTGAGGTTCTGAGTTCAGTTGTTGGGGAGGGATCTAGGGTTAGATTCTTGAGGGATGTTTGGCGTGAAGATTCATCTCTTCAAGCGTCCTTTCCCGCCTTGGCCAATCTCCATTTGGTAGCCAAAATCTCTATTGCTAGTTGTTTTTCTGCTCGAGATTCTGGAGGATTGTGGACTTCCCCCTGCCATTGGGACTTGAATGATTCCAAATTTGATGATCTAGTGGGCCTTTTGTCTCGTTTGCAGGGGATTTTGCCTAAACCAAGAATAAAGGATTTTCTTGTGTTTTTGCTCGATGTTGTCCCACTCTGAGCCTGGAGGAGTCACGAGCCATACGGCTTTCCTTTGGTCCTATGGAGCTCCTCCAAAAATTGCAGTCGTTGCATGGCTAGTTGGGAGAAATAGGATTCTCATGATTGGCAATTCGCACAAAAGATCTTTGGTGCTTCCTAATGCATGTCCTCTCTGTTTGGGAGCTAAGGAGTCTATCGACCATCTTTTTATCCATCATTCCTTCTCTTGGTGGTGTGGTCTGTCATTCTCCGATCTACGAACGTGAGCTAGGTAATGCCTAGTTCGATCGAAGGCTTATTCCGCTCTTGGCATGGGGGGGGGGGGGGGCTCGCTGAAAGAAACAATTGCTGCGTCCGTAATCTAATAGGTTCTGTAGTTGGTGTCCGCAATTGGGTAAATTTGTGTGTTAGGGAGTGGGTTCCCTTAGTTGTGTGTAGGATTTGGGTTGGTGGGGTTGGGCCATGGTTATATTTTTTGTTTTCCTTTTGTTCTTTTTCTCATCTTCTTTTTCTTTTTTGTTTTTTGTTTTTTGTTTTTTTGTTTTTTTGTTTTTTTTTGTACTTTATTCCTTTTTTTTGGCGTTGTTGTTCTTTTTGGCTTTATCCCTTATAATATTGCATCATCTTTCAAAAAAATACTTAATTTTGGCACCCATTACATTACATAAAAACATACATGATTAGCTGCTTCTCCCAGACTTTGGTTTGTGTTATAGAAAAAATAAAACCTTCTGCATAAATGTGTTTGTAATTTTACTTGTTATCAACTATATCATATGCAGATAGTTGGATACTTTTCTGATTCTTTCTAAAATAATTCTCAACAGTTGTTACCACACTGTCGTGGTTCCTGAAACAGAATGACAACATCTGTAACTTCAGTCTCTCACACTATAAAGCATGAAATGAACTCGCAAGAGTGCACTTTTCAAGGGGCTTGCTGTTCCCAGTACACATGTGAGATCCTAGACTGCTCAACAGACATAACATGTTTTAGTTCTCATACACTATCAGCCGAGCCCTACATGAGTGAACCCAATCTGCTGCATCAGATAGGTTGCACATGCAGAAAAATGGACAGATAAACAAGAGTGACCAACTGTCCATATTTAGCATGCACTTGTTGCCCACCTGATCAGCTGTCCAACCTGATTTCTGGGTGAGGGCACAGATATATATATGATGGTGCCATCCTAATGAGTGGCTTAGATCTTCTAGAAGTGTGAGATTAGCACATGTGATCTCCACATACCTTCAAAAGTGCTTGTGTGCCTCTTCGCATTTCTCAATATGGAGTGGATGCTGGATTCTGTATATTCAAGAACTGCCATACATCTCCCTATATGGATTTCCATGCTCATTGTGATAACTGGAGGGGGCTGCCGCAGAAGAGGATGGCCTCCCTTGTTACATTCCACTGTAAATTTCAGAAAAACTGGAACAGAAATTATAGATAAACCAGCATATAGATTAGCTCTGTTGACACTCTGCATGGTTTTTCAATATAGATAACCTCAGAATTTGGCTCAAAGTTTTACAGTACTCTGTGCAGACTTAGTCTTATGATTCTCTTTTCCTCATAGTTGCATATACATGAATATAGAAATAGAATTTTTTGCTTGCTCGACATGCACCTTTATGAAACACATTCCAACTGGTGAGTGGTGCATCTGTTGGGTCCTACAGTGTAGTTGACCTGGACCTGAAACCAACCTGTTCCACTTAACAATTAGTGCCACACGTCCACACCGTCCAATTCATGTATGTTTCAGCAGCTGATGAGTTGAGCAACCCAGTGTTTTGGGCCAGGTCATCTGCACAGTGGGTCCTACCTGATGCATGGCCGGATGTCCAACAGACATGCTAGGTTGGCACCTATGACCATGTATAGAGGTGTACATGAGCTTAATAAAGCTCCTAAATGCAGAGGACAAAAAACTGAAGAGTCAGACTCAACTTGGGGAGGCTGCATTTGTTCAAATTTTGTAAATATGTATAGAGTGAGGGTTGGTAAGCTCACATGGAAGCGTAGATGACAATGAGAGATCCAAAGTCTCCCCCGTCCTCTCCCTCTGGCTTTTAAATCACATATTGGCAAAAGTTCTGCCATCTTTTATTGTAAAACTTACTGTAGAGTCTTATGGCCTTGGTCAACTCATAGACTTACCCAATTTTGAGGCCTGTCTATAGTGTGTAGATACTACTAAAATAGGCCAGAAGTATGTAGAGTTGCATACAGATCTCTAGAACGTTCTTGAGTTCTCTAGGTGGATCTCATAGCTAGAATTATGTGGAATAGTCCACAAGAGTTCTGGAGTGTTCTTAACAATTGGATGGTTGGTTGACTTGGCCGCAATGGCTAACACTTGGATGGTTGGTTGACTTGGCCGCAGAGGGGTTGTAAGCACAAGTGTTTCATGCTCTATGCTTGGGGATGTATTAAGGCCGTGACAAGAGGCTCAGTAAGTTGACGCCACTCACATGCTAACACGGTCCCACCCAGTATTGACCCCAAACCCAACTATTACATGCATGCCCCGAATGGTGACCAAGCAAAGTACAGTCTAGGAAGGGTTGTTTCAAGGCTAACCACTAAGAAGTAAGCACCACACCCATGAAATGCCATGCTCAAGTAGTTGGCTACACAGAAATAACCAACCGATGTATGATTGCCGACGGACCCCACACTGCACTTAGCACAACTAATATGCATTACCCCCAAAGGGGATTTTGAGAACAGTTGATGTCTAGCACATGTAGTGCGAGACAAGCCCATTGAGTTACTAATTCATTGACTGGTAATGATGTGTCAAGCTGGTCCCAAGCCCAGTTAAAGGAGATTTGATGTCAAGAGGGCAATTGGGCATCGCAAATTATGAAAGATGGCTCAAATAGCCTGGACAAATCAATATTATCTCACACACCCACACCAATGAGACAAGCAAACGTCCCCGCTGTCATACTTAAATTAGCAATGTTCCCAGAGTTAAGTGGCATGTCGGACACCAGTTATCAATCTGGGCTGTCCATTTGTTCCACTCCCTATTGGAAATGGATGATGCAAAAATCACGCCGAATGGGATGATGATACCTCTCTTTTTCAGTTTTGGTCATTTGTTATGAGTGTCCATCTTTTATGAAATAGAGCTGATCAAAGTGCTTATTTTGATGAAATAAGGCATCAGAGAAAACTAAAAATAAATACCCAACGTGGTTTGGGCGAATGGTCTTCACCGTAGGTTTGCTCCCTATAGGTGAGGGTTCGATTCCCCTCCTTGGCTTTACCCGATACATGTGGTTGTGGGTGATTGCGTGTATCCGCAGGGATTAGTCTCACTTCAAAAGGAGGTGGGGACACCCTGTGTCCTAAAAAAAAAAAAAGTGCCTATTTAGACTCATAACCAACTCACAATAGGGCCAAGATGATAACTGGACCTAATTTTTTCCTCTGATCAATCTTGATTTTGTTCATTACCAATCAGTAGTTTACAAATGCGCAATGGGTGATGCCATGGGCAGCCATTTGTTGAAGCTAATTTGTGGGAAACTAGCTATTGCAGTAAGGATTACTCAGTCATTTCTTTGTTATTGCATACTTATTTTTAGATCTTTGAACCAGCACATCTTCTGAGACAATCTTGGTTTTGAAGCATTGTATAATGCTCGAGCGAAAGAAAGTGTTTTCTTGTTTGATCCTGCAATGCTGCATATGGGACCCACCTTTCAGTAATCTAAGCTGTTGATATGGTGGGTCCCATTAACAGGTAGGCCATCCTCTAATCTCTCTTCTATCAGATAATCCATAACATGATGAAAATGGACAACACAACCAATGGTCCCCATTTAATAGAGGTGCTTGCAATTGTCCAGTAGAGGAGAGTTTGGAGATGTATCTAATCCACCATGGGACCCACCGTGTGAACAAATTGGATCACCAAGTGTGAACTCCATGTATGCTTTTTTACCCACTGAATGAATGTTCAATCAGCTATGACATTCTCTCTCCATTGTTTAATTGATTTGTGTTTTGTTGCAGCTTCTTCAATAGGACTAGGAACTATGCTGGCGTGTACAAATGCTATGATATCGTTGTTTGACCGGTATGTCATCTTGCATCAGTGTTGTATCTTCTCAAGAATGGAAAACCTAGGTAAAAAAACAACAACAACAATATGGCCACTTACGTTAGTGATGTTTATTTGTGCAATTTGTGTATGAAAACAAACCGTGGTGGAAATCTCATTCACCATTACTTTAGTCTATCTCCCTTTAAATGCTCATCATCCAGGCATGCTGATCTGGAAATGTCCCCAATGTGGAAGTTTTTGCTGCTCGGTTTGTATTTTGAGATGTGTCATTTCCCATAATCTAAAATGACAAATCTTTACTTCAGAAAAGGTTACGTCTCTTTAGATTAATGAAAACAATATTTCCAGTCCACAAACTTCTTAATTGCACCCCCACAATAGCAACTTGGGTCATTATGGATTTAAACCACTCATGAGGAAACTTAGTTGTGGTTGAATTGCCACTCATACAGAAAACCTTCCCATAGATTTATATCCAATCTTCTTTCCAATGGTATGTTTGGATGAAAGAAACCCACATGATTTCGGTTCTTTTGGCAGCCAACAGATGCTGACACACATGGGAGGCCCCACATCACCTTTTTCGATCTTTTTTTTTTTTCCTCTTCCCGGCAAAGAAGCCTGGAAATGAGCATGTGTTTCCTTTCGCCTGGACATTGAAGAACTCGTTTCATTTGGAGCATTCTTCTAGCAAACAACAAAGAGAAAAATGACATGGAGCCTTGGGCTCCTTGCCATCCGCAAATGCTGGCTACCCAATGAATCAAAATTCATATAGGTTTCTTAAATGCATACAGATGCTGAAGTTGGTTTGTGCTGTGGCATTGCAGAATCCATCACCCGAGGATAGGAAGTATGCTTGGGTCCTGACATCCATACGAGTCCCATTGTTTGGTGATCCAGACTGTTCATCCATGGATCCCACTGTTTGGACCTTGCCCAAAAACTCTTAGATTGGAAGAAGTTAGCAACCTATCAAGTATTTGCCCATTTAAGTTGAATGTGGAAGCTTGGTGTGTTTTTTCCCCATCTATTTCATGCTTCCAGTCACAGGGTTGGGATTGTCCCATTGGGGAGTTTTTGCAGCTTGTAAGTGGGTCCCATCAGATTGATGGTCTGTATCACAGAATCATGGACCCGTATGTATGGACTGAGGCCCATGGACATTACAGGCCCATTTGGATACTACCAAATAAGTTACTTTTTCTACTTACAGCAGTAGATAAGTAACTTACTTGGGATACGAAAGTTTGGTTTAAGATCAATTATAAGTAACTTTTTTACTTAAAGTTAATCACTTCAACTTATTAAGTAGAAACCAAGATAAGTTACTTGAGGCATAAGTAGCTTATCTTAAGTAACTTATGATCTAAATGCCCCCTACATATGATGACGTTTTCATGTGGCTGGAGTTACAATCAATAGGGGTTCGAGTCCTTTACCCCAGTGGTAGACTCTGAGGAGTTTCAACACGAGGTGTTGGGTTTGATACCCATAGGTGGTGAAATCCCACTATGGCGAGTTACAATCAATAGAAAGTAGAGAACAAAGGCGTCTGCAAACATAAATGATAAACCATGTAGCTTAAAACCCTTTTTTGCCAAATGTATCAGAAGTTCAGAAGGGGAGTTATTTGGTATCTGCCAGCCTGTGATCCTTGATAAACATACATTCAGAAGGAACTCAGAAACTGCACACATAGCATACAGTAACTCAAATTAAATCACATAAATTTGTGGAGCTTCCTGTCACTCCATCACAGTCCAGAAACCAGATTGTTTGTTGAAATAGGACGGATAGATGATTTTCATTTCAACTGTCCAATAAATGTCACCAATGTGAGAGTCAAATAAGTGCCTGTTTAAAACTGAGCTTATCTCATTTATTTATTTGTAAAATTGTGTTCGAGATCTTTTTCTTTTCTCTATTTTTTTTCTTTTTCTTTTTTCCTTTGTTTTATTATTTATTTTTTTACAGATTAAGATCGAGTAACTTGAACTCTTTTTTGAGTGGGTGCTCTGGAACTCTTTTTTGAGTGGCACCCAAACAGGCTGTAAAAATATAACCACCAATTTATATAAACTACGATCTCTGATACATAATCGATATTAACTAAAATGAGATTAACTCATTTTTAAGTGGCAACCAACCAAGCCCTATGTTTCATTTTTGCCTTATGATACATCTAAACTGGGACCCATAATTTGGACAGTTCAGTTAGGATTACTTGCATGTGACATGTACAGTTTCTCAGTGCCTGTGTATCATCCATCACACGCTGCTAAAGTATCAAAGTTCAAAGAACAAAGACGAACTGCTAGAAGAGAAAACGGTAAAATACTAATGTGATAAAAGGGGCATTCTTTTGGGGAATGTATCCAAGAATGAACTCAATGAATTGATGATTCTTATTACCTTTTCAAATTGGGACGTGTTTCGTTTGGTTGACGCCCAGAACAGGTTTTGCAGCAGTATCCACTGTTTCAGGTCAATCAGGGGTGATAAATATGGAAAAAGATTGTAACTGGCCCATCAATGGCCCAAAGATTGACAATGTGTTATTCAGTAGGAGGGTGACAAATTGTCAATAGTGGTTTAACCTATTACACATTGTAAAGGCCATTTCTACTGGCACTGACAGCCTTCAATAGTGGTTGTTCTTAGTTTGTTCTTGGTTAAAAGTATTCTGGGTTTGATTAACAAAAACGCACTGAAAGGCAGAGGTAGGCTGATAGTATAATGTCCATCTCTATATGCGGCCATGTGTGAGCACATACATGGAAACAGTGTCGGTGGTACTGTCCACTCTAGATATGAACTGGACCAAAAATAATAAGGTTCGTCTGGCTAGCCGATGGTTGCATTTCAGGTAAACAGCAAATCTTCAGTTCTTCTTTCTTTTTCTTTTTTTTTTCTTTTTTTGCATTGGGGAGCGTACAATCCTTTTCGAGTTTCGATTTAGTAGTGCCCCACTGATGTGAAACTTAGATCAGGGTGCGCCTGACGAGAGGGTGCCAGCATGCTATGATTGGGCTTGTTGGATTAGCCAACGTGCCTAAGCATGCTAAGCTAGAAAATGGGCAATGAGCTTAGTAATCAGTAAACTCCGAAAATTTAAAATAAACACCCACACGGAGGGGGAATAAGACCCAGAGAGCCCAGGCCATTGCACAGAGGGGCCCCAACGTGGCCCAAAAACCGGATCCACACAGCGATCCCAACCACTGGATTCTAGGAAAGGAGAGAATAATTGGAGAAATCAACATTCCATTTGTGCCACAGGAGGGATATGCGGATGCGGTTTAAAGGCATTATTTTGAAAGATGGGGGGTCACTTTTTGGAAAGACATTTAAAGCTTCTGCTGCACCTTTTGCACGTAAGATCACGACCCTTGGATGTACCCAATGTTCACTTTGACAAGGCCATCCAAAGTTGATTCTCCTGGTCCTGGCCCCCACCATTAAAGAATGACACTCAGATTTTCTTGTTACATACACGATAATCAAAGCTTAAATTTTGGTAATATGCAGCCCAAATTCTGTCTCAGGTGGCAGTCGCAAGCTGACCGTGACCATTTATTTATCTGAAGGCCACCATGTAATAGGTTAAATCTCAGCTCAACATATGATCAGTGACCTGGGGAGACAATTCGAGCTATGCCGTCCACATTCAACCAGTAAAACTCGCAATTCACGACTTCTAATATAATTCATGCTGACTGTGTAGGGCCGTTAGTCCATATCCAGCCAGCAGAACTGACTTTCAAAGTCATCCAACCACCACCGCTACCGCTTTTGGCCTATAGCCCATCAACATGGCCCACCAGATAGAGACTCGACCAATGCCAGCACCACACGCGTGCCCACAACAGCAACAATGGCAGCTCATCATGAGGGTCCTTGCAGCAACTGGCAGCTAATCGTGAGGAGCATTGGAGGGGGTTTGTTTCTTCCATGACAGTGGCAGCAGCTCGAAGCAAGATCGGGGGTATTCACCTGCTTTGTGAATTACAAAATTTTTTGATTGTTAGTTACGAAACCCTCTTGAAGCACACATTCCAGTTGGGATGAGGATGCATTCACCGCTATTACAAAACGAGTGCCAACAGCACAAGAAAAAAAAACAAAAAACAAAAACAATAGAATTATAAAGAGATTGGATGGATTGATCCATAAGTCGCAGCACCCATGGGAGATTTCACTCGTTCAAATTCCAAACATCAAATCCATGATTCTCGAAACTGCAGATTTTGCAGGTGAGGCAATAGCCCCACCCAAGCGCCGGTTTGTGTCACCATTCTGAAGATAATAGGGCCGTGGAGAGGCTTTCAACATGCTGGGTGCCAAGCCGCCCCCAGGTGGCTGAGGGGGCAGAACCATGAAGCCTTGATTGTTGAGCTTTTCATTCAGGTACTGCCGCTCAATCGGATCCAAAGGCTTCACACCAATAATAAGAACCCCATTTATTTGCATCCCATTCTTGCTGAGAGCTTTCTGGGCATCAAATCGGTTCTGCATCAATAAAGAAAAATCAAGAAGCTACCTTTGAGAGCAGTGAGAATACAGAGACTGAGGAAAATATAAAATATAGAAACTGCCGTTGAACTGTACACATCAGGCCGACTACTTGAGATCTAAACCATACATGTGGGCCCCATCATGGATGCCAGATACCACAGGTCTCCCCTGTCATATGATCCTAGCTGTCCAATGAGCCAATCAAGTGTGGATCATTACATGTAGATGCCCATTTGCAGGCCACAAATCACAAGGCTGCAATCATCTGATAGGGGAGATGTCAGGCAATTGCCCATTGGAACCCACCAGATGAACAGCTTACATTGGCAAAAGGTGCACCCAACCTGTATCCTTGCTGGATCATAAAAGCCCAAAAAATAATAATAATAAATAATTAATTAATTACAGGGTATCATACAATATCTTTAGAGAACTGCCAGCAGTAGTAGATCCTGGTATAGATTTTGCCGAGCATAACAAGATCGCTATTAAGATATTGAGGTACGCATAAGCAGAAGAAGAGAAAACCTGATAAAGAATGTGCATCCAATTAGCATCTCTCGGACCTGGGACATGCTTTAATATTACGCCACACTTCTCGAATTCACGCAATACCAAGTTGGTATCCCCTGGTGAAAATCTGATGAGGAAAAGTAAAGAATGACGTTAGATATAGAAAATGAGCTGAGTACACAAACAATAAAAGAAAATCACCACTTTTTTCTTGGTGAGATAGAGAAGAAGATCCAAAGCAATCGTGGAACTGACAAATAAACCATTCCTTCCCCTCTTTAAGTAAATTGGGGTGAGGGAGGGCATGATACACCGTCTCAATAAGCACCTGTCTGGAGCCACATGTAGCATGTAATGGCAATAAAGCATGTTTGGTAAGAAGGTTATGAATATCAGATCATGTCCACAGTTTTCAATACCATAACCAAACTGTGCATCCGAAGGAACATTGCAGGAAAAAAAAAAAATCAATTTCACACATCCAGATCATTCATGCAATCACATAATTGATTGCACCAATGGTCTCACTTGATGTGTACTAAAGACATCATTTTTGGTTCGACTCTTTTTTCTACCCATGAAGGATCAGGAAAACCATAAGAAAGAAACCAAAAAGAAAAAAATAAAAATCTCGAGTTGGTTACCCATTGGCAAATCAAATTGAAATTGGCAAATTTTTCAATCAATACTAGAAGGAAATCATGTTTTGTATTTTGTTTCCAGATTCTAGAACCCGCCAAAACAAACCAGCACCAACAACAACATACTCAGTGACAATGACAGAAACAGCAACAGAAATGACCAAATCAACGGTGCTAATGTCCCAGCCATTGAGGAGTTCTTGGGTAAGGGAAGAGTAACAATGGGCTGTTGAGAAGTGTCATCCACAGCTAGGTTGCAGATGCAGGACAAGCACATCTTTTTAGAAACTCCCCAATGCACACCAACCACCTTTGAATGCTAGTTATGGCTCTCTTATGAAAAGCAAAATTTGCACATACAAAAGTAGCCTTTGTTCATGAAATATCATAATGATGTCGGTCTTAAGAAACTCAAGCTGTTTATACCCAAGAACTCTTCTTTTGATTTTTTGTAAATGTAAGATATTTTATTGGAAAAATCCAAAGAAGAAGAATATCTCCCACCTCTTCCTCCCACTTTCCCAACACCTCCTTCCATATGTTAAGCTTTTAAAAGAACCTAAAGCCAGCATGTCCCTCTACTGTGATGCAATTCCACCACTCCTTCCTCCGCTTCTCGCCATACCAACTCGAATCTAAACAGCCTCGATACCCGAGCATCCTTCTCCACTTCCAAAACTATCAGACATTGGTCGAAAATGGGCATCAGAAGTCCCCTTTAGCAAACAAGAGGGGAAACTCTCTACCCAATAAGCCGATACCAAAACCTGTTTAATTTGGATTTAGCAGCCCTCTCTTACCCATTAGTCCAAGTAAACTTAACATCTCCCGTCAGCATGTCCACAATATTATTTTTGGACCTAATCAAAAGTCTCTCATATCGCGTGAAATGCAGCCTTGATCCAGTTTCTCAAAGGTTAATCTTTACAACGTTGAAATCACACCCACACACCATGGAAGTCACCACCTTTCTGCGAGAAGAATCTAGCTCTACCCAAAACAGAGATCACTGGCCTGCTTGAATTGGCCCATCTATAGTTGTGAACAGCCATTTGAAGACCATAGCCACATCCCTTAGGAGCACCAAAATTGAAAATTGACCTCCCCACACTCTTGTTCACACACCTTTGTGTCCCAAACATTGTTCGAAGTATCCCTGATATTATCCGTTATCTCCAGCTAGGCAATACCAATAACACTGGTAGTGACACCGATAGCAACAGTAGTATCAGAAATTCCAGATATCGGCAATGTATCGCTATAAATCTCTAATGTATTGATATCGCCAATGTATTGCCAATATTTTCAACCATGTAAATTTCAAGCATCGCTTGTCTCGCCAATGTATTGATATCACCAATGTATTGCCAATATTTTTTATTGTGTAAATTTCGGTGTCGCTTGTATCAGCGATATTTCAATAAGATCGCCAATGTATCGATATTGCCAAAAATCTGTTCACTAAAAAAATTCCCTTATAAGCGCATGGTTGTATGCAATGTTTCAAATTGTTGACGATAATATCGCAATGTTATCGTTATCGCAGCATAGAGGATATCGAGACTACGGTCTTACGTTTCCTTTTCAGTTGTCAAAGATTTCTCGGCAAAATATCGTGTTGTCGATATTCTTAAATATCAATGGATGTTGGATGGAAGTTTGGATAGTTGGATGGATAAATGGGATCAATGGGATGGTTGGACTGATTTCTTACAAGTTACAAAAACACATGCTTTTAGGCCCCTATTAAATGAAAACTTATTATGTATGCATTTTTTTTGCAAATTTTTTATTCCTAAATATGCAAATGTGTATTTTACTGAAAAATTCCACCGTTTTCCCCATGTCTCACCACATTTCTGGCTATCGGATATATTATCTACAATTGATATTGTTTTTGTATCCCCAACTAGCGATACTGATACTTCGAAGATTGGTTCCAAATAACCACTATTCCTTCTACAACTCTCTTTGCATCTATGGCCAATTGGCCACCCAATCCTTATTCCTTCCACACCCAAGGAATCTAAAATAATTGTCAGTCGACCGAAGCTTGGTTTCCTCAAAAGTTACTAAGCCTAATAAAATTTGCAAAAGCCCTTAATCTAATATCTCTTTTGCCTACACCCCAAACCCTTCACATTCCAACTGATTAACTTCATTGATGAACCATCCTAGCCCCTTTTCCCCACTTCTCTTCTTTGGAAGATGCTCCCACAATGTAGTTCATCAAAGACCCAACCCCTCACATTCCAACTTAAGGACTACTGGGTGGGATCCACCCATGGTGTTTATTTACGATCCATTCCATTCATCAGGTACGCTCATCTATTATTAGCCATTAGACAAATTTTTAGGCTAAAAGGGAACTCATGTGGGAAACGACAATGCCAAAAATAGGGAAAATGCCACCATAGAACAGTATCAAATTGTGTTTTAGGCCCAACTTATTGTCCATAAACCCATCCAACCCATTCATAAGCCCCAACAAGATTAAGAGACAATTGATACATCAGGCCAATCCATGACTTTGGTAGGTCATGATACTTGAATTTAAACGTTTAAGGTGAGTTCTACGTTGTTTACTTTGGTGTTGTCCACCAGCGCTTTAGATCGGCTAGATCTTTTGCGTTTTGTATCTTTATAGTGAGCCAAAACTAGAGAAAGTGATGGATATAAGCTTTGGTATATAGGAAAGGACAATAATAGAAATGGAGTAAGGATAGTGATTGATAAAGATTTAAGGGATAAAGTTATACATGTGAGGAAAGTAAGTGATAGAATTTTATTAATAAAACTTTCGTTAAGAGGAGGGATAATCAATGTTATTAGTACATATGCACAAAAGGTTGGGTTATAGGAAAGAATTAAGGGACAATTATGGGAGGATATGGATGGAATAATGCAAGAAATTCTGAACGGAGAGAGGATATTTATAGGAGGAGACTTAAATGATCATGTTGGGAAAAAAAAGGTAGAGAGGATATGAGGGGGTACATGGAGGACATAGTTTTTGGGAGAGAAAATGAGATGGGGGAATGGCATACAATCTAGCTCTAGCAAGAACATACTTTAAGAAGAGAGATGAACATTTAATAACTTTCAAAAGTGGATCGTATACGGGCTAAATAGATTTCTTTCTACTTAGGAAGACAAAATAACCAATATATAAGGACTGCAATGTGACACCTAGAGAGAGTTTGACCATTCAACATAAGTTAATGTTTATGAATATTTACATTAAAAGATAGAAGAAAGGGAATGAAATTAATAGTTATCCAAAAATTAGGTGGTGGAATATAAAAGAGGATAAATCAATATTATTCATAAATAAATTGATGGAAGAAGGAAAGTAGAACGTCGAGAAAGAAGTAAACATTATGTGGAAAAAGATAGTTGAGTGCATTAGGAAAGCGGCAAAACATATATTAGGAGTATCTACTAGCAACATACAAAAAGCCATTAACGAGAAATGTGCATGTTACAAAGCCTGACAAGGGACTAGAAACAATGAAAATCTTGAACAATATAGAAATGACAAAAATAATGCTAAGAAAATAGTAAGTGAGGCTAAACTAAAAGCTTATGATTACCTTTACAATAGATTGGGGACAAGAGAAGGTGAGAAAAATGTATTCCGCATAAACAAGAGCGAAGAAGAGTGGGGACCCATATCATGGTAGATGCATTAAGAGAGATGACCAGAGGATGCTAATCAAGTACAATGAGATTGATGAAAGGTGGAGAAGCATTTTTTATAACTTGTTAGATGACAAACATTTTAAGAGCATAGAGACAGAAGGAACCGCGAACTCAAATAACGTCGGAGTCCATAGATGTGTAGGATCAAGATATTTGAAGTAAAAGAAGCTTTGAGAAATATTACAACAATAAAGGACCTTGGATTGTATCAATAGAAGTTTGAAAGTGTATGAGAGATACCGGGTTTTTGGTTGACAAAGTTGTTCGACAAGATTGTATGACCGAAGAAAATGCCAAACGAATGGAGGAAAAGTACCATGATAACGATTTATAAAAATAAAGGAGGCATACAAAGTTGCACTAACTACCATGGGATTAAACTTATGACCATTTTTTTATGACAACACGATGTCTCCGCCCCTTTAAGGCAAGACTATTCCCTGCGGATGCAGGCAATCACCCACCAACCACGAGCATCAAGTAATACACAGGGAGGAGAATCAAACTCATGTTTGTCGGGAGTAAACCCATGACCGAAGCCATTCGCCCAAACCATGACAGGTACTAAAGTTATGACCATACTTTGAAACTTAGGGAAAGGGTGATTGAGCAAAGACTGAGGAATGAAATGAATGTATCGGAAAATCGGTTTGGTTTCATGCTAGGGAGGTCTACTACTGAAGCCATTTTCCTACTTAGACAATTGATGGAGAAATATAGGGATGAAGAGGGATCTCCACATGTTCTTCATTGATTTAGAGAAAGCTAACAATAGGATCCCTAAAGAGTTAATCGGGTAGGTGTTGGGAGAGAGAGGAGCTTCAAGAGAATGTGAGGGAGCAATAACAAATGTGAGGAGAGCAATAACAAATGTGAGGATAATAGTGGAGAGACAAGTGTGTTCCCAAATATTGTAGCTTGCACCCAAGGTCAACATTGAGACCATACCTTTTCAAATTGGTCATGGATGAGTTCACGAGCCATTTATAGGAAGAGATCCCATGGTGTATGATGTTTGCGGATGGCATAGTTTTGATTGACAAGAAAAGGGAGGGCATAAACACAAAGCTAAATATATGGAGAAATCTAGATTTATGGAGAGGTGCTTTCAAATCTAAACTATTTAAAATTAGTTGGACTAAAACATAGTATACTAGTGCAATTTTAGTAACAAACTACCAATAGAGTGGGAACGAGGAATTTGTAAAGATTATTGAGCAAGAAGTTTCCCAAAATGAAAAACCACTTCAATTATCGACCCAAGCGAGGCTGAAAAATTGGCGATGTGCCTCTAGAGTTTTATGTGATCGTCGTTTACCACTCAAACTAAAAGCGAATTTTATATGTGGCCTATAAGACCAGCCATGCGTTCTGGGATTGAGCAGTTAACAAACATGTCAATAAGATGAGTGTAGCCAAAATGAGGATGTTGAGATGCATAAGTGGCGAGACAAGGATAGAATTGGAAATGAATGCATTCAAAAGAATTTAGGAGTAGCACCAATAGGTAACAAGATTAGGGAAAGTAGACTTCGATGGCATGGTCATGTGCAATGGAGACAAAAAACTGTACTAGTTAAGAGTGAATCCATACAAGTTGAAGGCTCAAAACGGGTAAGGGAAGGCCCAGAAGGACATGACTGGAGGTAGTAAGTAAAGACATGGTGACCTATGGTCTAACTGAAGTTACGGCCCTTGATAGAGTGGAATGGCAAAAAATGATTCTTGTAGCCAACTTAAATGATGATGATGATGATGGTCTTTATGGTGGGTCATACATGATGAACGATTGGATTGCACATATACATCAACATGGGCCCACAAATAGCTTGATTTGGTAATGTGTACATGGCGTGTCGTTTACGAGGAATTTGCATCTCTATTAATTGCAATGACAGCTGGCTGTGAATTTGAAATTTGGGAGGAATTATTTGGTGCTCTAACAAAGCATGACGTCTAACACATGGGCAAATTGAAATTGTACACATGGCATAGATTAACTCAAATTTAACCAATTAAATTGTGGCAGCCATTGCTGCTGAATCAGTCCCGAAATCATATTAGTTGAACAATCTTAACCTCAGATTTATGGATACTTGTTTTCTGTTGAGATAGGACCTTTGGATTGTGGTGGTCACAGGTCCTTCTCATGTGCGGCACTTGCATACACCATACAAACCATCTAGATTGTGGTACATGTTGAGAGAATGGAGCATACTTTAAGATGACACAATCAAGAAATCCTGACAATCACAGATGGCCAGTATTGGCCCATATCATCCAATATGGATAGCTTTTGGTGGCAATCGATTTGGCACATCGAAACCAATTTTTAAACCTTTGTTCGGATTGTCTCATTAGGGAGATTCTAGGTGGCGGATCAACGACCTGCATCACTGAACCATGGGCCTCTCACACATATGGGCTCAGAATCATGGACTCATGACACAATTTCCTTCTTTAAAATTAACCATGACCTGCATTGCAAATGAAAATAAAATAGCTGCATATAATGAATACCTACAAACACAATACACAATACACAATAAGTAGAACCGCATCCAACCCAGAATCAATAGAAATCCATTGCAGGTTGAAGGAAATGCAATCCAAGAAACGAATTCTGAAGACATACCCATAAACTGTGACCCACTCCTCCTCAGCAACACTGCTCCCAACAGGCAAGTTGCTCCTCTGCAAGTCCGGCCTCGCCACCTCCCTCGGTGGCGGAAGCGTAATTAAAGCACCTGGCTGCACCACTCCATCGACCGGTGACCCCTTCCCCTTCTCATCGTGGTCCGCACCGCTCCTAGCGGGGGACCACCAATTCAAGCCCACGGGACTCTGCTGAGTCTGCGCGCCCCCTGGCGGTGTCACTGCCACCGCAGCATAAGAAGTGCTCGGCTCGCCTCTGCTTTTCAAAGGGGAGAGCGAATCCCGGGCCGGCGTCCTCGCCTCCGACTTGAAATCCGGCGACGCGGGGTAGTCGCCGATGCCGGACTCGGGTGAGAAATCGGCGCGGTCTTCTAAGGTGAAGACGGGAGGCGGCGGGGGATCCGAGCCGTTGAAATTCTCCCGCCAGAGAGCGGAGACCGCCGCGGCCTGGCCGGGGCTGGTGAACTTCCCTCTGTGGGTGGAGATCGGGGATGCGAGATCACGGAAGAACAGTGACTGTCTACCGGATTTGGCGGTCCTCTGCAATGTGGTGCTCATCTTCTCTCCTCTCTGCAGGACAGAAGCAGAAAAGATAGAAACCCTAGAAAGAATTCACAATTTTCAGAAAATGGAGATCGATTGAGGTGAGAGAGTCGAGATTTTGGGAGAGATATCGGGAGAAATTGAAGGAATCTGAAAGGGAGAGTAGTATCTCTTTCGAAGTGGAGGGTTTTTTAATTTTGGGGTTACCAAAAAGGGAGGGAAACCCTACTCTCGCAAAAGAATTGGGATGCAAAACCCTAGCTCTAGGGATTCCTTCAGAAGGTTAGGATGGTAATTTTCAGTCCGCGACCGCCGCCCTGGTTTCCCTTGCGGGGGGGAGTTATCTGATACTCAGACGCTTGACACGCAGGCACTCGAGGATTCGATGCGTGGCATATGCTTATCAATTTAAACCGTCCAAATTATAGATCGCGCCATAAAAAAACTGGAGTCAGTAAATCATACATTTTTATGAACCTTGATCCGGGGGTAATTGTTTTCTGATATATGACCGTTGGATATTTTTCGTTTCAGCGTACATTAAATGTCCACCGGTCCTATTGTTATATTATCAAATAAGTTTAATTATAGGTTTTAATACGTCTAAATAGTGGACCGTAATTTGGACAGCTCAATTTAATTATATTGTATTACGTGCGTAAAGTTTATTGGAACAGCTATCATATGGACGCTTGGGGCGAGGAAAAACGACGGATTTGCCCTTATTTGTGTCTCTGTTCACGCCTGTAACCGGGCGCTGCTCAGACTACTTGAATTTGAATGTATTAATCAGAATATCGCGCGTGCCGTGTTTCGCCGTTTACGGTCCTTGTCCCTCCGATAGATGCCCAATAAATGGACGGTGAAAATTCAAATTTTTTAGGGCCTGTTTAGCTGGGCACCCAACAAATGGTATTAGGAGTGATGGGATCAATTTTAAGGTAATGATGGTGGTGTCAGTTGATTGTCTTAAGATCCACGGGATTGCTTATATCCCGGGACAAGTTCACTGGGTCTGTTCGGTACGCCTCCCATATCCTGGGATTTTACCTTCCAATCCATTCACCTAATGGATAGAATCAAATTTAAGGTAATGAAGGCAATGTCAGTGGATTGTCTTAAGATCCATGGGATGGCTTATATCCCGGGACAAGTTCACCAGACCTGTTTGGCTTGTCATGCCTATCCAAGGTTATTCCCGATCCCATCCCTCCTAATACCGTGGGATCTGCCTGGCCAAACAGGCCCTTAGGATCTTCCCAAGTGGTGAGGTTAGGGAGCCATCCATCCACGGTCGGACCAATCAGGTCATCAATTTTGATCTACAACTCTTCATCGAATGAAAACTTTGGACTTTTGCTTTTGTAGACCGTTGTTGACTTTCGGGTAGATGGTGAGAAACTGGCGAGATGATCCAAAGCTCCAACGGTGCTGCCATCGGCATATGATACATTTCGCAGGTGGTCTATCAATTCAACGGTCCATATTCAATATATATATGAAGTTTGATAGGGTAAGCCCCATCGCATTGAAACTCCTCTCAATTCTCTCAACCTTCCCGTTTATAAATAAATAAATAAAAGGTAAGACATTCCTACAATAAATATTTTATATTCAAGAAATTCACCCAAAAAAATATTGGAAAGTTATTTGAAAATATATGACAAGTGAAGGGTAACCCCTACGCATGCACGGAAAAGCAAAGACTGGTTGGGGATCCCCGATTTCAACCCCACTCCTAACTTTGTTGCCTTCTGTGGTAAAATTCCTTTTTTAAGGGTTGGTTTTTGCAGTTGGGCAGAGCCTCAGCCAGTCAGAGATCTTCAAAGCCTTTGGAGAAGAGAGCTCACCCGGACAGGCGTTGGGCCCGAATTTATAGGTGAAAACCGTCGGCTAACAGTTGGCTAAAAGTGAACACTTAGCAAAAAAATTTCATATAAAATCTCTCTGAAGGCATCTAAATTTTCGACCGGTGTTGAGGGGGTATCAGGTCTTCGTTGGCTAATGGCTAATTTATTGTCCACGTGGCACTATAAAATAGGTCATTAACACATGTAGGAGTGAAAAATGATAGCATGATGATGACATCACCATTAACTGTTCACTAACACGTGGTTTTATTTTGCCAATCTGGTCCGTTGGTTGTGTCCAATAGGTATCGGGAACCCTAAATATGTGATACATTTGGATTTACAATGTTTTATGTGTTAGACAAGGACAATTTTAATGTACTAATTAGGGTTTCCAGAGTGCCTGGACGTTCAACTAGGAAATGATTTGTCATGTTCTAGATCTGTTGATCAAGTTCATCGATTGTTCCCGCGATGTGCCAAGAGCCATATTCACTTAATTGATTAGATTATGAATGGTCCTTGAAATTTTCCAGAGATGATTTTATCAAAGCTCGACTAATGTCAAAATAGTAGTTTAATCTCATCTAGGATCGGGTGTGTACAATAGGCCCATTGATTTTGGACTTATTCATAACATGTGAGATTATTAGAAGCCCAAGAGAGCAACGACCACATGAATCTTAAGCAAGAAAATGGAAGATGGGTTAACTATCTTAACCTACTTCTAATGTGGGTTTGAGCCAAGTTAAATTGGTGGCAAGTTGTGCTTTGCTATAAAATGTCATTCTACTAAGTAGGTGGGCCAGGGATTTGGTTGAACTTTTCCAGGCCCAATTTCTCATATAGCCCATATATGTGATCAATAGGCTACACTAGATGACTCAATTCTAGTTGACCTAAAAACCAACAAAAAAAAAAAAAGGTAATACGAGATAAATTCTAAATATAGACACAATGTATATAATGTTCGTAGTCATTAATTGTGTAAGGTTGGGCATACCTTTTGCCTTGCAAATTCCATTTTTAAACATGTTTTCAATTATATCAGGTTTGAGTTGTGTTGGTTAAGCCCGATCTGATTACAACAAAATAGGTTTGGGTCAAATCACGCAGGATTTGATTAATTATAAACGAGTCTACTTTAGCAACCAGATAAAAGATGTTGGGTAAGTTTGGGTTAGAGTTCTTGACCGTTTTAGTACAATAAATGGATTAGGCTTGGGCTTGATAAGGATAAATTCCTTTCAAAATTCTTAACCAGTTCTCAAGCTCATAAATTTCTACTTATTACATCCTTGCAATCGTGGAAGTCTAGCTCGTCGCCAAAGACTTTAATTAGGTTGTATAGTGTTCCACAACACGCCAACTACACAGTGAACTGATATCCAATATCCAGTCTCATCTACAAACGATAAATAGGAATAAATATAAATTAGAAACAGAATCAAAGCATTTAAATAAATCACAAGACAAGATATATATGGAAAAATCTCAAACTAGGGTAAAAAACTACGGATGCAAACTTTCACTACGAAGAATAATAAAGATTACAAGGCAAAATACTAATCTCTCATTTGGAAGTACAGAGAAAACCCTTTGTCCACACTGTAGAATTATTTCTCAATATCCCAATATACCCTAAAAAAGCCCTAGGGACACTTATATATAGTTTAGGCAACTTCCCTCTCGTACCCTTGCGAAGGCCGACTCAAAAAACCGCAGTCCGCATCAAATTCGGAACGAATCTGCATAACCACGACCGGTCGAGCGAACCCCACGACCAGTCGAGCATGGGCCACAATCAGTCGATCGAGCACCTTGGAACTAAAAATTTGATGCTCGCTGGACTTTGAGTAGAGCCAGTCCACGACTAATCGAGCAGGGGCCACGACCGGTCGTGCGGCCCCCAGATGTTGACTCCACATCTCAACAATCTCCCACTTAGAGACACATCGCCATAAACCTTCATCTTCTACATCCGGAGTGCATCACCTCCCCGTCTTCAAGCTTGAAGACCAATCAAAGCTGAACAGAGCTTCAACTTGTCCCGTGTGACCGTCTTGGTCAGCTGATATTTTATTTAAACCAATCTCATTTAAATGATTTTAACTCGCAAGTATACGAATCAAATGTAGATATGGTACGTATTACGAGATCATTCCTACGAGGACTGGTTGTCATAATTTGAAATTTAAGACTCTTCTTAACTAATACAATAAATATTTTAGCAAGTGGTTAAGAAAAATAATATAAAAAGATAACTAAGAGCAATGAGTAAAATCTAATCAAAGAGAGCACTAGGACTTTTGAATCCACCCTTAATTATTCTGACTCTTGTTTTACCTATTGATTCACCCTAATTCAGATTAATATCAAAATAAATAAAGCACACTCTATGTCCTTGGTCAAGCACACAGAATGTATAATCCCTTGAAGCATATGGATCACATCTTTCCATCCATGGTCAGGCATTGAGAGATGTAGATTCTTGTTTCTTTCTCTTTAGGAAACCTATTCATGGTCAGACACAAGCACCTAGATAAGATTTCAAACAATATCCACATCTAGACTTTGTTTAAGCTCATAGAATGGAGGAGCACGAAAATTTTAGTTAAGCATACTAGAAAAAGAAACAAATCAATCAGATTCAGATGAATTCAACATATAACAATAATTATTCAAATTAGGGGCTTCATCTCAGCCCTAGCTGAGAAGATTTAGCTATCCATAAAGTTAATTAAGAAAGAAAAAAAATAAATATGAAAAACAGGAACATCTCCCTTCTTCCTTCCTCTCTCTCTCTCTTCTTTCTTCTCTTTCCTTGGCTCTGGATCTCCTCTCCAAGCTCTGGATTTGCTCTCCTCACGTCTAAAACCCTCTTTTATAGCTGCTGGAGGCGGTGGAAGGCTAGAGTCGATCGTGCAGCTATCGCAGCAGAATTTGCATCACCTTTTCCGAAACTACCTTCTGGGCTTCATAAGTCCCTTGTTCTTGGCACTTTATCCATAAAATCAACATCTCCTGGGACGTTTTTAGCTAGTCTATACGATGGACGGATCAGATCTTCCATCTGATCAAAGATGGTGGGCCACAACCGCTGCAAAAGCCGCTTCTCACGCTGACGTAATCAGTGGGCCCAACATAAGTGTTTTCGAGGAATTCCACCCCATCCATTAGATCCAAGGCGAAATTTCGATCAAAGATGGATAGTTTTGAATGTCCATTGACACGGCCCAAAGAAGAAATTACGATAAAATTAATTTTGCACGTACTAGGGCAGTCCACTTATGGACTCTGTATGTCACATGTGTGCTTACATGGAAACAAAAAATTAGCATGGGTTTGAATGGTTTTTCCCCCTCTACAAGATGAACAAATTGGATCGGCTGTACGGGTGATGTAGGTGGCACACCGACATCTGTAAAACTAGTCGCTTGTCGGTTACGCAGCCAGCGAAAAAAAGAAATTTCTTTTTCAAAAGTCGGTCGCGGGTGCAGTGCTGGCCGCCTTAAGTTTATTTGGTGTGGCGCTGGCATGTAGTGTACATGATGTATACGCACCACATACAGGGCCCACCTTGATGTTTAGGAGAAATCTACACCATTCATCCTTTTTTCTCATATTATTTAAACCGTCAATACCAAGTTGAGGCAGTTCCAGATGTCAGGTGGGCCCATAATCAACGGTTTATGAGCTGATCTGGCCGTTAGGCCACTTCCCGAGATATTCAAAGGCTGAAATTTAATATGTACGGTTAATTTATGGCCTCCACACAGATATCCAAAGGCTGATCTGCGAAAGCTCGCTTACATGCAGTTGGGGACTTCTTTCGCCTTTATTTGAGTAGCCCATTGCAAAAAATTTTCACACAAGGTTTCAAAGAATTTTCACACTTCGACATCACTTTTGGTCATGAATGACCCTCCACTGATGGCATCAACCATGCGACAGTTTTGGGGTGTCAAACCATCATAGAAGTATTGAACTTGTTGTCACTTCTCAAAACCATAGTGTGGACATTTTAGAAGTAAGTCCTTCTATCTTTCCCAACATTCATGAAAGTATTCACCCTCTTTTTGCGTAAAATTAGTTATTTCCCTACGGAGAGCATTAGTTTTATGAACAGGGAAGAACTTGTTTAAGAACTTCTTAGACAGTTGGTCCCATGTAGTGATCGTCCCAACTCCTAGAGAATTCAACCATGCTTTTGCCTTATCCTTCAAAGAAAAAGGAAAAAGGCGTAAATAGATTGAATCATCTGAGAAGTTTCGAAACCTAAAGATAGAGCAAATGTCTAAGAATTCTTTTACATGATGATATGGATCCTCTTTGTCTAAACCATAGAAAGACGGTAACAACTGTATTACCCCAGGCTTAAGTTCCTAATTTGAATAATTCATGACTCAGTCAATGTTTACAACTTATAATCATGGGTTAACAATTCAAACTTAACTGTGAAATCTAACAGACAACTGAATCTAAGAGTCATAAATTACCACATTCTGTATCTTGTAATTTTAAAATCACAATTATCCTTTAAATTCACAAGAAATTTCAGAAAAATTTAAAAATTTTCACAATTTTTGCTTAAGACCAAGAAAATACTGATTAGGTTACCTAATCTCTCACCCCCAACTTAAAATCTACATTATCTTCAATGTAAAAGATATAAGCATGCAATGCACATGGGACAATGAAAGTAAAAGAAGAGTGATGGAGAAATAGTATCTGAATGAAAGAATCAAGAGGCTTTCCAAAGATATCAACGTAAAAGCGAGTCAGCACAAGAGAGAAATCAATAAAAGTAAAATAACAAAAATAAAATCACAAAAAGAAAATCTTACTTTTACCACTTTCACAGGTGCTTTCGATTGCATTTAGCGCATGCAATAAGCCTTTAAACCCCTATGTTGCCCCTAGTGGACGAGTTATACGTAGTCTCGTGAGGGTTTGCAATAATGTTACCCACAAACATTAAACTAACCAACTAGGAAAATGAAATGAAATAAAAGGCCGGGTTGCCTCCCAGGAGGGCTAAGTTTAATATCTTCAGCCAGACAAGCAATGAAAGCAATCATGGACCATCGGCCAGTATCTTGGTAAATTTCTCAGAAAGTTTTTCAACAAGATTATCTAAAAGCCTGTTTTGCAGTAGGCTTGGATGTACTGGAGTGTTAATAACCAGAGAAATTGAGGGACCTCAGCATAAAGTATTTTTTTTATTGTCTGAAATGTCCAAAGTATATATGTAACACCCCGAATTTTTTTCAACCTGAGATTAGACGTCCTTAGGTAATGGGTCAACCAAAACACCTTGGTAACCGCTTAGAACCCAATTCCATAGCTAAAGAAATCACTTAGAATTAATTCCTTTAGAAACTAAGCGTAAGTTAGCTAGCGCTACGCTGGAGTAGCTACGAAATTGTCCCTGATCGCTTTAAATACGTTATACAAGATCCAAAACTTGTAGAATCAATGGTGCTATAATACCCTGAAACCTAGGATCAAACTCTAAACCGGTTTGTTCTCGGAAATCCTTTGAAACTTTGTATTGGATCTAGACCATTCGTCGAAAGTCTGATATCTACCATCTTAGACCGTTATGACCGCTTAGCTGGACTTGACAATCGTTTCGAAAATCAAGCCCAACTGACGTTCAGAGGCTATTTCATTGAGCCTGGAGTGAAGAGAGTGAGAAAAGGGTTAGATTTGGAAATTTTAATTCAAATCTGGCACGCGACTTGGCGCGTTATTATTAAACATTCTGACCGTCAGAATTCAGCCAAATTACACCCTCGGATCAGGAAAAATTTCTCTTTTATATCACGAGACTTGTAGACCTGATTTAGGTGCGATGACCTCTGATCTGAAACTGGACCGCCACGTGCGATCTACGAACTCTGCCGGACTGAAAACTGGGTGTGAGCAGGATCCAGTGATCATGAGCTTAAGTCCGACCGCGTTCGACCAGGGGACCTCCCGAAATGCTCTTTTGGACCAGAACAGCCCCGATTTGGTTATACCTCAAGTGAACTTTGTTCCCAAGCCTAATTTGGAAAGGTTTTAGGCTATAAAAGGGCTTTAAACCCTCACATATCTCACCCATCCGAATGTGCTAGAAACCCTAGCTAGAGAGAGAGAAAAAGTGAGAGATTGTGAGAGAGTGTGGGAGTGATCTTCCTACCACCTGCACTATCTGTTGCACGTGCTTAAGCAATGTATCCCAATCACTTTGCCAGTGATTCCAACGCATTTCTAGGTAAGAAAAACCCTAAACACTTGCTGATTTAGCATTCCGTCGATTCAAATAGCAAAGTAGCTTATATAACTTGTGTATTAGGTCGCCTGTACGCCGTTGACGAAGCGTATACGCTCCGTTTGAAACGATACACATCTAAAGTGAAAGGTGAGGATTTTAGACGCTTTGATTGACTGATTTCAAAGCTTTCAATGTCATTTAATAGTAGATTATCGACGGCAACATCGTTTGACATGTACAACATGTTGTCCGTTTTTTGTTTCGTAAACGTACGGTAAATATGAGATTTAGGGTATTTTAGTCATTTGTAGGAAATACTGCTTACGTCCATATTTTGATAAAATGTTTGCCATGGCTATTTATCGTGTTAGAATATTAGGAATGTGTGCATGATTGGTTTGGCGAAGAGATTCGCCCTTAAGCGCACTTTGAGTCGACATACGCTATGTAGACTAAAGTGTGTAGTCTAAGTGTTTGTATAAATGTTTGTATTAGTATGTATTGAGTAAATGGTGTTGTGTAAGAGTTTTGAGATTGAATTCTCAAGTAATATGCTGATGTAAATGATTTCCATCATGTTGGATATATGTATTGATTTCATTATATACATGAAATGCATGTGTGGGATGATTTGTTTAAGTTGTATGTTATAACATGTGTCAACATGCTTACAATATTGTACTTCATTTCTGTTACTCACTTATGCTTATTGATGTTGATGCACTAATGCTTAGGGCTATGACCTAGTCCAGGCAGTCGATAATGGATCGAATTCGTGGTTGGTTTCTAGGTACCACAAAGGATGCGTCGATGAACGCGAGTCGTGTTTTGGGTTGGTGGCAGTGGTTAGACCACACGAAGTGTTTCATGCACTTCATGTTGTTCATCTTGAGATGTGCTCGTACTAGTCGAGCCCGTCAAGTAACCCGACTGGCCATTGTATGTTCACCATGTATGAGTCATAACTGCTCGAACCTAGGGTACTGAACTTACCATTGGAAACCCTGTTAACCATGATACCTTGATCCATAAAGACTCATGAGTCTGGCATGGTGGTATGGGACACCATGGTCGAGCTGTGGACCTACGCTGGGGCCACAAACCTCCCCGTAGTGACCAGTGAGTAGAGCTGGGCATCGGATCGAGTCGGATCGGATTTGGTCCAACTCGACCAGGTTTGAAAATTGTAGGTCTCGACCCGAACTCGATCCGATTCTGAACGGATCCAGGTGATTTAACTCGAACAAAACCGTACTCCCGTTGGTCTGAATCGATCCGAGTCCGACTCGGTCAGAAAAACCGAGTCAGATCGGATTGAGTAAGGTTCGGATAAAAACTGATGAACGGCGTGGATAAACCAAAAAGTGTCCAAGATGGGCCCCACATAACTTACTAAATAGAAAAAACAGACAGCTTCTTGTGGAAGCTTTACACCAAAGATATCTTACACCACAGGTAGCTTGTTGAATAAGCTTTATAAAGACAGCTTGCTGAAGAAGCTTTGTAAAGGTAGCTTCGTAAAGAAGCTTTGTAACTCCCAAGGCTAGTGGTCGGTGTTTTGTGAGGCCCATTATGATGTATGTGTGTCATCCATGCCGTCCATCTACTTTTATATATCATTCTATGATAGGTAAAAAAATTTGAAGTATATCTCAATCTTAAGTGGACCACATTAAAGGAAACAGTGTTGAATGAATTTTGACCATTAAAAACGTTTTGGGGGCAAAAAATGTTTTAGATCAAATTTATATTTATTATTTCCCTTCATCTGGGTCTTTATGACAAAATCAACCGATTGGATTTCAAATAAACAGTACAGTGGGCCTTCGGAGGATTTTAATGGCGAATATCCATTCATTATTGTTTTTCTGTGGTGTGGCCCACTTAAGATTTATATCCCTATAATTTTTTCTATAAAGCTCTTAAATGATCCGTAAAAATGGATGAACGGAATGGATGAAACACGTACATCATGGTGGAGCCCACAGACCACCGGCCATCAGCAACGGGGCTGGTGTCAGAGGAGTAGCCGATTCGTCTCCCCCTGTCTGTAGCTAGCATAGGTACGTGTCGATGCGAAAACGAGCACCGACGCTCCTCGAGCTCCGAGTTGTACGAACGGTTCAAAGGAGATGCCCCACAGTGACGTATTTACTAAATCTACACCGTTCATCTATTTTTAGAGATAATTTTAGAGCATCATCCAAAAAATCAATCATATCCAAAGATCATCTGGACCACACCTTAAATAACAGCGGAGATAATGATTTTCACTGTTAAAAAATTTGTAAGGCCCACCATAACGTTTATTTTACATCCAATCTGTTCATAAGGTTACAGGTATATGAAAAAATATATTTCATAAGGTCACAAGTATGTGATTAGAGTAAAAACAAATTTCATATTGATCCAAAACGTCTGTAACCCTAAAACGGGTTTCAATGGTAGACGTTCAATCTCCCTCTAGTTTTTGTAGTGTGGTCTAGTTGATGGTTAGATCTATCTTATTTTTTGTCTCAAGCCTTAAAATGAGCTCGCCAACTGGATGGACGGTTTGGATATAACACATACCTCATGATCAGACCCACAAAACTTGTTGACGTTACCTGAGTGACTACCATCTGCTTCCTACACCGACTCACTCTCGCCCTCTTTCCCTCTTTCTCTTTTCCGTATACAAGTATTCATTCCTTACTATATCTCTCTCCAGCGTATAAATCCAAGTTTCAAAGCCTTTTTCTCACCTTCTTCTTCAACCGAAATAGAGAAGCAGGCATGGAAAGAGGATAACAGATATAGAAAGATGGAAAGAGTTAGAGAGATAGGGATGGCCTCAAGTGTACATTCGGCGGGATTTTTTGGCGCCGAACATGAAGCTTCGGCGGTAAAAGTAAAAAGAAAAAAATAAAATATATACATATATATATATATACACATATACATATATAAACTAATATATGCAGTTCGGATCAGGTCGGTTCGAATCGGATCCAAACGGATCGGGTTCCGGATCTGGTCGGTTCGGAATAGGGCCTATCCGGATTCGACCCGAAAATAGTTCAGATCTAGATTACGCTGCCCGATCCTGACCTATCCTGACCATCGGTTCTGTTCAAATCGGATCAGATCGGGTCTGATCGGGCCGGATCTACCGGTTCGGGTATGAAATGCCCAGCTCTACCAGTGAGCACCCTACTCTGAGCAGATTATGGTGGTATGAGACACTATATTCTTGCTGTTGGCCTACATTGATAAGGTGATGGGAGAGTGGAGCAACAGCCCTGGCAGCCCTTTGTAGTGACCTTGAGTTTATCCTGACACCGCATGGGAGCGACGAGTCCTGATGCAGTCTTTAGGATAATTAGGCCTGTATTGATAAGGTGATGGGGGAGCGGTGCAACGAGTGCGAGCAACAGCCCTGACAGCCCTTGCAGCGACCTACAAATATAACATCGTATGAGATTACTAGGAGTGACGACCCTAGACAGGATCTATGTTGGGATTGAGATAAGCAAAGTACCTTAGTTTCCTAATATTGCTGTATGAAAAGGACTAATAATAACTCGGTAATCATATCAACATCACATTGCATGTGTCTGGAAGATGTGGAGCACTGAGCGGTACGCAAGCATGCCGCGGACGCAGATGGTGCCGTATGAGGGAGAATGTCAATGAGGGCATCCGTCATGTCATGTCATATTGCATTAACAACAGTATCTAGGAATGTTTGATTAATTGTTTTACTATTATCGCATGATTGATTTGAGAACATGCTAATCTTTGCTCTATGATTCCACTGAGTTAATTACTCACTCCCACGTTATGGGACGGTGTTGCGCACACCAAACAATTCCTATTTTAATTACAGATGATGGCGATGCTTACGAAGCAGAGCCGGACTTGATGATGATGAGGAGAATCCCTCCTATATGCAGGTTCTGATTGACGGGGTTACAGGGTTACTAATTAGATGTCAATATACTTTGTATTTTACCTTTTTCTTACACACCCATGTATATTCTTTTTATCATTTTTGGAGTATACATGTATATGTTTAACTTGGTAACATGTTCACACTCTGGAGTCCCACAACAGTTCATATACTTTATATATCTATTACATTCTTCCGCTTGCTAATTTAATTGTCTCTGGAGTATGATATATTGTTTTGGTCTAATCCCACTCATGTTTTCTGCACTAATATAAACAACATTCATCCATCATTAAAAATGTTGCATAAATGATATTCTAGAACTCAGGAGTGGAGTTTTTGCTCGACCCCCGATTTTCGGGATGTTACAATATATGTTTCATTTGTGGCAAAAAAAATTTTAAAGTTAGTACACTATGATGAATCAGAGACTACAAGTAGATGAAATTCAGAAAATTTTGTAGTAGGTAGTGTAGTCTCAACAAACGTCGATGTTTCACTCTGTAGTTCAATTTTCAACTCTTCTTCATTTAATGGTAAACATTCAGGATCTGGGGAAGGAGGTACTTCAGAATATGGGTTCTCTCGATTCATGACAACTGTCGAGGTATTATTTTGCAAGGCATTCACTATTTCTTGTAACAGGGGATCGTTTGAATCTATAAAATGAGTTAAGCAAGTCTTAAGAGTGTCTTCAAAAGATTTAAGGAAAGAGTCAAGCACTAGACTCTCAATCATGTTCACTTCAAATATGTCACGCCCCAAACCCAAAAATCAAATTCACATGAATCCCGATTACCGAATCCGGTGCCGACAGCCTCCGTAGTGCCCCATTCTCGGCTCTTGACAATCAAATGCCAGATTTCGATCCTGGGATCCTACAAGGAGGATTTTCAGAATGAATTTTTTTTGTAATGTAATGGAGCATAACCGCAAGCATAACCAAGTCACAAAACAACATCACCACATATCCACTATATCAAGAACTTTAAGTACAATGAGGAAAGGAAAATACAAGGTGATCAAAAGAAACTCCAAAAGGTCCTGGTATGCGCTCATGTCTCAGCGCTGCTGCCGTCCAACGCTACGTGCACGCAACTATCGTGCATAAGCTTACAAAAGCTTAGAGGATGGTGTAAGTGTGTGCGTAAGGCAAACGCCAAGTGTGCAGTATCAGAACAATGCGGAAGTATGTGGTAAGTCCATAGAATCAACCATGTCAAAGCTATGCGATGAGATATGAATATCATCGGCCACACCGATACAATGTAAGGCCTATATAGCCGAATGTCATATGCGAAATGCAATCCAAGAAAGTCGGTACTCCTCAAGTACGTATATCAGTATAGTTCCTCTCTGGATATCACCTGGGTCTAATACACTTCGCAGTGACTGCCACCTCCCTAGCTGCGCAGTCAAGCAAGCGGAAAAGACCTCACTATCCGCCTGACCAGTAGTCTGCCAATACCTACCCGGCTCGTCGATAGCGGACTCATTTCCGAGATGGTCAAACTCAGCCTAGCTTATAGCCCCCTCACTCAGGCGGATAAGGCCACACCCCCTCCCAACAAACCACGACACACTGGGAGACACGACTTACTGGTATTCGGCACTCGGGCGCTCATGTATCCACTCAGTCTAGACGTTGGAGCATCTCCTGATACCAAAAAGTTTCTAGAACTTTCACCCAAAGACATCCTAAGTGCCCACAGTGCTAGAATAAGTATTTTCGGTATCCAATACGGCCATCCACGATATACCTATGGAGCCACGGCCCTGATGTCGCTAGGGCGTGCAGTGATCAAGTCACACATATGAGAGGTGCATGAATCACGCGGTCAAATCATGCAAAAATCCAGCGCGTACTGCGCGATCATGTGGGGCACTCCGTCTCATAACGGGTCCCATAGGTGGTCTGCCCAATGGCATATGCTATGATCAATCACTACTCAAATTAAGCATACATATAATGCGTATGGGCATGAGTCATGGGATTATACTAAGCATTTTATAAAGCGATGAATAGTAATGAGTATGGGTCTGTCAATGGGCCCTAAGGAGAGTTACATTGAGGACATTTAACCAACATTGTACATACAATGTGAACGTCAAACCAACATTGTTCCCTAGGCACGACCTGCCATAAATATCATTTCATGAACCATGAGAAACGTACATTGCAATGGACCCTAAGGACATCCGTTGGGCCTCGATCCATGGGCCATAGATACATCAAATGAGCCGAATTACATGAGCCTTACATTCATCAAATGGCTGCATTAATGGGCCTCACCAATGAGCCTTATGTACATTGCAATGCTTCATGACCCATGGGCCATGAAACACATCAAAGTGGGCCTTACAACTTGGGCCTTAACTATATCAGATGAGCCTACACTCATGAGTTTTAAACATACTAAATGGGTCACTCCATTTGCGTCCCATGTACATCAAATGGGCTTAATCCCATGGGCTTTATATGTATCAAATAGGCTTAGTCCCATGGGCTTAGATGTGCACCAAGGTGGGCCTAAATGAATGACCATAAATGGATCAACATGGGCCCTATATACATACCAAAGTGGGCCCATTTGAACCATAGATCTGGCTCATTTTCTTTTGGCTCATGTCATTAGATGAGCTCTCAAAATAGGTGGACCGTTTGGATGCTGCTCATCCATCATAGTGGAGGCCCACATGAAGGCCCACCAATGCACATATATACATATATAGTATATATAATATATATATAACATTATATATAATATAATATATATATATATATATATACACATCCACACACAAGTGGACAGAGTGGATAGAACATATAAATCAATGGCGGATCCCACTGTCCAAACAGTGGACGGTTTGGATAGAACACATGCACCGCTGTGGGCTGCACCGTCAGCCCGGACGGTGTGGCAAAAACACATATAGGTGGGTTCCACCGTCCGTTGGACAGTGTGATAAAACACATGCATCGCTGTGGGTCCCGTGTGGGGCTCACCATAATGTTTATAACCCATCCAACCCGTTGATAAGGTCACAGAGTCCAGGGTGAGGATGAAAAACAAATTTCAGCTTGATCCAAAATTTCTGTGGACCCCAAAAGGGTTTCAATGGTAGAATTCAATCACACTGTTTCTGGTGGTGTGGGCCACCTGAAATCTGGACCAAGTTGATTTTTGGGTGGGACCAGCTTAAGGAGGGGGCCCACCATATGAACGGGCTAGATGGAACGCAAACATCAAGGTGGGGCCCACGGCTGGAGCCGTGGGTCTGCCTCTGAACGCCCGCCATCCACTGGACGACTTAAAAAAAATACATACATCGTAAGCCCACGTGAGGGGCACGTACATCACTGTGGGCTCCACATGAGGGCCCACCATAATAGTTACTGACCATCCAACCTTTTAGTAAGGTCACAGAGACCTGGGTGAGAGAAAAAAATAAATTCCGGCTTGATCCAAAACTTCTATGGGCCCCAAAGCATTTCAAGGGCAGACGGTTAATCAACACTGTTTCTTATGGTGTGGGCCACCTGAACCTCGGATGAAGCCAAGTTTTTGTGTGGCCCCCTGCCCTGAGGGGGGGCCAAGGGATGGACGGTGTGGATTTCTAACATACATCATTGTGGGGCCCACGGTTGGGACCGTGGGTCCCTGCCTCTCTACCCGCACGTCAGCCGCAGGCAGCGCTGCCTGCGCCTCTGGCAGCAGCAGCGCTGCTTCGTTTTGTTTTTTTTTTTAAAAAAAAAAAACCAGAATTTCTGCGGTTTTTCAGGTGTGGGGCCCACGTGTGATGGATCCACTCCAGCTATTGGATTTCATGGCTCAATACAAACCAAACGAGTCTAATATACGGTATTTTTTTGACTCAAGGTGGGCCCTAGCCAACTTTTAATGGTAAAAATGATGTTTGCTATACTATGGCCCGCCTGAATATCGGATCGACACCATTTTTCGGCTCAACGCCTAAAATGAGTCGGGAAAGACGATGGACGGCTTGGATTGAATACAAACATCAAGGTGGGTCCTATACAAGTGGCCCACCTCCAATGCCTTGAAAAGGCTAAAATGAGTGTTTTTCTTTAAACGTCCAGGGAGTCCCTGGACTCTCTCTCTTTCTTTTTTTTTTTTTTGCTTGGACGTGCAAAGCCTTTAAGGTGGGCACTTCATAGGTGGACCACCACATGGTGAGGTGGTGTGGTCACAATACATATGTAAAATGGCCCCACCCTTAGATGGTTTGGATTCCAATACATACTCCATTGTGGGGTCCATCCATGTGGGCCATAAGGCCATATCACCATACAAAAACATAACAAAAGGAAAAGGGAGAGAGATTGAGTGACACACGTGCATGGAGGGCTCCGCCACTATGAGCCCTCCCTTCCATACATCCAATCATACATCAAACGGGTCCCATTGCATGTGGGCCCGTCAAATCAAGAATCAACGATGGAGATCCCCTCTCCACCAAAAATGAAAGGTCTAGATGACCTCATTCAACTAAAAAAGTAAACGTCATGATGGGATCCATGGAGATTGGCCCCCATCATGAAACGATTTCGATGATCAAGATGGGTCATCGGCCACATCTTAGGGTCCCAAGTGAGATCCACACCATTGATCGGTGGGCCTCACTAAGCCCATCATAAAAACATAAAAAGTAGGCTAAAGAAACACCCACCACTTGATCTTCTTGGTCCGTCGAGATGCCGGTTTCCTAAAGCTTTACTTTGATGGTGGAGATGAGAGATGGATGGTTAGGATGATGGGTTTTTGGGAGTGGGAAGTAGGCCACTAAAATCACTTCTTTCTCATGGAAGAGAGCTTGGACGTGAGCTCTCTCTTCCTTGCTTGGAGTTGTGTTGAAAAATGAGATAGAGAGGTGAGATGTAAGAGGGATGTGAGTGATGGATGTGAGTGATGTGGTACTTGACAAGTATGGATGGTGTAAGAGAGAGGGTGAGAAAGAGTTGACTTTAAGGGTTGCTTAGGAATGGGGTGAAAGGTGATGTGTACTTGACATAAAGTGATTGATAGATGATTATTGATGTGATTGATGGGACACATTGTAGAGATTCTCTTAAGAATGTAAACGTGCGGCGTTTTCTCGAAATAAACGCTGACCCACATCTCTTAGTCAGGGTATCGGATCGGACAGTGAGTCACGGCGTTGGAACCGCAGCGACGGTGCGGTCGCAATGATACAAGTCTCGGATTAAGCCGGCTCAAATGAATAGGATACGACTTACGGTCGTGCGCAACGTCAACTACAGGTCGCGGATTGTCGAAATTTGACGAGAAGGATCTCAGAAAGCGACGGAACAGTACGGATTATGATACGGGTCTTACAAAATATATCATCTGAGTCTGACGATTGTTGTCCGGCATTGAAAACAATGATTTTAAGCTTCATATTACCGAAAGAAAACTTCATAACTCCATTCCTGCAATCTATGATAGCATTGGATGTGGCTAAGAATAGACGTCTGTTGAGGGTCAAATATTACATATCAGACCCCAATTATTACTCAAATTTACGAGCACGATACTATTTAATGGTCCGATTTAATCGCGCTTGTGATGCAGGGCGTAATTACGAGCATGAACTAAAAAAGGGTGCTTAAAGCATGGTTTTAACGCTCTGATGATACCAAAGGTAAGGGACAGACTCAGGAGAACCAAGATCGAAAAATTTACACTCCAAAGACCTGAGGAAATCAAGCTGTTCACATTAAAAAGGCCCAAAAATTGTCCAAAAATACAAGATCACAGGGTTTTCGCTATCTGATTGAATCAAAACTTTATACATATGATGGGGGCCATAAATTAATCGTACACGTCAAAAATCAGCCATTGGATCGCTCTAAAAGTGGCCCAACGGATAGATCAGCCCCTTAAATCTTTAAGTGGGGCCCACCTGATATGTGGATATGCTTGAATTTTGGTCCCAACCCCTTAAAAAGGGTGACAAAATGAATGGACAGAGAAGATTTTGCAGATACATCACAAAGTACCCCACATGTACATTACATGTACATGGTGTATACGTGCACTGGATGTGCACTGGACGGTCAGCCCGGTCAAACACAGGGCTGACCGTCCCTTCTCCCTCACACGTCCAGCAACGGACATTTCTTGATTAGGTTTCAATTGTGGGCCCCAACTATCATATATTTTAATGATCTGAGCCGTCCATTATGTGTAATGGGAGGGTATTAACCTCACCAATGTAGCCTTTTGAGACCATGTAAGCCATTGTAAAATCATAGTCGTTAAACGTCAGATGGACGACAGAGTGGATAAGTTCGAGGGCCACACCAATTTCACTAGAAAAATACTCCTTCCCCACTGGTTTTTCTCCAGGATTTCAATGGTCGGGATGGATTTCTCCATAGACATCAAGGTGGGGCCCACCGATTGCAACAGAGCCGTTGTGAAAACTATGTTCAGCAATAGAGCCTGCGGACAATTTTATTGGGCCACTACAGTACTTCATCGGTCGGATCTGGACCATTCATTAGACCTACGTGGCCCCTTTTACCATTGCCTAGGTGGAAGTTTTTGAATTGCCAGTGAAGATCGGGTTTTTATTGTCCAAACGGATGATGGATGGTGAACTGAATCGGTAGGAAGCCCACGTCAGCAGCAATTCAAAACCACCTCTCCTCACTATAATTTTGAAACGCATCTAATAGACGACTTGGATTTGTCCGTCGAAATCAACAATGGCCCCCACCAATTGCCAGCATAAGAGGAAGTCGTGCGAGCTCTGCTTCTGCGAATGGAACTGGCGCTCTAGGTGGACCACCATTGCTGCGAATGGGAGTAATTTGAACTGTTTATCCGGTCCATCACTCGATTCAGATCAATAATACAAGATTCAGCTATCCCCATGCAAGTCAGATCAGCAATTATCCACACGTTCTCTGTTGCGTTAAGAGAATCCAAACAGAGCATGGAGTTGTTGCGTAAGGAGTCCAAATCCTTGGTTACTACGTAAACCGACTCCAGCACCGAATCTCCTTCATTTTGTCTATAAAAGGGAGAGAGCTAGGACGTGTTGGGGGCATTGAGCCAAGAGCTGGGATGATCTATCCACGACTGAGAAGGAGACGCCAGGAGAGAGAGAAAGGGAGAGTTTTTTATTTATTTTTATCATTATTATTATTATTATTTAGAGATTAGTCCAATCATGGTTGGCTAAACCTCTTAGTTAGGGCTAAGAGGTGAAGCGTGTAGTGTGATGGGGCGATTCTATTGCTTTGATTCATGTAGTTGAACTCTCTTTAATTCTAGTTTGATTATAAGGAATGCTTTCAGTTTTTTATGGTCTGTTGTAACTTAAATTACAATGGGTCTGCGATAGCTTTGAGTATTTTCTATGCATTATAGGGATTATGAATTTAGGAATCCATGTTGTTCACCATCGTCTCTTGGGTATGGTTGGATGACAAAACTCTTCCTAACATTCATACATCTCCCGGATTGGCTGTGGATTGGTTTAATTCTATTGTTTGCTTTGTTTTATGGGCATGGTTTTATGATGAAATCCATTCTAATTTACACCCGTCTGATCTCTTGAAAACTAGATTAAATGAAGTTCATAATTGATTTTCAGGTTATATTTTTCAACTGGATGAAGATGGGACTCTAAATCCAGTTGCATTCATGAATTGACCGTAGATCTCTCTGATCGCTACAAGTGGATCCTCTTAATCCCTAGTTTCCCTCTTCTGAATTTTTTAAGTTTTAGATAATTATTTCATAATTATTTCTTAAAATTTACCCGATTTAGATTACATCTTAGTATAGTTCTAGTTTTACTTATTCTCAGATAACGCACAGGTTCCAGTCCCTTGGGATTCGACCTCGGTCTTACCAAGTTTATTACTACATCAAAACCCTATACTTGAGGAGTGAACAACGTCCTAAGATAACCGGGATTTGACTAGTGAGATTATAGACAAGCTGAGTATCTAGGACAATGAAATCCACTGAAAAATAAAACTTATCAACTTGCATTAACACATCCTCAATAACACCACAGAGCACCTTGACAGATCTATTAGCTAGTTGTAGTATTATTTTAGTGGGTTTCAGCTCACCCAGTCCTAATTGCTCGTATACAGAATATGGCAACAAATTAATGCTCGCCCCTAAATCAAGCAATGCCTTCTCAATCTTATGATCTCCTATGACACAAGAAATGGTGGGAGCTCCTGGATCCCTAAATTTAGGAGGGGTGTTATGTTGAATCATAGAGCTGAGTTGCTCCACAAGGAAGACTTTTTTGTGAACATGCAGTTTACGCTTTTAAGTGCATAAATCTTTAAGAAATTTAGCGTAAGCAGGGACTTGTTTAATAGCATCAAGCAACGGAATGTTAATTTGTACTTGCTTAAACATCTCCAATATATCATTAAAGTTGTTTCATTTCTTAGCTGGTGCCAGACGTTGAGGAAAAGGTGCTTTAGGCACATAGGTTGGTACATGAGTAGTTTTTGGAGAGTTAAAGTGCTTTTGAACTTTTGATGCACTAGTATGTATCTCCGCTTCATTTTGATCTTCTGATTTGGAATTTGATTCTTCCCTAGGCATCTCTACTTTGTTCTCAATCTGTTTACCGGACCTAAGGGTAATGATTAATTTGGCTTGCTCATGATATTGTTATTGGTTTGACTTAGAATCAATCTCATATTGTCCTTTTGGATTTGTCACAGGTTGGCTAGGGAACTTGCCCTTCTCTCTCTCACTCAATATGGCAGTAAGTTGGCCCAACTGTACTTTCAGCTTGGCAATAGATTGCACATTTGCATGCAAGCTTTGCTGGTTAGCTAGTAAAGTTTGTTGGGTATCTTTTTGAAATTGAAGTGAACTCTGCATAAAAAGATTGAGTGTATCCTCAAGAGATGGTTTCCTATATTGTGGAGGTATTTGTTGATACTGTGGAAACTGCTGAGGTTGTTGACTGCTAAATTTTTGGTAAGGTTGCATAAGAGGATTTTCAGATGGTCCTCCTTGTTGTGGTCCTTTTGCCCAAGAAAAATTTGGATCTCTAGCCTACCCTGGGTTGTAGGTGTTTGAGTAAGGATCATTCACAGGTCTTCGAAAGGTGTTCATAGCCTGTACTTATTCAGAGAGAATTCTGGGAATGCTGCATCAGATGGACACAACTGCGTAGGATGGCCAGGACTAGAACATATGGCACATGACTCTATTTGAGCTGTATTTGGAGGTCCATTGTTAAACAATAAAGCATCAACTTTCTGTGTCAGGCTATCAATTTTAGCATAAAGATCTGGCGTGACTCCTTTCTCATATATACCACCTTTCTTTAGTAGTTGAGAACTTTTTTCACCTCTATTTAAGTAGTCCCATTATTGAAAATTTTCACACAAGGTTTAAAAGAAATGCCACGCTTCGACATCACTCTTGGTCATGAATGACCCTCCACTAGTGGCATCAACCATGCGACGATTTTGGAGTGTCAAACCGTCATAAAAGTATTAAACTTGTTGCCACTTCTCAAAACCATGGTGTGGACATTTAAGAAGTAAGTCCTTCCATCTTTCCCAACATTCATGAAAGTGTTCATCCTCTTTTTGCGTGAAATTAGTAATTTCTCTACGGAGAGCATTCGTTTTGTGAACAAGGAAGAACTTATTTAAAAACTTCTTAGACAGTTGGTCCCATGTAGTGATAGACCCAACTCCTAGAGAGTTCAACCATGCTTTCGCCTTATCCTTCAAAGAAAAAGGAAAAAGGCACAAACAGATTGAATCGTCTGAAAAGTTTTGAAACCTAAATGTCGAGCAAATGTCTAAAAACTCTTTCACATTATGATATGGGTCCTCTTTGTCTAAACCATACAAAGACGGTAACAACTGTATGACCCCTGGTTTAAGTTCAAAGTGTGCTGCTGTTGTGACTGGCAACACTATGCACGAAGGCGCATTAAATTGGACAGGTGCTGAATAATCTCTAAGTGCTTTAATTCCATTCTCATCTGCCATTTCGAATAGGATGTTTCTAAAGCTTCTACAAAAGGTTCTTTCTATTTCAGGATCAAAAGGCACTAGTTCTATGTTCAAAGATCTACGTCCTAGCATAAACTGAATTACTGCAATGTAGGAAAGAAAACTAAACTAAACTAAGATGCAACCTAAGAGAAATAAAACTAGAACTAAAAATTATGAAATTCTAAAAAATAAGATAAAACTATGTAAACAAGAATTAGAAGAAAGAACCTGAAAAAGGAGATGATTGATGTCTGAAGATTTGGGGAGCTCCTCTTTTTGAAGATAATCTTATTTAGCAGCTTCCTTTCTCAACTCCTGTAAATAAAATAAAAATAAAAATAAATTAAGTTTCCTAAAATAATGCTAGAAAAATCCTAAGCAATGGTTAGTTTCTAAAAAGGAAATTTCTAAAACTAGAAAATAGAAAGTTACTTGAAAGAAGAATCTCAATCTAGAATTAGAAAATAGAAAATTTCTAAAAAAAGAAAGAAAGCCTAGAATTAGAAAATTTCCTAAAAAATAAACCCTAATTCTAAAAATAAAAATTAGAAACAGTTGAGAATTTAGAAAGGGATTACCAAATTAGAAGTTCAAGTCAGGACCCCACAAAACAGAAAATAGGTTAGTTTCTAAAAAAACTTTAACCTAAAGTTAATAAAATCCTAAGGCTATGAATTATGATAAGAGAGAATCCTAAATCCAATTGCACTGAAACAGTCGCCGGCAATGGCCCCAAAAACTTGATGTTTTATTTAAACTAATCTGATTTAAATGATTTTAACTCGCAAGTATACGAATTAGATGTAGACATGGAACGAATTACAAGATCGTTCCCACGAGGACTGGTTGTCACAATTCGAAATTTAAAATTCTTCTTAACTAATCCAACTAATAATGTAGCGAATTATTTAGTAAACTAACACAAATCTATGAAGAGTAACCGAGAACAATGAGTAAAATCCAATCAAGGAGAAGACTAAGACTTTCGAATCCACCCCTAATTATCCTGACTCTTGTTTTACCTGTTGATTTACCCTAATTCAGATTAATATTAAAATAAATAAAGCACACTATGTCCTTGGTCAAGCACACAGAATGTGTAATCCCTTAAAGCATATGGATCACATCTTTTCATCCATGGTCAGGCACGGAGAGATGTAGATTCATATTTCTTCCTCTATAGGAAACCTGTTCATGGTCAAACACAAGCACCTAGATAAGATTCCAAACAACATCCACATCTAGACTTTGGTTAAGCTCATAGAATGGATAAGCACGAAAATTTTAGTTAAGCACACTAGAAAAAGAAACAAATCAATCAGATTCAGATAAATTCAACATATAACAAGAATTATTTAAATTAGGGGCTTCATCTCAGCCCTAATTGAAAAGATTTAGCTATCCATAAAGTTAATTAAGAAAGAAGAAAAAATAAATATGAAAAATAGGAACATCTCCCTTCTTCCTTCCTCTCTCTCTCTCTTTTCTTTCTTCTCTTTCCTTGGCTTTGGATCTCCTCTCCAAGCTATGAATTTGCTCTCTTCACGTCTAAAACCCTCTTTTATAGCTGCAGGAGGCGGTGGAAGGCTGGAGTCGATCGTGCAGCTGTCGCAGTAGAATTTGCATCACCTTTTTTTGCAGTCACCTTCTGGGCTTCATAAGTCCCTTATTCTTGGCACTTTATCCGTAAAATCAACATCTCCTGAGATCTTTTTGGTTAGTCTATACGATGGACGGATCAGATCTTCCATCTGATCAAAGATGGTGGGCCACAATCGCCGCAAAATTCGCTTCTCACGGACTTGTATAAGCCTACGCACGTCCTTCACTGACGTGATCAGTGAGCCCCACATAAGTGTTTTTGGGGAAATCCACCCCATCCATTAGATCCAAGGCGAAATTTCGATCAAAGATGGATAGTTTTGAATGTCCATTGGCATGGCCCTGAGAAGAAATTACGATAAAATTAATTTTGCACGTCCCAGGGCAGCCCACTTATGGATTCTGTATATCACATGTGTGCTTGCAAGGAAATAAAAAATCAACATGGGTTTGAATGGTTTTTCCCCCTCTATAAGATGGACGGATTGGATCGTCCGTATGGGTGATGTAGGTGGCCCACCGACGTCCGTAAAATCGGCCGCTCGTCGATTATGCAGCCAGCTAAAAAAAAGAAATTTCTTTTTTTAAAAGTCAATCGTGGGTGCAGTGCTGACCGCCTTAAGTTTATTTGGTGTGGCGCTGACGTGTAGTGTACATGATGTACACGCACCACATACAGGGCCAACCTTGATGTTTAGGAGAAATATGCACCGTTCATCCTTTTTCTCATATTATTTAAACCGCCAATACCAAGTTGAGGCAGTTCCATATGTCAGGTGGGCCCAGAATCAACGGTTTATGGGCTGATCTGGCCGTTGGGCCACTTTTCAAAATATCCAAAGGCTGAAATTTAATATGTACGGTTAATCTATGGCCTCCAGGTCATGTATAAAGTTTTGGACCAATCGGATGGTGGGAACCCTGTGATCTTGCATTCTGGCTGGTTTTCGGGCCCGTTTAATGCGAACGACTTAATTTTCTCGGATCCTTGGTGTGTAAATCTATCGATCTTGGTTCTCTGGAGTCTGTCCCTTGCTCTGGTGACTTCAGAGCGTCAAATCTCTGCTTTTAATATCATTTTTCAATCCATGCTCCTGATTTCATCCTATAATAAAAACACAATTAAAATATGGCATTAAGTATTATCATATATATGGAATCTGACAATAATCGGGGTATGATATACAATATTTGACCCTCATCGTCAGCATATCCATAGAATTCTTGCTTATATGAATCTTCTCTAGAGCAATTGATCCATCTTCCAGTAACGAACGTATGAAGTGATATCTGATAGCAATATACTTGGTCCTTGAATGAAAGGCTGAATTCTTAGCCAAGTGTATTGAACTCTGACTGTCACTGTACAACTTGCAATCTGCTTGCTTCTTACCCAACTCTTCCATGAAACCTTGCATCCACACAATCTCTTTGCACGCTTTTGTAATCTCAACATATTTGCTTCTATCGTACTGATAGATACTATCTTTTATAAATAAGAGACCCGACTGACTGCAACACTAACCAGAGTAAAGGCATAACCTATAGTGCTTCTTCTGCCGTCGATATCTCCTGCCTAATCTAAATCTACATAGCCTTGTAGCTTAATTTTCGATCCACCATAGTATAGCCCTATATCCTTAGTACCTACCAGGTATCTAAAAATCCACTTCACAGCTTCTCAATGTTCCTTCCCGGGGTTGTTTATGAACCTGTTAATAGCTCTCATTGCTTGAGCAATGTCTGGCCTCGTGCTCACCATAGCATACATGAGACTCCCAATAACTGACGCGTATGAGACTTTAGCCATGTAATCTCGTTCCTCCTGCGTCTTTGCACCTTTCTCCTTAGATAGTTTGAAGTGATTGGCTAATGGAGTGCTAACCGTCTTAGCACTTCTCATATTGAATCGATCAAGTACCTTGGCTATGTATTCTGTCAGTGACAAAATCAGTTTCTTATTTTCCTTGTCACGCTTTATCCTCATGCCTAGGATTTATTTTTACAACTCCTAAATACTTCATGGTATATTTTTTAAACAGTTATCTTTTGAGATCTGAGATATCCTTCATGCTTGAACAAACCACAAGCATATCATCAACGTACAGAAGAA